>CM034539.1:52814473-52954473 GCA_020002185.1 Paraescarpia echinospica | reverse complement strand
GTGACAGTCCATCTACACAAAAATAGCAACAAGATTAATATCAAGAGAGGTGTATGACAGGGTGACACCATATCACCCAAGCTGTTTTTGGCAACACTTGAAAGCATATTCCGAAGATTAGTCTTGGAAACCAGAGGCTTAAGGGTAGACGGAGAATATTTGAGTCATCTTCGCTTCGCCGACGACATACTCATATGCGCTAGTACACCGCAAGAACTACAGAAAATGCTGCAGGAGCTAGCTGATGAAAGTGAAAAGCAAGATCTGAAGATGAACATTTCGAAGACAAAAGTGATGCCAGAAAATGACACACCAATATATACCAACACCACGCTGATATAGAACGTTGAAAACTACATGGTGAATTGGGAACTTCCGGTGGTGAATTGGTTTGAATTTGGTGCAGCAAACTTGCGAAAATATAAGGACATTTGATCAAGATAAGTGATATTATTGAGTGTGTAGCAAACATAACGTATTTATAGAAATATACTAAGCAATATTTTGTGTTAAAAGTTAGCTAGAAGGAGTAATCTAGGGTAGATTAAAAGTAGGCGATTTGCGAGCAATAATTGGAGACGTTAATGTAATCGGAACGTTGTTTACAAAGTAGGTCACTGGCGAAGTTAACGTAACGTGAACGACAATAGAATAGCGTTATTTGAGATAATCGATGTAGTTAGATGAGTAATTAAAACCTGAAATAACAACCTTTTAAAGTGTATATTAGTACACAAGAAACAGTCTTTGTAAAGACTACCTTGTATGTAAGCCTAACTTGAATACATTGTCATCGGCATCGTAACTAGGTTAGGCACGGCGTGTCACTGTGTGTAAACAAATATAACTAACTATAACCTAAACAATCTGGTGTAAATTGTACAAAGAAAAGTCTTTTCAAAGACTATATAAAAACTATTTTGAACATAAATAAATTTTGATATAGCACCTTGCAGGCGGCAACTCAGGGCAAAACGACACTTAGTTTGCAACGACTGCCAGAGCTAGGTGGATTTAGCGTTGTCTGGCTGTCCAAAATCATGGGCAGATACCAAAGATGACGGATTCACCTTTCGGTGTATGGGGTGTTTGAGGGTGGAATGTTTGATGAAGGAGGTGTGTAAGTTGACGGATATAGTGAAGGAGATGGAGGTGAGACTCAACATAGAAATACACGGAGCAGAGAGGGATGACGCGGAGAGAATTGAGAATTCTACAACACAGAAGGAGCAGAGTTGTGACACGGAGACTGAAGAAAGGAGACTGAGAGGGGGAAGGTGACCGGTGTGAAGGAACAAGAAATTGAGAAGACAGAGGGACGGAGGAAAAGTGTTTGGCAGAGGAAAAGAAAACGGGTCAGTGGGGATAGATCAACAGGTAGTCAGATTGTAGAGAACGAGGAGAGACGCGACAGCGATACAGGTCGTGAAGAGGTAGATACCACAGAGGCAGTTGGTAAGACTGTGAGACTGAAGACTGATGGAAGAAGACAGAGTGTTCAGCAAAAAATAGAAAACATGACAGGCGTGAAGGTGACAGGGGAGAAAGTGACCGTAGTGAAGGAGGTAGCCGGGGAAAAGGGACGGGAGAGGAGAGAAGAAAATGTGATGGGAGGAAAAATGAAGGGACGAAAGGAAGTGAGAATAAATGTGCTAGAAGAGAAGATGACAGAAGGAAAGGGGACAAGAGAAAACGCGACAGGAAAGAAGGAAATGGAAGAGAATGTGACAGGAGAGAAGACGGCAAGAGGAAAAGACAACAACCAAACATATGCAAACCGGAGGAGCTACTCCGAGGCGGTGATTGAGGGGGCAAGGAGAAAAGAGAGAGTGTTTATGGGCGATTCAATTCTGAGAAAAACAGACAAGACTATATGCGAAGGGAAGGACGTTGTTGTATGTCTACCGGGGGCTAAGATAGAGCATGTGACCGAAAGGGTAGAGAAGGTATTGGGGCATGGCAAGGGAGGGTATATACTAGTACACGTAGGGACAAACAATGCAGACAAGGAGGGAACAACTGGGATAGTTCAGAAGTACAGACGTTTAGTGAGGAAGTTAAAGACGACAAGAGTGGAACAGGTTGTTCTCTCAGGAATTTTGCCAGTAATGGGAGGAAGGGGGGCAACATATAGAAACTGTAAGAGGATGGCGATCAACGCAATAGTTGAGAAGATGTGTGAAGAAGAGGGCGTGGGATTCATAGATTTATGGGGGTACTTTGTTGGGAGAGAAGATATGCACATGAGAGATGGCCTCCATCTAAGTGGAAAGGGGGCAGCAGTATTCTCAAAGAATCTGCTGCGATCTGTTGACAGTGGGACAGGTTGCATCTATTTAAACTAAATTCGCAGGGGGGACTCGCAGAGAAGCCTGAAACTGGAGGCATAGATAAAGACAGCAAAATTAATTCAGCAAAGAACAGTCTGGAAAACTGTTCTGAAGCTGGATATAAATGTGTTTGTTTAAATGCAAGGAGTATAATAAACAAAAGAAATGAACTAAACATTATGGTAGAACATATATTGACCCTCGCATAATAGGTATAACCGAATCATGGGCAACCACCGATATATCAGATGCCGAATTGGGACTGACAGGATATGTAATGTTTAGGAAATATATAATAGGAAGAAGGGGAGGTGGAGTTATTTTATATATTAAAGAATCTATCCAGGCTTATGACATAAATTAGACAGAGAAGCAGATTGCGAAGAAGCTGTTTGGTGTAACATAGTTACAGGAAACTCAACGTTAACGGTTGGATTAGTTTATCGAAGTCCAAACATAAGCATAGAAGATAATGAAAAAATACAAAACGCTATAAGGGAAGTGAGCAAACGGGACTGTGTTATTATGGGGGATTTTAACAATGGGCATATAAAATGGAAATCTCTACACAGTACGGGTAGTGAGGACCACAAGTTTTTAGTTTTAGTACAAGATAGTTTCCTTTCTCAACATGTGCTAGAACTATCCAGGGGAGAGAATGTGTTAGACATAGTTTTGTCCTCACAGAATGAATTAGTTGACAATGTCAGGATATGTGAGCCACTGGGGAATATTGATCACAACCAGATACATTTTACCATCAATGTAAAATCAGAAAGGAATAGTAAAAAGCAGTACAGGAGAAATTTCCACAAAGGAAAACATAAGGACATAAGGAAATATTTAGTAAAGATAGACTGGAATAACACGCTGAAGAATAAGACAGCAACAGAATGTTGGAATATCTTAAAGAGTGAAATTGAATGCATCATCGTAAAATTTGTTCTCTTAAAAAACACGGGAAACGGTCCAAAAAGAAACACTTATCGAAAGAAGCCATTAAAAAAATTAAGTATAAACAAATGATGTGGAAGTCATATAGACGTACTGGAAATTAAGAAGACTACAACATTTATAAAGAATCACTAAACCAAGCTACAGCTGAAATTAGAAATTCAAAGAGAAGCTATGAACATAAATTAGCTTGTAATATAAAACATGACAGCAAGAGTTTTTATGCGTAGGTTCCAAGCAAACAGAAAGTTCAGGATAAGGTCGGTCCTCTAGAAGATAGTGCTGGAAATATAATATCAGAAGGATTCTTAATGGCAGAAGACCTGAATGAGTATTTTAGTTCAGTGTTTACCAGAGAAGACATTAGTTCACTGCCAGTACCAGAGGCTAAGTTCAAGGGGGCAGAATCAGACTATTTAAGACAGTTAATTGTAACCCCAGAAATGGTAGCTAAGAAAATTAGGGCTATGAAGAATAATAAATCACCTGGAGTGGATGGTATTCCACCCAAACTGCTATTGGAAATTGTAGAACAAATTAGCATACCGCTTGCAACAGTTTTCAACTTGTCATTAGAAGAGGGAGTGGTTCCTTTAGAATGGAAAGAAGCAAACATTATACCGTTATTTAAAAGGTTCGAGAAACAAGTCAAATAATTATAGACCAGTTAGTTTAACATCGGTGATTTGCAAATTATTAGAAAGACTAATTATAGATCACATGGTGGATTTTCTTGTTAAACATAACTTGATAAACCCATCTCAACATGGGTTTCTAAAAGCGAGGTCATGCTTAACAAATATGTTTTTTGGAAGATATTACTAAGTGGGTAGATGATGGATCACCAGTAGATATCATCTACTTAGATTTTCAAAAAGCTTTCGACAAAGTGCCACATCAAAGATTACTGCTTAAACTAAAGGCCCATGGCATAGGAAATGGTATAATTAACTGGATAGAAAAATGGCTGATTGACAAAAGACAACGGGTAGTTGTTGATGGGGAGGCTTCAAACTGGAAATCAGTTTTGAGTGGGGTTCCACAGGGATCAGTACTGGGACCTATATTATTCTTAATATATATAAACGATTTGGACGATGATATAGCTAGCAAGGTGTTGAAATTTGCAGATGATATAAAAGTGTTTAGAGGATTAAAAGTAATGGAGATAGACAGCATTTACAAGAAGATCTTGACAGGTTGATCAAATGGTCTGAAAAGTGGCAAATGTTGTTTAATTTTGGGAAATGTAAATGCCTTCACACGGGACATGGGAAAGAATATGTAGAATATACAATGGGGGGAACTGTATTAAGTACTACTATAAAAGAAAAAGACTTAGGGCTGGCAATTAGTGCTGACATGAAGGTTTCAGAGCAGTGTGGAATTGCAGCTTCAAAAGGAAATCAAATCCTTGGATTGATTAGGCGAAATATAGCATATAAAGAAAAAGAACTAATAATACCGCTGGACAAAACAATAGTTAGGCCTCATTTAGAATATTGTATACAAGCGTGGAGGCCATATCGCAAGAAGGACATAGTACAGAGGAGAGCGACTAAAATGATACCAAAAATGAGGGATCTTAGTTATGAAAAACGCCTAAAAGAATGTGGTTTAACAACAGACCAGGAGATTGAGAGGAGATCAGATAGAAGTGTTTAAAATATGAAATGGTTGTGAAAATATTGATAGAAATATGTTTTTTTTTTCAGTTAAGAAAGATAGAAAGACTGGAGGACATGAAGTTACATTAGTAAAGGAGCAGTGTAGATTAGACGTAAGAAAGTTCTCATTTTCACAAAGGACTGTGAATGAATGGAACAGATTATCTTATGATTGTGTGGGTGCTAGTAGTGTGAATATGTTTAAAAATAAAATCGACACATACCTCAGAAGGGCTGGATATATGTAGATAAAAGGGTTTGACTCTCGATAAGCCAAAGGGCTTCCTTGTCCACTTGCCATCTAGAGTTAATTCTCTGGATGGCAATTTTGTTAAATCTTGTTAAATCTATCTGGGACAGCGATACAGTATTAGAGACAAATACCAAGAGAAGGAGTTTCAAACAAGAATCACCGCCGGCTGGACAGCATTCGCCAAACATCGTGACATCTTCATGGGTAACTTTGGAACTTGCTTGAAGAGACAAGTCTACAACCAATGCGTACTTCCAGCGATAACATACGGCGCGGAAACATGGCCACTCACCTCATCCAGGCAAAGAACAAACTAGCATGCGCACAAACAAAGATGGAAAGATGTATGCTAAGCATCACATATCGGGAGAGAAAAACAAACATCTGGGTAAGAGAGAAGATAAAGGTCATATACGTGAACAGGTCAGAAGGTAGAAGTGGACCTGGGCAGGGCGCATCAGCAGACAACGAGATAACCGATGGACATCGCGCATCACCACCTGGAGGTCTTACAAAAGGAAACGATCTAGAGGAAGACCGGCGAGACGGCGGAGAGGCGAACTAAACGAGCACTGGAAGGGCACCATCTGGAAGAGGATAGGGCAAGAGAGGCGGATTTGGAAACGACATGCTGAGGCCTTCGCCCAACCACGGGACATTACAGCTGCTCAATGATAATGATGATGATGAGCGGCATCTTTGGAAACATAACAGTTTCCCAGACCAGCACGGTTGGAACAACCTGGATGGCAGATGGACCAGATGCAACGCATTTATGATCACCAACCGAGGAGCACAAAATCGGTCCTGTAGACCCAGAACAATTATTTGGATGAGTGTTATGTAAGAAATGTGTTATTATTATTATTATTGTTATTGTTGTTATTACTGTTATTAAAACGTAGATAATATCACCAATCTGATACCTTTTCTTGACATTATGTACTGCCTCCCCACCGGTTACTGACTGTAGTTTTCTACACAGTCGGCAACAATATAAACGACTTGACGAAGAAGTTAGACCAGCGCTCTTAGTCGTACCTATTCTTAGCCTTTTATGGCTGCGACCCAAATGCAACTAGCCGATTTGCATGGCGAGTGGTGATCCATCTATTCGAACAGTTAACGTATGATAAATGTTAACATAAATAAGCACAACGTAAATAAATTATGTATGAAAACCATTATTACTCTGGCTCACTGAGATACCACTAAACCAGCGCCGTTCGTTGGTACTGAATATCGACATAGAAAAAGGACACCCTTTGCAAATCGAAAGCAAACATTCCGGAAGCAGTCGAGGAGGCCGTACGATTTCGACAACATTTCATGGACATTACCCTAATATTCGATGTAATACTTGTTTTGATAAGAACGCGTACAATCCGATCAATGGACAATAAAATGTGTCTGGACATGCCGATTTAAACGATATTTGTGTATAGACGCATATACATATATACACACACGCACGCGCGCGCATGCGTGCACTCACGCGCAAACACAGGTGTATATTATATATAATTTTATTTTATGTTGTTTCATTACTGTTCAACAAGAACACTTAGAACGTAACATAAGTTAATTCAATAAAATATACATATTTTATCATTGATAAATGTCCCAGATTAACAGAGCGCATGTATTTTGGAGGTAACTTTTACATGTAGGTAACTACTTCATCGCCCTGTCTTCCAAAAGGGTGCAGTAAACGGCTTAGACTAGACTGAGTTTGTAATACGCCCCCGTATCTTCCACAGGGCGTAGGCTCCGTGGTGAATCACGCAACCATTGAAAGACCAGCTAATGAAGGCAGCCAGGTAGATCTTTTCTTACGCCCTGTCACACTCGACTACTGATGTTTTGACGCCACTACAGTCGTCGCTAAGTTGGAAACGGTGTCGTCTTTCGCCGGAATGTTGGGCGGGGTTCAGGGGGTGGGGTGACGGAGAGAGAAAGCATCATGATATAAGATAGGCGCGTTGTTACACACGAGATGCGACAGTGATCCCATTGTCTGGCACACAGCGGGCGTCACGCTAAAGACACGCACACGTCGAAGTGTTGCAATCAGAGGCGTGTGGACGGTGAACAGAGAGGCGTGGGGTGCCATTGTTTTCTAGCACTCCCCATGAAGACAGATACACACGCCGTGAATGTCGGAGTCGCGTGTTAGAAATAAAATAAAGATAAAACGTGGTACATCGGAATGTAGTAAAGCATAAAACGTCTCGCGCCATTAACTAGTTGAGAGCCATTGCGAGGCGATAATCAAGGGTAAGATGGCGCAGAACACAAATGATTCTTGTTAAACAGGTTAATGTACAGTATGATGCAATTAACTTTATTGCACTATCACAGTGCAATAAAGTTTCACTATGCGTACACACGGAATAAAACACTAGGTTAGCCGTGGTTAAGTAAAACAAAGTTATGTTGGACAGTAATTTTGGAAATGTATGATGATCAAAAGAAAAATGTACAAACTTGAACACAGTCTACCTATTATAACAATGTGCTTCATGGTTGACATACAAATCTACAGACACACACACATGCACGCCGCACGCACGCTCGCGCGCTCGCACACGCACGCACACGCGTACGTACGCACGCACGCACGTATGCAAGCACGAACGCATGCACACACATACGCACGCGCACGCGCACGCACACACGCACACGCACACGCACACGCACACGCACACGCACACGCACACGCACACGCACACGCACACGCACACGCACACGCACACGCACACGCACACGCACACGCACACGCACAGCACACGCACACGCTACGAGTTCATCCAAGATATCGAATAATCAATTTTTTTTACTTGTATTTCTCTTTCACGTAGACACTATCATACATTGTCAAAATATGACATTTGGTTCATTCCAAAAAGTGTGACAACATTCCCCATGCCCATGTTGGCTCTCACCAAATGTGCGGATTCGATTACAGAAAACATAAAATGTATTCATGAAAAATAATTACACAATGAAACAAGCTTTCTGAAAGGTGTCTGGTAGCGAGCGTATATTCGTTGAATGTGTAAAAATACATTGCAGGTGGCTAAAAACTGTGAAATCAAAATTGTCACGTTAAGTATAAGTATAACAATAATACTAATACAGTCTTATATATCGCTGTATCCAGTCCTTAGTTCTGTTCATTCAAAGCGCTTTACAAAAAGTTCACAATTATATGTCCCTCATTTAGGTAGTGAAAGCGATTTTAAAAAGGTGTGTCTTCAGCGTCGTGTTTAATGTTTTTAATCACATGACAAAGTATTTGTTGGACGCATGGCTCATTTCTGCATAACATACATTGACATGTGATAGATACCCGAAGTATGAAATTGAAACTCGGCGTATACCATCAATAGTAACATATCGAGAATTTACTTATGACATGAAAAAAACGAAAACTCTTCGCCAACGCATCAGTATTCAGTCGTGGAACTGAAAATTACAAATGGGTGTCCATATCGACTAAAAGGCCACTGCTTTGACACTCCCGAATGGTCTCGCCATCTAGGTGAAATACCAGAGACATTGTATCAACCAACCCATGTGACAGCTAACCCCGGTCTCCCCTATGGTATTTAGTACGATATTATGTAGATATTTTGTGTCATTCATTCTTCAGTCGTGATACGTACTATATGAGTGAGGTCATCTACAAATGACACACACTTACTGAATGTCATCTCGTGCACCTGTGTGTGGGGTGGGAGTATGTGTGTGTGTGTGTGTGTGTGTGTGTGCGTGCGCGTGTGTGCGTGCGTGCGTGTGTGTGTGTTCTGTGAGAGTTAGATAGCATGCTGAGTTGGACACCATATCAACGCTAGTTGATAGTTCATGGCAAATGGAACTTCTTGTTTCATGACTCAAAGTATACACCGCTGTAAGACACAAACATTAAAACAAACAGCATTGCTACTTTGCCAATGGACTGGTCTCTCCATGATTGTGTGTGGTCGACGTGATAGTGTTTTGGTTGTGTAACTATCTGGTCGCACATTACTGCGTCTTGTCCACACCACCAAACGACACCTCCTCGGGGCGAGGACGATAAGAACCGTTCATTATCGACATCCAACGCCTGTAGCGGCGCTGCAGGATTGCATTTGTTGACATATTTTGACCTTGTTTTCAAACAGACCTAGAAACAATAGCTAGTTATCTTAACAATGGTTGCTGTCCCCGCGAGCGAGGGCTGCAGTCTACTTCTACTCGTCTCCGAGAGCACAGTACAGCCAGACCCATGCGGCAGACACGCGGGGTCTGTCGTCAGCCGTCACTGCAACCCGGCAACTCTAGTGGTAAGTGGAATCACCAGAGTGTGTCGACATCTATTAAGGTGAAGGAAACGTCCCCGTTTGGTGGAATAAATCCCCATTAAGCACACAGCAAATCACCGTCACGTAACATGATACACCCCACTAAGGTTGGAATGGAAATGCCCCATTGAATTCAGCGAAAATAACCATTGGATGCAACAACATTACCCAGGTGGTTATAGTGAAACAGCACCAGACCGCGACACAGGTTACAGAGGGTAACTAGCCAGCAGCGGGTCGGTGGACATCCATAGGTATGACGGGGGTTAATGTAAGTCAATCATCTTCGTCCAGGGGTCTTTGGCAAAGGATCTTGGTCGAATAACGCGTGACGATCTTCTGACGAACTCGACAGATATGTAGCCCGACGTTTCTTTGATGTTGCTCCCATCTATATTGCGCTCCTTAGCTCTCCTTTAAGATATCCTGTATGTGGCAAAATACATTGGGCTACTTCCGTCTCCACTGTGTAAGAGTAGTGTACATGTTATATTTGTAGTAGCAGTAGGTGTTCTGTTTTCAGACGTTGTGTCCGAGGTCAGCTGACATCTAGAAAGAAGGCTGCACACACCTATTCTGTACATGTACGTATACGACACATGTACATAAAAGGTACGATTTTGAATAGCGCTGTATCCAGTTCTCGGGACTGCTCAAAGTGCTTTACACTTTACTCCCTGGCAGACCTGTTCAATCGAACACCATCTCGACTTCTCTGGGAAACAAAAAGCCACAAAGGTCTCCAGAATGCAGAACTAACCTGAAATTACCGATAAGATGTATCTGATCAAATACAACAAAACGACATTTTGTTTGAATAGTTTTCCGATTGCAAATATTTATCAAATGTTATGATTACATTCTTTATTAACCGCATACTTCGAATGCCTCCGATTCTGACATGTTCATATCGTCTTTTAAATCACCACAACTTGTCAATAGTTGAAGCAGGCTTCCTTCTCATGGCGTCGCTGCCGATCACTACGTGCCTTGAGGACATTATGTGCGTCGATCTCACGGCAGGAATTTTAATTTCTTGACCCGTTTCATCCAAAGTAGGCCTAGGCTTTTCATAGCCGTGTAATAACGCGATTATTCAATGCCACTATATGTGTCTAAATCACAAACTCACTTGGTAATCGTTGTTTCATTTGTAGTAAGAGGGCCACATTAACACTTATTCTTCGCAACCTGCTTTGGACTGATTTATTAATCTTTTCCCTGTTTCTACTTATCAAACTTCTTTATTTCGTCTGCAACTAACTTCTCACAACTACTATATTGCTTTCCCGTTCCACATGGATTCCACACAGTTTAATATCATCTCACAGTGGTATTTTCTCTTCAGAGCAATGCCCACTTCCTTTTTTAATTGTTCCTGGTGATGCGTTGGTCTGTTCTCACGAGCTGAGCTTTCTAATTGTCTGATTTGCCTCGTTGTTATCTTGGCCACTCTTCGTTTCTCAGGATGATTAGATTAGAGACATGCTTTTCACATTGATGTTGAAGATATTGATTATATTTCTTGTTGAAATTGATGTTGCATTCCACACTATCTTTAATGTGATGGATGCATGCCTGACCTTTTTAAATGTACATTCTGTATTTGACATTTTCATGTATTCTTTTTTGTTTGCCACTATACGGCGTCTCTCACTTTTCTTCCTGCTTTGAAAAGCACACGAGGCTTCGATAGCAGACCTCCTCTGCCGTACGGAGAACGTTAATGCAGAAATGACATTCTAACATCCATAATTAATTTTGATCGTCAGATCGGGAAGTTTATGTTAATTATAGCCAGACTAGTGTTACCATTCTGTTGCCGTATTTTGACCGGATCCTTTCAAAACATAGTTATTAGCTTTGTTTTGTCCTACGATTTTACCGAAACTAATTAACACTTTTATACAGTGGAGCTAGCATGTCTTAGTGGAGGAAATATGTTACGTTTTATTAAAATGAGTGTGACCCGAATTGAGGACTTTAATAAGGAAAATCTGAACTCATAGAAGTTTAGGGGGGCAGAGAGAAAGACATATGCAAACGTATACAAAGAAAAGGTCGCCATCATTACGAGTCAATTTTGCACGATGCAACTAAAGCATAGCACATATACATAGTTTGACAAGTTGATACTGTTAATTGTTTATTATAAGTCCACGACAGAAATTTAAGTCCTGAAAGTCTGTAGTCGCTCTAATTTGTGATTTATCATTTTCGTGATCTTCGCCGTATTCGCCGGTATATGTCATTTTCTGTTGCAACAGCGCTTATTCCAGCATACTTGACTATTGCAATTCCCTCCTTTATAATATCGCTAGTAAGGATATCACAAAACTTCAGCGTGTCCAAAATTGTCTAGCAAGAGTAGTTACAAGATCTCCTCGTTTTTCTCGCTCTGTACCACTTTTGAAGTCTTTGCATTGACTTCCTGTACGATATCGTATAATATTTAAGATCTGTACCATTACATACTAGGCACTGTCCAATAAGCAACCATCTTACATGCATTCATTGCTTACTCCTGTAAGAACACCTATCCAGCTTCGATCATCTAGTTTCTGTTGCTGCACCAACTCTTTGTAATATGCTCCCTCTAAGTGTTAGATCAGTTGAAAATATTCAAAATTCCGTCGTCATTTAAAAACGTATCTTTACAACTTTTCTTATCCACCGTACTCCCTAGCGCCTTGACCCATCTGTTGACAACTGGAAAACTACTTATGGATTTTGAGATTGACCCATCCTTTTGTTTTGATGCGCCTCTGAGCTTGGTTTCCAAGGATTTAGGCGCAATGGAAGTTATCTTATTATTATTTATTATTATTATTTGTTTTATACAATATTCCAATCCTTAATAAATAACCACGGACTGATGTAAGCTAATTTATTGCCTTTGGATACTGATTGTACGGCCAATATAATTTGATATGTAATACATAGTAACAAGACGAAATTAACTTGAATCATTGCACTAATGAAAGGAACGTCTTCGTCTAACATCCGGTGATGCTTTCTTCATAATTATGTTCTGAATCGAGTGTATGTTTCACTAGATACAAAGTATGTCTTTGTGTGCCCGAGCTTGCGGTCATAATGTCTGCTTCAAAAGACTGACTACAAGTGCAGGTTACATAGAGCCATGATACCGTGAACCTTAGTTCCGTCGTGAATGAAACCCCGACAAGAGCTGCGTTGTTCTTCCTCGCCTCGACGACGATACGTCACTTCCGGTCCCGTCGACTCGTGGCGCCTCCTACAGCGTGCCGTCTCGACTTAAATAAACCCTCCATTCTGCATTCATCACGACGTTCAGTTGTTGATAGTTGTGTCAACACTGTTGTTGCGTCAAAGCCCCTACACATGTATCTGTCCTCTGCCGGTTGACTGTGTTTGTCGCACCTCCGTAGAGTCCATAAATCTACGCTCGACATCACAAATGAGGTTACCTATTGTCATTTAGAGAAAAAGACTTCGTGTAGCAGAGATTGCATGCTGTGGAGTTGAAGTTGAAGTTATTTTTAATATATTATTCCCGTTGAACTTTAAGGTGATCTTAAGATTTTCCAGACCGTTGCATTTGAGCGTTTTTTGCTAACTGGTCTTGTTATAAAAACAAAAAAAATGGCAATTAGGTACTTCACAGTAATTGCGTAAAGACTAGAGTTAGTGCTACGATGTCGTCATCAAGTTTGCATGACGATCTGACATCGAGTTCGTAAACTTCAGCGACACTGCGAGGACAGCGTCATTAGAATTGCGGAAACGTTGCTATCACTCTTTAGTGGACTATTAACGGCATCTTCTTATCAATTAACAAGTTGTTCTCTTTTCCCAGAATGTCCGGGGTGCGCCAAGCCTCGGTACTGGTCCGCAATCGCTATGTGTCTTCCCCGTCCTTGGTACTGCACTGCTGTCTCCACCACTCATTTCCACTCCCCTCTATCATTCGTTCTCCGTCTCCTCTCCTTCTCTAATCAAATCCAAATCCTTCCTTTCATAATCCCTCAATCCCAGTTCTAGTCGTTCTCTTCTCCTATTACCTTCCACTTCCAGAGCATCTCATTCTTTGCTCACCGTTCATCTGTTCTTCTCCCATTCGCCTCACATGTCCAGCACACCTTAGTCAACTCCTCGCCAGCTTCGTCTTAAAACTTTCCCTCACAACAAATACTGGCGATATGGGACAACTGCGTTACAAAGGATCGTGGAAAGCAGAGGAAAATGAAACGTGGATAGAGATAGCTTTAACTTGTTTATATGAAGAAGTGGAGGGCATGAACAGTGAGAACAGGATCTGAACCTCGCAATGTATGTTGGAGCAAAGTACAATGATTACGTGTCGACAGCAATATAGAGTAGTATACGTCAGACAGACGATGTATCTGTCCGTCCAACACTACTAGGAAAATGCTGGCACACCAGAAGAGAAACCAAAATAGAAGCCATGCGAATAATATCTCGGATGAGGGATATACAACCTCTCCGTGATAAAATGGCTTCCTGTCTTGTTAAATGGGGTATAATCGCCTTGTTCGGAAAGTGGGGTAAAGTTCAATTTCTATTTGATTTGAACGAAACAAGCTGTAGGAATTTTAACGTTTCACGGCTTGTGGATCTGGACTATCAGACGGAAATATTATTATCGCGACAGTGAAAGTGTAAGTATATCCACGGGTACCATGTTTAACAAGATTTAACAAGATTTAACAAGATTTAACAAGATTGCCATCCAGAAAAAGTTATTCACGTCTGGATGACGATGCTGTGAACCAAGACAAGCCACTGAATGCAGATAATTAATTACAAACGTACATGACACCATCACGCCAACGGACAATACGCCGTTTCGTTTGATGAAGAAGCTTTGGTTGTGAACAACGGAGAGACCCGACCAGACACCGTCTTGAACTGAGTTTGGGGGTCGACATTTGTGATTTATAGTTAGTCATTCTTCCTGCAGTAAAATTCGTCACTTCTACAATAGTTGCTATAATTAACATTTCTTGATAGGTTATAATTTGTCCACAGAAATAATTGGGGGCATTGTATGATGGCCGAGTGGGAACTACGTGTTTACCATCACGTACGATCATTTCAAGGTATGTCGATATAATGACACAGTGTCGATTCCGTACAATGTTGGCTCCGTGTGTTGCAATGCGGTTCCGCATGGGTGAACACAGGGAATGTGTTTCGTTGCCAATAGCTGTATGGGGTATTTTGTGTGCGGCAACACGTGACGAGAGGTCGGGGCAATAGCAATGACATTCTAAAGCAGCGATACGAGAGTGTTTCTGTTTGTACGCCAGACTTAACGTGGAGATGTGTTATCAATGGTCTGCAGAGATGAAAGATGGCGGGAGAATAGTGACAATGCAATATGCTACGATACGAGCCGAATATAATATCATGTCAATTTAGGTGGCCAGCGAAGCGCTATGTTTCCATGGCAACAAACGCTAGCCGGGTCAGAGCCAAAATTAAAAACGTCCCATACAGTATGTCCCCAATTTGCTTTTATCCTGCTATGTTTGTGAAAACACTGTGACACGGCATGCAGCGACACCTGTTAGTGGACACGGGTAATGGGGTCAGCGATCGATATCGAGAAATTCTCTTATAATTTAGGGTTACGTTTGTAGGGTCATAGAACACGTGATGCATTACTGTGCACACAGAGGGCGCTTATTCAAGCCTGGGATCTTTGCAAAAGCCGTTAAGATACAGAGTGAAAAATGATATTAATATAGTGCATGAACAAAACGGGTACTATTTAGGTCCAGGCATTCTCAACCCGCGATGACCCCCAGTGATACGACCCTCTAGGCCGCTCATAGATATCGACGTCGTGTAATGCAATGTAAGATTTCAGAGGAGATACGTATTGCGTGTGAGGTCTTTCCTTTGCCAATAACCCCAGGCAAAAACGATGAAAGAATTTGAGTAAACACATTTTTTTTTATGTGACAAGCGGGTTGATAAATAGCGACAGACCCTTCTTCTGTTATCTTTTTAATGTTATTGCGCTATGTACGTTTTATTACAATATATATATATATATATATATATATATATATATACACACACACACACACATATATATGATACCAACATAATCTGGCCCAACGATCCCAAGGAGTGTTGTATTTTTGCATCACAATACGTTTTATAGACGTGTTTTTCCCAGATACTATACAACTCATAAACTAATAGTACGAAAATATTGTGCAAAGCCGTGAAGAATATACTGTTTTTATATTTTAAAAAAAGTACAGAGACGGCTGTATATTGCGTGTATTAGTTCTCTAGATTCCAGTGGTAGAACACGGTGATTTCTTTGGAGAATTTCTTTAAATTTTCTCAAGCACGATGGAAGAGTGTGGAGACCTGAAAGTATAAGGAATGCTACAACCGAGAAGAGCGAGAGGTTGATACTGACGTCGACATGCAAACCTATTGTTCATTCACAAGATGCGTCTACTATTTGAAATGTCAAATCTGCGTGTATATGTGTGTATGCATGCGTGTGCGTGTGCGCGCATGCCTATGCGTGTGTGCTTCTGTGTTGGGGTGGGTGAGTGTGTGTGAGTGCGTGCGTGTGCATGTTAATTTGCGGGCACATTTGCGCACGTGCATGTGCGTGTGTGCGTGCGTGAGTGCGTGGGTGGGTGGGTCTTCAAAGGATCGGAATATTATGTGCACAACATCAACTTTGCTTTACAATCGTAAGAAGGAGACTACCATCAGTTCAGAGTTCATTCAAGTCACATCTGTAACACCGAATATAATGCATTGCAACACTTCTTTTGTGCTAAAGTTGCACTCGTTGACCATACAAATTTATACATTATCACCTCGAGTGAATTGTACCGACAAAGCGGTTGTTACGTAGCCTTATAATGACATGATTATAACTTGTTAACGTTCCGCCTTTTGCTAGCCGCCGTTCCGGTCTGACGCCAGCAGTGACCCGTTACTTTCATCGCAGGCGTTGCTGCAACGTTATTGATGCATGTTTTCGACGATGGTAATCACAGAGGTGCGACTACAAAGACGCCATACAAAAAAACATTGTATTTGTACTTCAACATTGTATTTGAGGGTGTCTCTGATGCAACATGCTCGTTGATTTCAAAACGATCACCATGTCAACGTGGTACAGACAGTTTCATCTTATAGACTAGCACAGTACTGGCCAAACAGTAAGCATATTTAAAAAGACTGCTACACAAACAGCAAGCACCAGGTGGCAAGTTGACAAAGAATCCAAAGGTTTACTGACATACATTAATATCTATTGATAGCCCGCCCCGGTCAAATATATGTCAGTCTTGTTTTGGACACACTGACGCACCTCAGAGTGAAATAGACGGTGATTCAATCTATACCGTCCTTCACGACAACTTGTAGTGAAACCGCCGCATTCCGAGTAAGGAAATGTCACGCGAGTAGGTTAACACTAATGACACAGGATTCCAAAGGCACTGGACAAGATTGTCCGAAATAGGCGCCCGGCAAGTGTTCTCTGTTCGTCGAACGGCATCATTAGTCATTCGTTATTGTAATTCAACGGACAATCATCAGCGATAAATTAGACCGTCACTGCGTCATCAGTGAACTGTGTAATGGAAACACTGGTCACTAGCTTCGCCGTGCGTAGACAATGCTCACACAGGTGAAGAGTTCTTTGTCCGTTCTGGCCAGGGACATCTGTGAGACGACAAGGGAGATAACAACTCAGTTGCGACTTGAGCCCCTCTCTTACAACAATTATTATCATGTCTGATAGAGTTTACATGTTGTCTCGACCGGAACACAAGTAACTTCGGTAGTTGGCGGTTGCGGTGGTCACTGCCATATGGCTGGACACAAGACGATGGACATGACACTGGACTTTACGGCAGATGGAAAAGTGGAACCTCAAAATAAAATTAACATTTTCTTAACCTGATCTTTCACTTGATCGCACGCAAACACACACACACACACACACACACACACACACACACACACACACACACACACACACACACACACACACACACACACACACACACACACACACACACACACACACACACACACAGTCATTGGCAGATGCTACAAGGATTTTTGGTTTCTGGGTCAGGCTGCTTTAATAAAAACAAACTTTGTATTGATGCCGTCTTCGACAGGTGGATATATCTCCCCGCACGTCGTACGATAAGTCTGAGTTGTCCACCAACCAGGCTGCTCTCCTGTCGTTTACCCTCCCCGCACAACGGGCGTCAGAACGACCTCGCCCGGTTTGGGAACGGTCCAGTAAACACTGCCTGATCTTCCCGGGATAAGGAGGAGTCAAACATCGCACCCGGTTCGTGGACAGATCACTCAACGCGATGAATAGTTTGCCTTATTTGTTATTGTATTTTATTTTATGTTTATATGTTTCTGCAAGAAAGATTAAACATGTTTCCGATGATCTAAGAAGTGAATTTCCCGAGTCTTACTGTATTATGACGTACTGATGATAACATACTAATGTACATTTGACTTTTGTAATCTGGCAAACCGTTTTGAAACACAATGCGACAGAGATTGTTCTCGTCTTGCTGGGTGCACGGTTCACGGTTCACGTGACCACCCACGGAAATACCGTTAAAGCAAAATCTAGACAGCAGGTGAATAGCCTATACACATCAGCCCATAAATGACGCCATGCCTCAATGCTACGTGTTTAGACTCTAAAAGTCCTGCACTGAGAGAAGTCGAGATAACAACTCAGTTGCGACTTGAGCCTCTCTCTTACAACAATTATTATCATGTCTGATAGAGTTTACATGTTGTCTCGACCGGAACACAAGTAACTTCGGTAGTTGGCGGTTGCGGTGGTCACTGCCATATGGCTGGACACAATATGGCACTGAGAGAAGTCGAGAGCAGACCGAACTGTCTACACGACAGTCCACGCCAAGGTGGATGAAACGTCGCACTGTCCGATACACTAGCAGCTGTTGTCGCTTCGGCCATCAATGTCGTCTAAGCGGATCTTGCCGCCAGTCTAATTATACACGCTTACTCTGATAAATGTTCCGCAATCGGTCGACACATGTCCACGGCTCACCCTGAGACTCATATCTCCCGACACACTTCACTGGAAGCAGTCACGCGTGACTCTTCAGCGAGATATCACCGAAGCAGCGCCGAGTCTGTTATTGTCTGCTCGGAGCTATGTAGTGTGCGGGAGTTTTCATTGCAACACCGCGTTGACAATTATTTTAAAGGAGTGACACCATACTTCGTAAATGTGTGGTTGGATTGTGGAGCATCTGAGTAAAGTAAAGTAAAGTAAAGTAAATTTATTTCCTCATCCAGATAATATACAGCACAATTCAAGAGCAATGTAACACATATGAGGTGGCTACCAGAGAAGTATAACTTATCGAGCTGGTAGCCAATTAAATCAAACTCATATAGTGTACTCCCACATACATAATATTACGTATATAAAGGTTATACAGTGCATTCAATTGCAATAGCTTACGACTTCTGTAAATTAAAGCTAGAGGTGTTGTACCAGTATAATAAAATTCACACAAATCTGACACAAATATGTTGTTTTCATTGACGGTAGATAGTTCTGAAATGCCGGAGTATTCAAAAGGGCATCCAGGGATGTTTAGATATAATTCAATATTGATATTCAAAGGCAACCGGCATATCGTATAAAGGTCCTGGATCTCATCAATGAAAAAAACCACATGTATTGAGTCGCCACCAAACTACAGCCTACCTACTAGCATACACTAACTTAATGTCTGATAAATATGAACTAGTAAACAGTCGTAGATATAACTGATCAATCGCTTTATATCAGATGAATACATTAAAGCAGTTGTGGTATCAGTGGCGTTTGATGTTTGATGGTTCTGCTTATGTGGAGACGGTCTATCGCGGTGGGCTTCGTCGCAGGTGGGTTCATGTTAAGAACATGTTGGGCTTCGATGTGAATGGGTTCATGGCAAGAACGTGTTGGGCTTCGTTGTGGGTTGGTGCATGGCAGGAACGTGTTGGGCTTCGTTATGGGTGGGTTCATGTCAAGAACATGTTGGGCATCGTTGTGGGTGGGTTCATGTCAAGAACGTGTTGAGCATCGTTGTGGGTGGGTTCGTGTCAAGAACGTGATGGGCATCGTTGTGGGTGGGTTCATGTCAAGAACATGTTGGGCATCGTTGTGGGAGTGTTCATGTAAATTAAGACAATTTTAGGCACAGCTCTGTGTGGGTTCTTTTCAAAAAATATTTGGTATCGGTATGGATGGATTTGTATCAGATATTTACATACTTGGAATCTTCGTAGTTGCGCTCATTTAAAACAATTGTTAGTGGGAAAGTGTCCATGAACCGGTGAATGCAACAAATGACCACAAGGTGTGGCGACAGAAACAGACCATCCTCTTCTGCGAATGTCTACGAGTGGTCGGAATGTAGTTATTCTTGAGGTGTCAACAACAGAGGAATGCACATAACTCAAACAGTTCCCGCAGCATTGTGTTGGAGGCTTCGACGCGGACGCTTTCGCTTTGATTTAAAGTGAGTAAATATTAAAATGTCGTGCGTTTATGTTACGTCAGGTGACTCACGTTATAAAATGTATCACATTTTTTGTTTAAGCAAATATTATTTTAGTTGATTTTCTTCGTTATTTAGAAATCCCAACACACGTACGCACGCACACGCACACGCACAGGCACACGCACACACATACACTGGAGAACCACGAGTACGCATGCATTTACTATTTTCGTACGTACACTATGGTGTCTGAAATTTCAACATGTCTTTAAGCTATTCAGATAAACGAATATATCTGCTTAGAACATCTATCAAATTGTGATTTTTACTGTGTAGTGTCATTTGTTTTCGTTATGTCTGTTTGTGCGTGGGAGTGAGTGAGTGAGTGTGTGTGTGTGTGAGTGAGTGAGTGTGTGTGTGCGTGCGTGCGTGCGTGCGTGTGTGTATGTGTGAGTGAGTGAGTGAGTAAGTGATTGAGTGAGTGTGTGTGTGAGTGAGTGAGTGAGTGAGTGAGTGAGTGAGTGAGTGTGTGTGCGTGCGTGCGTACGTGTGTCTGTGTGTGTGTCTGAGTGTGTGAGTGTGTGTGTGTGTGTACGCATATGAATGCCATTTATATTTCCATGGGCCCAAAATAGCACCAAGACCCAATGTTTATGATTCACCGTTTTGGATTCACAGCTATCTGATACAAACCACGTTGGGTGGTGTTACTTTAGGAAATTTAAACACCCCTACCTCTGGTGTTATTGCAATGCGTATCAGGATCACTACTGTCGAATAAGGATCCACTTTGGCAGAAGTACCCAATTTACCGCCCATCCCCCTATATTGATTATACGATACGTTGTCAATTATTGGCAGTGTGCAACATACAACGCCTGGTGACATGTTCCTTCTGTGAGGCCAACTATCAAACAACAACATTTTTATGGCAGCGGATGACGTAATTTTTTAAACTTCATGAGGAGCAATCTGATGTAAAACAGACCCCTTTCAGGTAGGACAAGTTTGATTACGTACCAGTGGCTACTCCTAGCCCACTCAGATATCGCATCAAGTCCATGGTATTGCATAAATACACGGTCTGATATGGGAGTACACGGGTGTATTGTGTGTGAATGCGATTGAAGATTGATAGCATTATAGACAGATGAAGTGTAACAATTCTTTCAAAAATATTATTATCTGATGATTTACATAATATATATATATATATATATATACTGTATATATATATGTATATATATATATATATAACATTTTAATACATGGTTGTGCGTAAAATCAAACTAAAAATATTGACTTAATAATTTGTAATATTTATTAATATCATTTATAATTTTACTAATGTCACTTTATCAATTTGTTTCAATGAAACAATTAAATGCAAATATATTTTGTTACTTTGAATAAGGCTGATGTTTGGCGTGTGACTAATATTATATATTTTATCATATTCATTATATATGTTATAAATGTATATAGAAATAGTAATTAATCGTAATTATGGTGGAAATACACGTTAGGTGTAAAAAGGGCTAAACTTAATTTATTTTTAACTTCTAAGTTTCCGATTTTCATTTTAGCAATACGGTGGTGTACGTGTATATATGTTTGTTACATGCCTGTGTTCGTTACGTGCGTGTAGTGTGGGTGTGGAGTTATTCCACTTATGTTTTGTCCTCGACTCTTTTTGAACACCCTATTTTATCGGTATTGCGCCTTTAGGTGAACTGTAGATGCAACTAAAATATCTAGTAACCCATCGATACAAACATCAGGTATATTATGAGACAGTCCCGCCGTGAACGACGTTGACGTGTGATTACAGCTATAAGTTGTGCCTGCTATGTGTACACAGTCATACAACGCCGACAGCGCCACTCATAACGCGGCAGTGTGGATCCCTTTCAAGACGACACGCGATTCGTGATTCCGTCTCCACAGTTAGGCGTATTGCGTATGGTACAACGATCGCCCAGATGTCACCACCAGGCAGCTACGGCATGTTTTCATTTGCAGAGACAATCTAGCCCAGTTAACACATTTAATCAACCACTGAGTTGATAGTTAACCCGATTCTGCCAGAGAGTCGTAGCTAAAATCGCATTTTGTTTGAGTAACTTCGTGTTTTTAGTAGCAGGTGTCTGGCTGCACGAGGTATGCATTGTCAGCGACTGTGGCAAGTGGACTGCAACAGTAGCGGAGTGAACACACCACGCTTCAGTGGCGACAGGCGTCTCTGATAGGGCGGGCGTAATCTAATAGACCAGGCGGTGCCATATCAGGCGAATGATGAATGCACCGTCACGCAACAGTAGCAGCAATATGGTATCGTCAAAAGGAGAAGACGATTTCACTGAATGCACGGTCGGCGTTGAACTGAACCGTTATGCTCACAGACGTCGACTTTGATGGCAGTTTTTATAGGAAAAGTTAGGAAAAGCCAGGGTTTGATTGAATATTTCATTAAGAAAAATAAACAATTACCAGACATATACAATGTAAGTCACGCGATCGATCGTATCAACAATGTAGGAATGGTATGTGCACAGTGCCATTGTGTACCGTAATAACCTGCCAAATCGGTGACAACAATGGACGAGTGGACAGCATGTTTCCGAATTCGTACATACCAACGTAAATTAACATAACATTACAGCTTAATATGTTATATGCAACGTCACAAGAAATATACTAGACGTTGTTACATACTTTGAACGAATCTTCGGACGTTACATCATAACTAAACCATAACGTCTCCTATTATTTACTGGGTGTGAATGAGAACTGTTCTTATCTATAATGCAATCGCATTCAATTGTGACAATAATTGTGTAAGTTACGACCGATATAGGTGCAATCTGCGTGCGTAGGCCACGATACAACTAATCGCCGATGCGTGCGCGTGATAATGTTAGACACTTGAAAGAATTACAGCATATGACCGAAAACCATTCGTGTCCGACAGTTTGCAAGATAGCAATTGGCCAGTGACGTCAATCGCGTCTTCGCATCAACACTTAGCAGACGACATGTCGCTTTCCCCCGGCATGTCTCGAATTGAAACGCACGAGCTATCGTGAATACGGAGCTCCTGTAGCGTATTGGTCAAGTGGTCGTCACACCTGACCAACGCCTCCCCTAGCAGGGTATTGTACCATTAACGAGGCCATGATGTCCGAAGTAAACACTTCCTTATAGTTTTCATCGTAGTTTTATTTAAAGACAGAGTATCGTGTATCGCTCGGAACAGCGGGTCAATTGTGGACACCGTGCATTCACTGGACTAACAACGTTCGTGTGATTGACCGGCCTCCACCAGAAAGGTGGGACAACCTCCGTGAAACCAACCAACCTACCAACGGGTGGTTTCTTTTAATCCCTACGATCTACAAATTAGCATCATGGTTGATGAAACCTCTTCTCTGAAAGTGGTGTATTTGTATCTTAATAAACAGACAGTGTGACGGTGTCACTTCGTTCAATATATTGACAACTTCATTGCTAATTCATCTTGGATTACCGACACGGGGATATCATTCTCAAAGATGCACGACCAGATCGATTTATATCTACCGAAACACTATGTGCGTATTCCTACATGCACAGTGTGGAGCGCAATAGCGCAGCGGTAAGAGCTACGGACTCTCGACTGAGAGAGCGCGAATCATGTGCAGCGGTGTCGAACCTTGGGCAAGTTCCTTTACTTTACATTGCTTCAGGTCACTCAGCTGTATGAATGCCTGGCTATAGACAATTGTGTATATTTGTGTACGAATAGTCTTCGCGCATTAGTTGCAGCGTGTCTGAATGCTTCCCAGAGAAGTCGTTCAATTGAACAGGTCTGCCAGGGAGTAGAGTGTAAAACGCCTTGGGCAGTCCTCATGACTGGATACTGCGCTATATAAGAACTTATCTTTTACATAATCATCTACTCGCATCGCGTATTTTCAGAATCGGAACGTGAACACGAAAATGGATAATATATATCGGAGGTGTTTTTTTAATTTAAATAACAACGATCGTAATATTTAGAACTCAGGTAAATGTTGTTGTAATATATGCTTATATCACGGCTAGACACACTTTGTTAGACACGTGTTCTCTATTCTATGTTCACTTGACATAGTCGCCGCAGGTGGAACATGATTATTAAGGACCCGTCAGTCAGCTGGCCTAGTTTAAGTCGCAATTACCTGGCTATCTGACGATCGTTGGGCAGATTTAAAAAAACCGCATATGTACCGATGGCGGTGTTGACATTTTACCACCAACGTCGACCGTTATCGTGTCGAATCTCGCCAGTTCGTCCCGTTGCCAGATTTCGTCAAGTCCTCTAACTTGTGACATATTCTCTGCCATCTCCTCTTGCGTCGGCGCTGACACTCGAAAAGGCCGCCAACATGGAGTCGTGTGCTTGAATACCTGGGATGATGTATGGCTGGATACTCGCGGGGAACGTGAGATCGTGTAGAAATGTGGAGCTCAGTCAGGCACGGATGGGTTCGCAGGCCTCATGGAGGTGACAGAGGGAAGGTTTCGCAGGCAATTATCAGTCATGGGTCTCTTTTAATAGACCTATATAGTAAACCAATACCTTTCATCTGACGGTTCATCAGGTTGTGAGAGGCCGGTTGACAGTACAACACATGTTTTCAGATACACAATCACTAGAATGTTTCTGTGCAGAAGTGCTGCCACATAGCGACGTGAAAATTGTACACACCCAAGATAGCTAGGGGCTAACACGAGTGGCCCCTTTGAATGCGGCAATGTCGATGTTGGCAAACTATGAATGTCATTCTTTACTTTTTAAACATCGAACCATTTTCGATTGTATTACGTTCCTAATATCTTCGTTATGTTGTTGCGCCGCCAATGCCCGTGGCGACTTCGCTGTCTGTAAGAGTGCATGTCTTCAAAGTTTCTTCGGACAATTAGCGAGACTGCAGCGTTCCCTCGGCTTGCCCGTGGCGCACGAACTACTGGCGCGGACACACGAGCTCAAAGACAGATCTGTGTTACTGTGTTCTTTGGCAGCTAGCCACGAGACAGGCTGATTCCGATCGACTCAGCTGGCTTTGTTCGGGGCGAGTCGAGCAGCTCGTGGCGGTCGAATGCGACGCATTGACCCACCACATCGACGCTGGGAGATAGCCATCAGGTGGAATAGCTGGCCGGATGAGGTTGGGCAGTTGTTGACTTTGGTGGCCGTGCTGGACAACGCGACGTAGGGACAACGCCGCCACAGTCCTGTTTCACTTAAAAAGATACAGTCTGTCTGTTCCCAGTTTTTCATTTATTAATTAATATAAAGTTCCTAAGACTGTACTAACTATGTTGAAGGTATACAGCCCGCCAAACTGTGCTTAGTAAACCCGTAACAAAGGTCGCAATTTGGAAGGCACGACCCCGGGGCATGTTCAAATAGTAAACAAAACATCCAGTTTCAAAACAAGCTTTATTGGCAATACGACCAAGTCAGGCTGAGTTAACTGAAATACCCTTTGGTATTCAACGATGTCCCATTGTCCCATGTTCAATACAACAGGCTTTTTATTACAAATTACTACGCCCGCTTATTCCGGGTTGAGGAACTGATTTGCGCCCTTACAGATAATCGGCTCGTTAGGAAAACCAGTCAGTAAACAGAATCTGTCCTTATATTTACGGATTTTTTAATGCAAAAAAGTCTCCGTCGTTTCACCGAGGATATTATTTCAGTGATACTCCGGGGATAGTGTTTCGGTGGCGCCTCCTGGTGTTGAATTTTTTTAGTAGACAGGATCACAGGTAAGGAGCAAATTTGATTATAAAACACAAAATCGTGCTGAAGAGCTCAGAAGAACGTCGGTGAAAGGATACGACGCGTTGCGGCTACAACCAAGGCACTTTGGATGATGATCCGTCAATGGTGGATTAGGACCCCAAATCGGCTACCGCATACATTATCCTCCTTGTCATCGTGTTTCGACACTTTATCAAAGAGACTCATCAAGAGGCCTAACTCCCCACGTTCAGAATGTATACAAATGGCGCCTCTACCGTCGAGCGTGATAAAGCGGCAAATACAAACATGTCGCAGCGACAGTGGGTGTCTACGTACCGGGCAGTTTTGTGCAGCCATAAAATGTACCAACAAAAGGCGAAACTGTCCTGAAAAGAGGTTTTTAGATTCCCAAAAGAAGCAGACAGGTAAGTGCCTAGTAGCTTTCACAAAGAAACATTCACAGGAACGTAAATACGATATTATTGTAGATCGGTATTGTGGGCAATACTGTAATGTCTGTATAGTTTTAGTTGGTGTCTTTCACTTCACACTCGGTTAGTTGTATCCAACAACGCTGGTCATATCGCGATTTGTCAAGACATAATGATTTAGATTTAGGTCATTACACTCACATAACGAATCAATAAGTTACATTGATGCAAAACCGTTTCAATTATACTGTAACTGGTGGGACCACAAATCGTGCGTCCTAATGTTTTATGTCTTATTTAACAAAATACCTAATACAATTCTTTCGTATTATATCTATGTGCAAGTTGATGAGGTTTATGACTAATTTCTTTCCATATTTGTGCATGTTTTAGGGCTGAGAAGTGGCTGAGAAGGGATGATCTGAATGGGAAAGATGCATCATACCTACTCATAAACTGTGTGTTATGCTCCGACCATTTTGAGGACATCCAATTTATGAATGCTAAAACAGCCGTCGTTTCAAACAGCGTGGTGACAGACAGAATAGGAAGACTGAAATTCAGGCATGCATAACAAGTCACAGTAAAAAATCTACTGAAAATGATCAAACAGTTGGTTTTGTACCATGGAGTCTCTGTTTGATCTCAGAGCGCTGACATGCCTGGCGGATGTGTTAAATAAACAACTTGAACCATTTATTATTTTGGTGTGATTCCTATTGCATGTACTCTACCAGTGAATTATTTAACTGAATACTGAAATAAAATTATATATGTATGTATATATATATATATACATCTGTATATATATATATACATCTGTATATATATATATATATGTGTATATAATTCTTCTTGGATTGGCTTCGAATAGTATATCACGGTGGATGTAGTTTACAGCTATACATATATTTTTTGTTTGTACATGCATATAAGATCAATTCAGTGATATCACACACAGACAGCAGTCCGATGTATGAAGATCAGTTAGTATACAATTATACACGTTGACTAAATAAAAACAAATTATATTAAATGGTTTCCAATATATAAGTAGTATTATATAAGTATTAAACATGGACTATTTATTATATGTAAATGGATATAAATGGCATGCAGTGTGAAGACAGTAACTTCATGATGCAGTGAAACAAATCCTGAAACAAATTGGTACACTTGATCAACCAATTGCAAGAAACGTATTGCATGTTGTATGGGTCAAACAGGTCTGTGTAATTACAACTAGGCGGTGCTCTCCCTATAGTTCATCACAAAATACTCTAAATTTTGTATCAACGGGTCTATCAAAGGTTGAGCTAGATTTGAAACGATCACTTCAAATATAAACATAACTCGTATTTTACATGTTATTTAAAACCGTAAATGATTAATAATAAACACATTATTTTGTTCAATGTTGTGAAATGACAGGTTGGATATATGAATGCTCACATTGAGTAATAGGCGAATATTAGTCCTTTTCCGACGGAATATTGGGTCCAGTCAGCGCCGGCATTGCGCGAGTTAGATATATTTCCGTAGGTATAGAATCGTTGATTTTATTCTCTGTTTGGATGGTGGTCTAGACGCATTCATGATCGCCACTATCTTCTTCCCTCGGACAACGCCCAAACAATCAATGTTTAGGCGTTGACAGTTGACCACATTTTTCGTCATCATCGCTCGAAGGTTCATATCTCAGGTGTCAAGAGACTGGTCCCGAAGTAAACTCGGGTTCACCAATTGGTGCCGTATATAACCGTCAGTGACATATTCCGAGGTAATTTCTCCTTCCTTTAAAACCCGTCAGTAATAATTTACAGTATTATAATAATCATTTGTTGATGTTAGTTCTACTTCTACATGTGGTATTACATCGTATCATCTTAAGAAATTAAACGGAATTTTGCTTACAATAAACATATGCACTGTTTGGAAAATACTGGTTTGGGTTCCATTAAATAAAATTGCGAATCGTACTAACGTCATACAGAAATACCCCTTGCGTGTTGGCTTATATGAAAGTATAATGACTCATTGTTACTAATGGCGATGTTTCCTTTAGTGGCCCTAACCTATGTAACCGTATGTATACATTAAAGGCCATATCTTGTCCAAATGTTTTCCCAGAGAACTATGTAAATATACGTGTACATGTGTGTTATTCAATGTTATCACAAATCCGAAGCCACGTATTTGTCAAAACATTGATAAAGTTGGTCTTAAACAGTGGCCGGTCACAGTGCAAACCTGGAAATATCTGTTTCACGAGTGACGTCACTCGTGAAACCGCCTACACACGGTCGCACGGTCGCACGGTCTACGCTGCTAAATTTTATTTCATTATAATTATACTTCAACTGTTTTTATCATTAACATGTATAATTGACGAAGATATGTGTTGTGGGAAACAGCGGTAATTCGAGTTTGACTGGAAATTCGGTCCACATCTTCCCCAAAGACCCAATTTGTTGGCAGAAAATGAAACATTTTGTGTTTAAAGGGCACGATCCATGCTACGCCTACGGCGAACGACATCACTTGTGGTTCTGATCTGCCGATGGATATATCTTATGAGGTGGAAGATGGGCTTCAAAATACAGTTAGATGTCAATAAATCAACAGCCTTCAAAATGATTTAAAATAAGCGTCAATATGCAAACAAGTACCACATTAACGCGACTGGCCCTTTCAACACAACATTCAACAGCCGGTCGTCAGTTGCCGGACTCTCTCGACAGGTTCATGCCTCGGCCTGTATAGCAGCGCACCGACACCAAACAATTTAACATCAGCAGAAACATATTAATCTCTCAAACGTCACCATCACTGTCTGCAAACTATATTTGATCATCGTATGCATCGGTCTCGGTAACAGAAGAGACACCGCTCTCAGCCCACCGGCCGCCATTTTATGAGTTGTTTACACGAAGCAGGTCGCGCGCGGGGCGGCTGTCAATCCGGGTGATGCATTTCATAGAAAACAATGACGTTATTTAGAGTTATTTATTTACGTGTATTTGATGTCTACCTTTTCTAAAAGGCGTTTCTCCTACCTGAGCCAACTGACTGATATTCAGTTCGCCATTTGGTGCCAACGTATACGATTGGGTTGTTACTCCGTCTATGGATGTAAGTCAATTAATTTTTAATGAAATTGTTAATGAACATAATACTATCCAACATGTTCGTTGCATTTTCTTTTTAGCTAAGCATATTAGATGGCAGCGAGCATTTGCGCTATTCGTAATTGTTTATCAAAGATGGTTATCAACAACCACAGTTTGCACGGGTTCAGGTCTACATAACATTGCTATTAATGCGGGTTCTAGTTCGCACGTAAGAATACGATCACCGCTAGTGCGGGTTCAAGTCCGTCTGGAAGACTAGGACCACTGTTAGTGCGGATCCAGATCCGCCATGTGAACCGGCGGCAGTAGGTCGGCACACGTTGTGTCGTCGTCAAGAGAAGCAACAACAATGCAGTCAATCTTAGCCGCCGGTCAAGATATGATCTCGTTTTGACAAGTCGTTTTTATCTGATGAACTAAAGTAGGTCGATGGCACAACGGGCCTGGTCGACAGCTCGCGGGGTGACTGACCACCCCGGCTCGGGAAGGGCCACTGACCTAATACGGACACAAGTCTAGGGCCACTGACCAAACAGGAACAGGAGACAGGGGCCACTAACCAAACACGGACAGAAGGCTAGGACGACTGACCAAACACGGACAGAAGGGTAGGACCACTGACCAAACACGGACAGAAGGGTAGGACCACTGATCAAACACGGACAGAAGACTAGGACCACTGACCAAACACGGACAGAAGGCTAGGACCACTAACCAAACACGGACAGAAAGCTAGGGCCTCTGACCAAATACGGACAGAGGGCTGGTGCCACTGACCAAATACGGACAGAAGGCTTGGCCACTAGCCAAACACGGACAGAAAGCTGGGGCCATTGACTAAACAAGGACAGAAGGCTGGACCACTAACCAATCATGGACAATGGATTAGGGCCACTGACCAAACACGAACAGAAGGCTAGGGCGCAGACCAAACACGGACAGAAAGCTAGGGCCACTGACCAAGCACAGGCGAATGACTATAGGCGACAAACAGTATGCGCATACATACGAGGACAGGAGCGAAAACCAGTGCAATGAACATAAGTCTTGGGGCACAAACTAATAAGGCGCACATCGATCTGGGTTCAGACAAACAAAACGAGAATATTTAAGCGATACCTCGTTGGGAAGGAGAGGGAGAGGGAGAGGGAGAGGGAGAGGGAGAGGGAGAGAGGGAGAGGGAGAGGGAGAGGGAGAGGGAGGGAGGGAGGGAGAGAGAGAGGGAGAGGGAGAGGGAGAGAGGGGGAGAGAGGGAGAGAGGGAGAGAGAGGGAGAGAGGGAGAGAGGGAGAGAGAGAGTCGTACAAACGTGTGGTTAGAAAGAAGGCGGTGCGGTAACCATTTTATTTCCCATCATCTTGTTGAAAAATGGCATTACTAGCGAAAATTTACATTTTGCTAGATAACAGAATGCCCACACCATCTGGGAAATAGCCCTTCTTCGGTGATCATAGCGTGTGGGAGGTTCATGCATTTGATGGAGGGGTACGTTGTTGGAGGTGAGTCGTAAAAATAATAATGTTAGTCCGAACCCACCCCCGGAAAAAATTATCTTTACCAGCACGAATTCTGTGCAGATTTCGCTGAACACCATAAACTAACGGTGCACTGGCAGCCCTGCAAACGATTTAGCGGGTAAACAATGTGGTGGTAAGGGATACAGCCTTGGGTATCGTTTTTAAGGTGGTCGTTACCTGAACCCTCCCTCCCCCCGGTTACGACCCTCGTGTTGTCTGTGTTGCTAGTGCTGCCGTCTTCACTCTCCTGTATGAAGCGGGTCGGTATAGCAAGTTGAGACTAGTTTCCTGCTTAGGCGCAAGAACGAGGGGGGAGGACGGGCAGCTGCCCCTGGAATTTCTCGGGGGGGTCAGACATGGTTTTACTCCCCATTAAACTTGAGCGTGAATGTTTGTTTTTGTGGCGAGCGTCAATGGCGGGTGGAAATAAAAATGTTATGAGACGATTAATGTGCATTTTGTTGATTGTGGAAGGTGTGTGCAACAGGTGGGCAAAACAAATATGGTTTTCTGCCCCCCTCCCAGTAATAAGCGGTGCGGCGGCGAATTATTTTCCAAAAGCAAAATTGTTTTCAGTAGTGTTGAAGCTCCGGTAGCCCCCCAATAAACAATTCGTTCCCGCGCCACTGGTCTCGTGCAAAGAGTAGGCATCTACCAGAACCATGTCAGATTTGCGCGTTGCTTTTCATGTGATTTGCGCTAGTAATACATTTATGTTAAATATTTCCATTGTTTGAATACATAGTATACACACGAAATGTAATAACGTGTGCAACTAATTACAGCAAGAACTAATACAAATAAAAATATTAAAAGAAAATACTCGTTTGTCATGGCATCTACTTGACGGTCAAAGTTCAGGTCAAAAGGGCTGGTCAAATTGTTCACTGCGCGCGCAGTTCGCAAATGACTACTTTCCCGCACGGGACTATTCTCGACCCGTTACACCGGAGAAGTCGGTGCAGAATGTAGCCTTGCAGGCAACAAAAATACAAATACAAAAAAAACTGATAAAATGGTGGCGCGACTTAGTGGACATATCAAAACTAGTCTTAAGAGTTGGTGCCTGCCTACTGATGTTTAATAGATGTTCATGCTCTTCAGTATTCGACCAGTTCAAGAAGCCGCCCGAACACTGTAAGGATGCATAATTTTAACTGCTAACTCTCCCGGAATTTTCGGGAGTCTCCCTGATTTTGGAGATATCGCCCGGTCTCCCGAAATGCAGGCAAATCTTCCGGATTGTTGCTTCTAATCTCCAATAGCACCCCCTGTCTTCTGATGTTATCATCCGAGATAGCGCGACCCCACTGGAGACGTGCTGAAACGTGATGCACCGCTGCTCCGACGAGAAATCTCCAACAGCACACCCCCCGTCTTCCGATGTCAAGATCCGAGAGACAGTGCGACGAGCCAGCGCGATACGGGAAGCGTGCTGAACCGCTGATGAATCTCCCGGAATTCAAAAATAACGTTGGCAGTATACGTAATGGAAGCGTCGGTTGTTTCCCAGAAAGACGCTACGTACATTGTGTGCCTGTGCTGCCGGCGACGCTTCACAGACGATATGTACGGCATCGTCGCATGTGCCGTCCATGAGTGAGTTTTGTCACTCGTGTATTACCGCGTCTGATGGAAACTACAACAGCAACTAAGTGGAGAGAGATGCTCTTCTTAGTCTATGTGCTGTCTCTGATAGTCACGTCATTTTCAATATATTTCTCAATTATCTTAATTACTTTTCAATTAAATTCAAAGTGCCTTGCCCGTGTTGTACTCAATGAGGTGACGTGTGTACTACATAATACAGACAGTGTCTTCACTAGTCGTAGGTGTAGCGGCGAATTCCTGATTGGGTAAAACATTGGCTTTTGCAGTGCAAATTGCCTTGCTTGCGAGTTACGGTCTATTTCTATCCTGAGATGACGTCACGCGTGTGTGCATCAATACTTCTCAATGGCAGCTTACATTAGAAGCTCTTAATCATCAACTTCCCTTGATTGTTTATTCATTTTGACATTTTGCATACCGCCAGGATCACGCGGGCAAAGCAAACACCGTGACACTTGGCAAAATACCAGTGACCGTAGCCGTTTCAACGTAAGCAAACCCAACTGAGATTTCCGTACGAATGTTGCGAATTTCTTAGGTACGAAAATTCGCAGGTGTTTCGAGAGTACCGACTTGCGCAATTTCGTTCGTACGAATTTATTTACGCAATTTCTTATATACGAAGTAATTTCTTTGAGAATACGGTGACATAGCATTTTTCCCATAAGGCAATAGTGAGGTCATAATCAGACGGGTCAGAGATCAATCTGTCTGTGTTATAAGAATCCGTTGGAAGCGTTTTTATGCTAGATATTATGTATTACCCAAGGTTTTATAGCACTAGGCGATTAGGGGTATTTGTTATCGCCAACTCTCTTTGAGATAGCAGGCTACAAAATAAATGTAATTCTCAACACTGAAAATTAAACCATCCCCAATTCTCAAACATAATGATCCGGCGCACCCCCAAAATCTAGCGGATCTTAAACTGAAACAATCCCCGATACCTCCGGCCATGATATCTTATACTTTGTGCCCCATTGCGCACCTTGCGGACGCCGGTGTGATTTAACATTGTGACGTCACGTGGAAACGTTACATGTAACGCTTCCGGTGGCGCGTGGTCGAAAAAGAGGCTGAAACGGTACGTAACAGGAAGCATACGCCAAAACGGAAACATGTCTCCATCGGCTTGTTGCAGCGGCTTTGTACATGTAGGCCTTCATGTGCCAGAACTTACGCAAACATGGGCCAGAAATTACGCAAACACTTTTATTTAGTCAGTACCTGTCTCTTGTCGACTTCGACGTTTAACAAGAAGGGCCTCTGCATACAGGGGTATCAATTATCTTTAAAATATAGACCACTCTGTCGCATATCACTCTATTTAAATTCTGTGTTGGCCCTCATAAAGTGTCGCTGCAAGATACAATTTGCGTTTCTGCAGCAGTTCTTTAAGGACAAACATCCTTACTGGTTACTCCACGACCCTTTATAAAAATAATGACTACGTAAATTTGACCTAACTGTACCTAAACCAGCACCGAAAACAAAACAAGACAATGACCTGAAATATTTGCAAAATTACCGAACAATGTTTTTACATGGAAAAGTAGAGGAGAATGCGAGGAGAAGGCGAGGAGAAGGTGAGGAGAAGGCGAGGTAAAGTAGAGGAGAATGCGAGGAGAAGGCGAGGAGGAGGCGAGGAGAAGGCGAGGTAAAGTAGAGGAGAATGCGCGGAGAAGGCGAGGAGAAGGCGAGGTAAAGTAGAGGAGAATGCGCGGAGAAGGCGAGGAAAAGGCAATGAGAAGTCGGGGAGAATAAACATAACCAGAGAGGTTTTATCAAAGAACGGACTTTTATGGGAGTGTACCGGATTATAGGTCATTCAAGGTATTTGGGTGGTCTCAGAAAAAATTATTTTAGCAAGACGTTCTGTGTGGATGGCGATTTTACCAGCGGCTTCGGGAAGATATGTTGGAGCTGTCATGTCACAAAAACTGGAACTATTCGCCTTAGCGCCTAATCCACTTTGAGAGACGAACCGCATGAACATCAGTTGAGAGATGTTCGTGTAGTACGGATGTGAACATTTTCATACGTACGGTCACGACATAATGTACGCTTGACCAGAAACCGTTATTGCATTTAGCACTAAATAATTTTACAAAACAGTCGTCCATATCCTACGTAGGTACACACACTTGAATGCACGTGTGCAACTGAGGAACAACACAGTAACAATGTTGTTGCTTCTGTCTTTACTGCTATACTCCCACAGCATCCTTTCTTCTGGACTGGCTCCTACGGGGTCGCTGTGTTTTTATTCCTTCTCCCCACCAGTTTTATTGCAGCTGTAATGGTCGTAAACAGGCCCCCGCGACGCTGCTCCCGGAGGTTCCTCAGACGCCGAGGAACAGCGAAAGAGCCCACATCCGCTCCATCCGCCTCTACGCTTACTTTCTGGGCCGAAATCGAGAAATAACAGCCGTGGCGACCGGCCAGGGCTGTTAGATGGTGTCCGTGTATTGGTAGGGTCCAGAAAGAGCAGCGTATCTTTTGCCACGGCATAAGATCTGTCCGTTTGCAACGGCGGAGGAGCAACCGACTTGTTTGGTGGTGGTTGAAATCATCCGATGCACTGCCAGCCGGCCCAGACCGCCCTATGTTGGTCAGACCTGCCATGTTTACGAACTGGGATTTAGGGGGGTGTTCGTTTTCTGACATCGGGAAGACGCAGATCAGGCACTCGCGACCTGATGACATAACTGTCTAACACAATACGGGGTGACACGACATCCTCCGCTGGTTACAGGTTGTGGGATGCTGCATGATCAGTGCCCCAGAACATCGGCGAGCATCACCTCCGGATTTGCTAAGTTCCGTCATTTTGTGCTGATTTTCAGTGTACGCCATGGCCGCGTTGTACTGTGGGAGGAATACGGATGTATTTTTGTTTTAATAAAGATTTGCCATAAATACCATTTCGTAATGCAGTGCGTATGTTCGTGTATTCGTCACACAATTATGAATTCAAATGACAAACCACTGGAGGTGGAAGATCAAATATTTTAGTAGCTAATAAAACGTAGCTGATTTAGTTTGAATTAGGTATTAGCTAGACAAATATCGACACTCGATGTTTGTTAAGGTTGTTGATGTAGTCGTATCAAACAGGCCCGTAACCTGGAGGGGGTTCGGGATGGGAGTTCGCCCGAACTGCGCTTTTGGCGAACCCCCATCCAAAAACGACCTCCATTGAAACCCACACCCATGTTCCTGCTAAATCAACTACATGTAAATTAATAGTTACCATAATAAATATACATGATGTTCTTGTTTGTAGGCAAAGGGTAACTTAGGTTGGGTTTTGGAATAACTTTAACGACCGAAACGATTTCCCCTTTCGGCCGACCCTGGTTACCACATGTGTGTGTGTGTGTGCGTGTGCGTGTGCGTGTGAGTGTGCGTGTGCGTGTGCGTGCGTACGTGTGTGTATGTGTGCATGTGGCGTTTGTGTGTGTGTGTATGTGGTGTGTGTGTTCTGTGTGCGTGCATGTGTGTTTATATGCAGGGTACATTGTGTACCTACACTATTCAGCCTCTATGGCTGCAAAGCGTATTAAAACCGCTATTGTGCGTAGCACACTGCTGGTCTATTCTCAGTGGAACTACTTGTAACAAACATATTTCTATAAGACGCACGGAGGCTAGATATTGTGCGTGTATGCGTGGGCGAGTGAGCAGTTGAATATTGTTCGACGTTCAAAATTCAAAAATCTCGATCGATTTGCACCCCGTCCCCTCCAGGCTCGCCAAAAACCTCGATTTGCACCCCCTCGAGGTTCGCCAAAACCCCACATTGCGGCTTTCCAAAATCCTTGATTTGCACCCCCTTTGAGGATCAGAAAAAACCCGCATCCAGATTCATTTAACACGTATCTTGAATTTGGATTCCCTGGGGGGCCAAAACCATATGCGAAATTTCTGGGAGCGGATGCCCCTTTGCCCCCCCCCCGCGCCTATGTAAATTATTAGTCGATCTGGTTGCCATATTATTATGCAGTGGTGACACACAGTGGCGCAGAGATAATATTGTTTCGATTACCCAGGTCCCGTGATGTGGCGCCACTGTTTGTTGGTCCTACGATCGCCTAGTCTAGCTTAGCCGACTATCGCCTGGCTGCGCGACTTCGCCAGAACGATAATCTGGCTCTAAATGGCCCTTTTGAATGTTATGTCATGAGAGCTGCCACCTAGTGAATATGCATGTGATTAAAAGGCATTAAACTACGAAAAAAGTTTAATGTCGGTTTATTTTGTGTGTGACATGTTTCAATATAAGTTTAATGTTGAATAGTTGTTACAGTATTGTATTATCTGATAAAAATTGTATCCTTATTTAATTTGTTATTTCGTAGTTGGCCTGAGAGCCAATCATCGTCTCTACCCGAATCTGGTGTAAAGCCCCCTACTGGTAACAAACGCAGGAACTTAATATTCCAGTCCGTTGTGACGGGCCAATGCTGTCACCTCACGGCGGCTGGATAATCGAGTCTAACGATCGGCTGTAAACTCACACACTTCTCACAGTGACGAAAGCGATTGGTTACCCTGAATCAGGGTAACCAATGAAACTGTTTATCGTGCTGAGTAAGGGGAGACAAAAGACAACTTGTCGGTGTTATGCATCTAAAAGAGTTAACACAAACAAACCATTAGCAACCACAATCACATTTGTAACGTTAGTGGTTTACTCATAATGTGGCAGATCCCAGATGATGCGAAAGCTGACATCTTGCTGATAACGCGACGACTTGGTCAGATGCAACCAATAAACAAGCAGCGTTATTTTTAGTACTTTGCTCCCGGCACGCAACCTGGACCTGGTTCAGTTTTCAACACATCATGACATATGGTTCGTTGGGCTTATACAAGGTCGGTTTACAATAAAAATGTGATTTTATAACGCTGTTCAGCATGTGAATGTACCAATACCACACCGAAAAACATGAACTTCTTTGAATAGACCAAAAGAAAAACAGTGGATTCATAACTTTGGAAACCCTCGCAATATAATGCACTTAGTTCTGCTGATTTTGAAGAAACGTGCTTTGAAGTGGACTTGTCACCAATTAATGGGATAGTATCGGACGTCGGCGATGTCTGGTTTTGATGTTTGGAGCAGAGCCGACGATATTTCATCGCGGACGTCGCGCATCGAAGCGACTGTTACGACCCATTTTGTAATAAAGACACATTTTGTAATAAAAACCGGCCCATTTTGTAATAACGAACCATTTTGTAATAAAAACAGGCCCATTTTGTAATAAACCGATGTAATAATGTAATGACATTATATAATAACATTGAGGCCCATTTTGTAATAATTTCAGGTTTGCACATTTTGTAAGAACATGCAGGCCCGTTTTGTAATAACATTGACTGACCATCAACTAATGTTAAAAAAAGACTACAACACGTACATTTATATCTTAGATACGCGCGCACAATCACACACACACACACTCACACACACACGCGCGCACGCACACACACACAAACACTATATGAGGATGATGATGAAGAAGAATACTATGATAACGGAGAAAAAGAAGATGATGAAGCCATCATCATATATTTTTTTCGTAATCTTCTTTATCTTCATTCTTCTTAATCAACATATTCATTTTCACTATAACAAACCTCTTCACTCTAATCATCGTAATCTTCATCATAACCATCATCGTCGTCTTCCTCACCTTCTTTTTCTCCGTTACCATCCTCATATTGTGTGTGTGTGTGTGTGTGTGTGTGTGTGTGTGTGTGTGTGCGTGCGTGTGCCCGCGTATGTAGGATGTACGTGTTGTAGTCAATATGTTCAAGTCTGTTTTTTTACATTAGTTGATGGTCAGTCATTGTTATTACAAAATGGGCCTGCATGTTCTTACAAAATGTGCAAACCTAAACTTCTTACAAAATTGTCATCAATGTCATTACATAATGTTATTACATCGGTTTATTACAAAATGGGCCTGTTTTTATTACCAAATGGGTCGATTATTACAAAATGGTTCGTAACAAGCGTCTCAGATTTTCCGTCGAGCGCTCTACGAAATAAAATCGCATGAAGATTATAATACCTAAATGATAATCTTGTAGCATTGGAATTTTGCAGGATCTGACGTTATATACATAATTTTATAATTTATAAACGTCTGGCACAGTTAAGTTTCTTGAAGATAATAAGGTATAATTTGGTTCCCGTTTTTATACCAGGGCATGGTATTTCCGCTAGAAATTTGACGGCTTATTATTTTTTCAGTTTATTCTAACCATTCGACTCAACTCTTAACGAAGAATATATTGACACAATTCACACAAAGAATAACACTGGATTGCAAATGATAATGTTAAGCTCGCATGCTCAATTCCCATAATAGTAAACTTTAGAGGCTGCGTTCTAGGGCTGGTTATACATCGACACGCTTCACCGCAGCCGACACGCGACGGAGATGTAGACACAACACAGTGAAGAAACATATTCACATTTAACAGCAATGTTCGGGTGCCACCGATCCACACAAACACTCACACGAACATACACTCCTCACAGACGCACGCACGCACGAACACCCTCTGGCACTCTCTACCGATACACACACGCACGCACACACACACGCACGCACACACACACATACATATGCACGCACGCATGCACGCACACACACACTCACACATACACACGCACCACACACACACACACACACACACACGGACATTCTCTCGCACTCTGCACCGACGCACGCACGAACACCCTGTCGCACTCTCTACATACACACGCACGAACACCCTGTCGCACTCTCCACCGATGCGCACACTAACGAACACCACGTCACACTCTCCATATACATAGCACAAATAGCCATCGTATACAAACATGATATTTGTGCGATTGTAGTTTCACCACCAGACCGACAATTGTAACAGTGAACGTGCTAAACTCATTTGCAAGAGCAATTCTGTTCAAAGGTCGACCTCTATCTTCAGTTAGGCTCTAACGCCATCGACGACAGATAACTTATGTACAAATCTGGGTGCGAATAGACACAATTTGCCAATGTCTTGAGCGGAGGGAATCTAGTTAAAGAGACGGCACGCGGCGAGATTGCCGGTTGAGACCTCTCTCACGTCAGCGATAATTGGGAGGCACGTTTGCTTGGGAGAACTCATTATTGGCGGATTGTCGAGTGGCGTCGCGCAATATTGAGTTTCGCTCACATTAAACAGCACTTAGATGAAGTACGGGTCGAGCTTTTTGCACTGAAAAAATAACCCCGCAACGGATTTTTTTGACGAGCAGATAGAGCTGGTGAGGCACGCCGTGATTCTAGTCAACGTGCATGGTGACAGCAACGTTATGCATGCAGCTTCATCTACTAAAAAATATTAAAGAACCACTAAAATAAACAGCGGTGGATGTTTCTCAATTGGTTCTCGTCAGTTGTTAACATAATGATATCACGAGGTTAGGTTCGAGGCTATATTTGGCGGAGATAGATCATAGAAACTGGTGGTGCAGAAAAGTTGATAAACAAGTGGAATTACAGATTGATAAGTATTATTCTTGCCTTAATATCATTCATAAAGTTGCAATAAACATATATTGAGTAGCAGTTGTGCTTAAAGTTAGTTAGTTAAAGTATTTTAGAACACCTTAGTATAGTGAGTGATAATAGGGTAACTCACTTAGCCTTCGATAAGTTGTAAACAAGATTTAACAAACCTGATTATGTGGTAGAATATATAGGAGATAAAGTAACAACCATCAAACTACTTACATAAGATAATATCTGTGTAAGCCAGTACTTGCTAGATATTTTGATTAGGTAGCATTGTTGTTAAAACTAAGCGATAGTCGGGCGGCGTAACTTAAATAAATAAAGCAGCCTAACGTAACGTAATTGATTGTATTTAAATTAGGTCACTACCGGTAATGTTAGCATTCGTGACAGGATAAATAGTCGGCTGTGTAATTGAAATTTGTAACCTAAAGTGTGCTGTAGTACACAGGAAACAGTCTTTATAAAGACTAAGTTAGTTAAGTTATTAAATAAATTCTAATCGGGATATGGCGCCTTGCAAGCGGCAAGTCAAGGCAAAGCGACACTTGGTGTGCGATCACAGCTGGGTAGATTTTGCATTGTCCGGCTATGGGAAGTCATGGGCAGAAACCATGGAGGAAGGATTTACCTTTCAGTGCATTGGGTGTTGGAAGGTGGAGTGTCTGCAGAAGGAGATAGTTAGGTTGACAGATATTGTGAAGGGAATGGAGATGGGAATTAGCAAGGAGGCAGGTCGATTGGAGAGAGACGACAGGGAGAGAGGTGAGAATACTGCAAGACTGAAGGAGAATAGCAGTGGCAAGAAAACCGAGGAAAGCAGAGAAATTGGAAAATCGACAATAAGTAAGAAGAAAGTGACCGTAGAGAAGGAGGGAGGGAATATGGGACGGGAGAGGAGAGAAGAAAATGAGATGGGACGAAAGATGAAGGGACGAAAGGAAGTGAGAGCAAATGTGATAGAAGAGAAGTCTATAAAAGGGACGCTGACAGGCGGAAAGGTAACAAGAGAAAAAGCGACATGAAAGAATGGATCAGAAGAGAATGTGACAGGAGAGAAGACGACGGGGGGAAAGTCAACAACCAGACATATGCAAACCGAAGAAGGAGCTATTCTAAGGAAGTGATTGAGGGGGCAATGAGGAAAGAGAGGGTGTTTATGGGCGACTCCATTATGAGAAAGACGGACAAGACACTGAGCGAGGGGAAAGACGTCGTTGTTTGTCTACCGGGAGCTAGGATTGAACATGTGACTGACAGGGTAGAGAAGGTATTGGGACATGGCAAGGAGGGGTCTATACTGGTACATGTAGGAACAAATAATGCAGACAGGGAAGGAACAACTGCGATAGTACAGAAGTATAGACATTTAGTGAGAAAGCTAAAGAAGACAAGAGTTGAACAGATTATTATGTCAGGAATTTTGCCAGTAATGGGAGGAAGGGGGGCAACGTATAGAAACTGCAAGACGATGGCGATCAACGCACTAGTTGAGCAGACGTGTGAAGAAGAAGGGGTGGGATTCACGGATTTATGGGGATACTATGTTGGGAGGGAAGATATGTACATGAGAGATGGCCTCCATCTTAGTGGAAAGGGGCAGCAGTTTTCTCAGAGAACCTGCTGCGATCTGTTGACAGTGGGACAGGTTGCATCTATTTAAACTAGATTCGCAGGGGGACTCACAGAAAAGCCTGAAAATGGAGGCATAGATAAAGACAGCACAAATAAATCAGCTAATAACTGTCTGGAAAACTCTTCTGAAGCTGGATATAAATGTGTTTGTTTAAATGCAAGGAGTAAAGTAAACAAAAGAAATGAACTAAACATTATGGTAGAAGATATTGACCCTCATATAATAGGTATAACCGAATCCTGGACCACCACCGACATATCAGATGCTGAATTGGGACTGACAGGATATGTAATGTTTAGAAAAGATAGAATAGGAAGAAAGGGAGGTGGAGTTATTTTATATATTAAAGAATCTATCCAGGCTAATGAAATAAAATTAGAAAGAGAAGCAGATTGCGAAGAAGCTGTTTGGTGTAACATAGTTACAGGAAACTCAACGTTAACAGTTGGGTTAGTTTATCGAAGTCCAAACATAAGCATAGAAGAGAATGAAAAAATACAAAACGCTATAAGGGAAGTAAGTAAACAGGACTGTATTATTATGGGGGATTTTAACCATGGGCATATAAAATGGAAATCTCTTCAGAGTATGGGGAATGAGGACCACATGTTTTTAGTTTTAGTTCAAGATACTTTCCTTTCTCAACATGTGCTAGAATCAACCAGGGGTGAGAATGTGTTAGACATAGTTTTGTCCTCACAGAATGAATTAGTTGACAATGTCAAGATATGTGAGCCACTGGGGAGTAGCGATCACAACCAGATACATTTTACCATCAAAGTAAAACCAGAAAGGAATAGTAAAAAGCAGTATAGGAGAAATTTCCACAAAGGAAGGTATAAGGACATGAGGAAATATTTAGTAAAGATAGACTGGAATAACACACTGAAACATAAGACAGCAACAGAATGCTGGAATATATTAAAGAGTGAAATTAAGTGCACAGTCGATAAATTTGTACCCTTCAAAAAACAAGGGAAACGGTCCAAAAAGAAACACTTATCGAAAGAAGCCATTAGAAAAATTAAGTATAAACAAATGATGTGGAAGTCATATAGATGTACTGGAAATAATGAAGACTACAACAGTTATAAAGAAGCACTTAACCAAGCTACAGCTGAAATTAGAAATTCAAAGAGAAGCTATGAACAACAATTAGCTAGTAATATAAAACATGACAGCAAGGGTTTTTATGCGTATGTTCGAAGCAAACAGAAAGTTCAAGATAAGGTCGGTCCTCTAGAAGATAGTGCTGGAAATATAATATCAGAGGGATTCTTAATGGCAGAAGACCTGAATGAGTACTTTAATTCAGTGTTTACCAGAGAAGATATTAGTTCACCGCCAGTACCAGAGGCTAAGTTCAAGGGGGCAGATTCAGACTATTTAGGACAATTAATTGTAACCCCGGAAATGGTAGCTAAGAAAATAAGGGCTATGAAGAATAATAAATCACCTGGAGTGGATGGGATTCCGCCCAAACTACTATTGGAAATTGTAGGACAAATTAGCGTACCGCTTGCAACAGTTTTCAATTTGTCATTAGAAGAGGGAGTGGTTCCTTTAGAATGGAAAGAGGCAAACATTATACCGTTATTTAAAAAAGGTTCGAGAAACATGTCAGAGAACTATAGACCAGTGAGTTTAACAACAGTGACTTGCAAATTATTAGAAAGACTAATTAAAGATCACACGGTGGATTTTCTTGTTAAACAAAACTTGATAAACCCATCTCAACATGGTTTTTTTTAAAGCGAGGTCATGCTTAACAAATATGTTATGTTTTTTGGAAGACATCACTAAGTGGGTAGATGAGGGATCACCGGTAGATATCGTCTACTTAGATTTTCAAAAAGCTTTCGACAAAGTACCACATCAAAGATTACTGCTGAAACTAAAGGCCCATGGCATAGGAAATGGTATAATAAACTGGATAGAACAATGGCTGATTGACAGAAGACAACGTGTAGTAGTTGATGGGGAGGCTTCAAACTGGAAATCGGTATTGAGTGGGGTACCACAGGGATCAGTATTAGGACCTATATTATTCATAATATACATAAACGATTTGGATGATGAAATAACAAGCAAGGTGTTGAAATTTGTGGATGATACAAAAGTGTTTAGAAGGATTAAAAGTGATGGAGATAGACAGCATTTACAAGATGATTTTGACAGGTTGATCAAATGGTCTGAAAAGTGGCAAATGCTGTTCAATTTTGGAAAATGTAAATGCCTCCACACAGGACATGGGAACGGAGAGGTAGAATATACAATGGGGGGTACTGTACTAAGTACTACTGTAAAAGAAAAGGACTTAGGGTTAACCGTTAGTGCTGATATGAAGGTTTCAGAGCAGTGCGGAATTGCAGCTTCAAAGGAAAATCAAATCCTTGGATTAATTAGGCGAAACATAACATATAAGGAAAAAGAGCTAATAATACCGCTGTACAAAACAATAGTTAGGCCTCATTTAGAAATTGTATTCAAGCGTGGAGGCCATATCGCAGGAAGGACATAGATATGCTAGAAAGAGTGCAGAGGAGAGCAACTAAAATGATACAAAAACTGAGGGATCTTAGTTTCGAAATACGCATAAAAATGCGGTTTAACAACACTAGAGACCAGGCGATTGAGAGGAGATCAGATAGAAGTGTTTATAATATTGAATGGTTATGAAGGTATTGATAGAAATGTTTTTTTTTCAGTTAAGAAAGATAGAAGGACTAGAGGACATGAAGTTACATTAGCAAAGGAGCAGAGTAGATTATATATAAGAAAGTTTTCATTTTCACAATGGACTGTAAATGAATGGAACAGATTATCTGCTGATTGTGTGGGTGCTAGTAGCGTGAATATGTTTAAAAATAAAATCGACACATACCTCAGACAGACGGGATACACATAGATAAAAGGGTCGGACTCTCGATAAGCCAAAGGGCTTCCTTGTCCACCTGCCACCTAGAGTTAATTCTCTGGGTGGCAATCTTGTTAAATCTCTTGTTAAATCACTGGTGCATGCTTTCACACATCGTCGCAATTACTGAAGATAGGTTGGCTGCATTCATCGCAGCCAGCGCATCAAGGATAGGTTGTCTTCAGGCACCGCCGCCATCTCAATAAGAATAGGTTGTCTTCAGTCATCGCCGCCATCTCACCAGGGATAAGTTGTCTTCAGTCACAGCCGTTTTACCAAGTATAGGTTGTCTTCAGTCACCGCCATCTCACCAAGGATAGCTTGTTTTCTGCCACCGCCATTTCACCAAGTATAGGTTGTTTTCAGTCACTGCCATTTTGCCAAGTATATGTTGTCTTCAGTTATCGCCATTTCACCACGTATAGGTTGTCTTCAGTCACCGCCATTTAACCAAGTTGAGATTGTCTTCAGTCGCCGCCACATCACCAAGGATAGATTGTCTTCAGTCACCACCATCTCACCAAGGATAGGTTGTCTTCAATCACCGCCATCTCACCAGGGATAGGTTGTCTTCAGTCATCGCCATCTCACCAAGGATAGGTTGTCTTCAATCACCGCCATCTCACTAGGGATATGTTGTCTTCTTTTATTGTCATCTCACCAGAGATAGGTTGTCTTCAATCACCACCATCTCACCAGGGATAGGTTGTCTTCTGTTACTGTCATCTCACCAAAGATATGTTGTATTCAATCACCGCCATCTCACAAGGGATAGATTGTCTTCTGTTACTATCATCTCACTAAAGATAGGTTGTCTTCAATCACCGCCATCTCACCAAGAATAGGTTGTCTTGTTTCACCGGCATCTCACCAAGGATAGTATGTCTCAGTTACTGCCATTTCATCAACATTTTTACTCAACGCCCCCATCTCACCAAGGATATGTTGTCTTCAGTCACCACCGCCATTTCGCCCATACTAACATTGGAACTAGGACATTTTCTGATGCTGCACAACTCTTTGAAATATGCTTCATCTTAGTTAACACTAACACATCAGTTAAAACATTACACATATTTTCGTTGTCATTAACAAACTTATCTTTATAACAGTTCCTAGCTAGAATGTTGCTTATCGATTTTGAGATTGACGATCCCTTTGTTTTGATGTGCTTCTGCGTTTTTTCCAAGTATTTAGGCACAATATAAGTTAACTGATTAATACAAATAATAATAATTATTATTATTATTATTAACTGCCATCTCAAACACGTTTTCAATCAACACCGCCTTCTCACTAAGTATAGGTAGTCAGGATGATGTGCATGCTTTTGTACTCAGAACAATTGTGTGGAACGCGGCTGTTTGACTGAGCTGAGGTAACTTCGTTATGGTACTGTTGTTGGCTGCATCCAGTTGTGTTCTCACCAAAGTTCGCTTATTTCTATACGACAAGCTTAGATCTGGTCAAGACATGAACCAGTTAACGCGTACTATTTAGATTTGAGATAAGATGGCGTTAACACCGACAATGTTTTGGTTAGTAACAAATAACAAAAATCACTGTATTAAAACGGGGTAGTCAATGGCCGGAAAGAAGTATATATTTAATGTGATGGGGTAACTACCTACACTGCGTGAAAATATTCTACCTAACCATTGTGCCTCCAGAATACTTGGTTCCGTCGGGCCACACCCGTGAACAACATGCCATTCATTTATTAATGGACTTGATATCATGGTGCAGAATATAAGTAAACAGGGGAAACGTTTAAACACCCAAGACACTACACTGCCTACCACAATAACACTACACTGCCTACCACAATAACACTACACTGCTTATCACAACAGGTGCAGTGAAATGTTACATCCCCGAACTAATATTTCAGTTTCTTGTCCTACCAACGCGTATTTGTTCACGCAGTCATTTACGTTGTTAGTTATTGAAAACCCCCATTCCCGACGGCGACTTCGCCTTTTCACTTACAAATGTTGTTAGCGCCTGTGGTAGCAATGCTATCTGCGCTGTGATTGGTTGCTGACAAGTAAACAAGCGCAAGCGGCAATCGCGCGAACATCTGTTGCGAGTGAACCGCGCGAACTGACCTATATATGATATATCAAAATTATTATTTGTTGTTTTTAGTCGTGTATACGCGATCGTGGATGCATAAATTTAGTCTTGACTGCGAATCGTAACAGTAGTAACATATTCAAAACTTGTTTGAACATGTTACATTGACCAGTGTAGACGGTAAGTCGAAATACACAGTCGCTAGAATCTAGAAGGAACATTCGTATTAGAACGAGAGGGCTGACAGCCGAAAAAGGGACATTGTTTCAACGATGATCAACTACACGGCTATATTCCATCTAAAGTATATTGTTTACCTTGCACAGACAGGGTTATCATTATTATTATGACATTTATTAAAATAAGCATTTATTTGCATTCATATTACATCAATTATATTTTCGTGATTCGCTAGGTACGGAAGGTGGTACTTGTTTATTTTGTCACTGCGTGATTCAAAATAATTTTTGCAATTTAACGTATAATTTTGTCTGTGACACTAGTGTAGAATTAGTGTCAACGTATTGCACTGTTTGCTTAAACAAACATTTTATAAATTGTCACCACCAACCTTGTTAAATCTTGTACTTAAATTAGTTGGGCGATAATACAGGTCGGATTGGTTTTCGCGCTAGCAGGCTTACGTACACAACATACTAAGGTAAGGGCAGTCCCCTTATAAACTATATACTATCTGGCCTTTTCAACAAGACGTTCTTTTTAAACGTCTTGTTACTTTGCACAGGCCTGCTGAGCGAGAACAATCATACGACCTGCAGCCATATGAAAGTAGGATCATCAACCATAAGAAATGACAGCTACACACTGGGACCTAATGATCATATAACGCTGGCAAGTACGGATAAGGTGAAGGATATTGGCGTCACTTTTGACTCATCACTAAACTTTGAGGCACATATGTCGGAAAAAATTAATAAAGCCAATTCAATGATGGGGATAATTCGTCGCACTTTTGATTACATGGATGAACAGTGTTTTTCTACTGTTTTTAAATCTCTCGTCCGCCCACATATTGAATATGCAAATCAAGTATGGGCTCCCTACTTAATGAAACACATTACAGCTCTTGAAAATGTTCAGCGTAGAGCAACCAAATTAATTCCAGGTTTTAAAGATCTTGAATATAATGAACGTCTGCAAAGACTAAAATTACCAACTCTGTCATATCGTCGCCTCAGAGGAGACATGATTGAATTGTATAAGATTTTAACAGACAAATATAATACAGCTGTGACATCAAACTTTATAACTTTGAGGGATACTGAATCATGTACGCGAGGACATCACCTAAAAATATTCAAAGGACGTTGTCGGTTAAACATAAAAAAAATTCATTTATACACCGATGGACGGACGTATGGAACAGCCTCCCACAGTCTGTGGTAGAGGCACCATCAGTCCAGTCCTTTGAGGGGAAATTAGACAAATTATGGAAAAACCACCCAATTAAGCTCGATTACACAGCCCCACCCCTATTATGGAACAACTTGTCAGATGCATGCGCACCATATAGTTTGACGACAAACATCAGAGCTGGCATAAGTGGCATCACAGCCTAGAAGCCAGAAGAGGACCTGTAAGAACCTGTAAGAATTGCCATTGATTATCGTCAACCCACTCTTTAATAAACGAGATATTTACATTATTTTTAGTACAATTATACAGTTTTAGAATATTTTATTATTTTCAATTATTTATTATTTTTATGAGACATTATCATTTTATTCTTCACCATTTCGAGAAAAGACAATGTCACCAGCATTTTTATTGTGTGTTTTATTTTTATCCTGTTCTGTTGCTTCGAGAGGCCACTTAATCCCCAACGGTTGGCTGTCATTTTAACAGTTTCTCAGTACATGAGAACACAACATTCCTTGTCACATCTTCACAGTTTGCCATGTCTTAATCTTTGCTTTAAATAGAAAGTTACTGCCAATCCCCCGCTCTAAGCCAACGTTTAAATTGGCAATTATTTTACTACTAGCAGGAGATGTAAGTCTTAATCCTGGACCTGCTATCAGGCGCAATATTCGAGTAGCCACCACTAACGTTCGATCTATTCGAGATAAAACAGCCTCGCTTACCGATTTATTAACTTCCAAGACAATAGACATCCTTGCAGTCACTGAGACCTGGCTCAGACCACATGACACAGCTGCATGCATTGCTGACATTTCTCCTTCCAGTTTCACCTTCCATCATTGCCCATGTTCAGTTGGACGAGGTGGTGGTGTTGGATTTCTCGTCTCAAAACAGTTCAAAGTTAATTTGCATTCAAACCCTGATTACTCTAGCTTTGAGGCCATCTGTGCCGAAATTTCCGATTCATCTTTCTCTGCTTATTTTGTGTGCATTTATCGCCCTCCAGGACACCCTGCCCATTTCTTTGAAGAATTCCAGGATCTACTTGAAAATCTGGCAACTATTTATTCAGAATTTTATATACTCGGTGATTTTAATCTTCATCTGGACACACCTTCATCAACAACAAGTACATTTAATGACATTCTGGCATCCTATGACATGAAACAACATGTTACCTTCTCAACACACATACATGGCCACTGGCTCGATCTCTTAATCACCCGCTCAGATTGTAACAATATTCAGACACCTACTGCTTCAGATGGTTTATCAGACCACCACACTGTCATTGCTGATCTCAAAGTTCCTAGAATTCCCGTAGAGTCCAAAAACAAAGTGTTTTACCGACCGATCCATAAGATTGACATTGCCGCATTAATGACAGACATCCTTAAATCCGACCTCATCAGTAAACCCAAAGAACATCTGTCAGATCTGTGTCGACAGTACTGTCAAGTACTCAAAGATTTACTTAATAAACATGCACCCCTGAGATCTAAATATGTGTCCCAAAAGCCACATGCTCCATGGATGACTCCTGAAATTCTACAATCTAAAAAGCGCCGGCGCTATCTTGAACGTGTATGGCGCAAATCACGCTCGCCTTTGGACAGATCACGATATTCTAAACAGTGTCACTACTGCAACAGACAAATGGCCAAAGCTAAATCAAATTATTACACAAACATGGTCTCGAGTAACTCTGATAACCCACGTCAGCTATGGAACTGCATAAATCATATTTTACATAGACGGCCGCCTCCATCTCTACCTAGTCATGTGTCAGTCAAATCTCTGTGTGACTCGTTTTCTAGTCATTTCAAAGATAAAATAAGTCTTATACGTTCTGCTTTTCCATGTCACACTTTAAGTACTGTAAATGTGGACTCCCCACAAGTAAATTCTCCACTTGTATTGTTTGAGCCAGCCACAGTTGATGAAGTCAAATAATAATGTCCTCTCCAAATAAGTCATGCGATCTCGATCCATTACCAACCATACTACTAAAAGCATGTCTTGACTCTTTACTTGGTACAATAACGAATATCATAAATTTATCACTAAGTTCGGGTAAATTCCCAGATGATTTTAAACACGCACATGTAAATCCTGTTCTCAAGAAGACTTCTCTGCCAAAAGATGATTTCAAAAATTATAGGCCAATTTCTAATCTTAGCTTTATTTCTAAGATACTTGAGAAAGTCGTAGCAAGCCGTCTAAGGCGTCATATTAGCTCAACTTGTTTATCCAGTGTGCTCCAATCAGCATACAAACAATTTAATTCTACTGAGACTGCTCTCCTAAAAGTACACAATGATGTTATATTAAACATTGATAAAGGCAAAGTAACTGCACTTACCTTGCTTGATCTGTCTGCCGCCTTTGATACCATTGATCACAACACTCTTGTCAAACGTTTATCATTGTGGTATGGCATATCTGGCACAGCTCTGACCTGGTTTTCTTCATATCTAACCAATAGACATCAATGTATAAAGATAGATAATTACTTTTCTACCTCACTCCCCACTTCATGTGGCATTCCCCAGGGTTCTGTTCTTGGGCCTTTGCTTTTCACTCTCTACACTAAGCCACTCAGCTCTGTAATCCAAAGTCATAACTTGGATCATCACCTTTATGCAGATTACACACATATCTACATTTCCGTGGCCACGCCCGATACAAGTCATTCTCTAAACCGACTCAACGATTGTCTCCAAGATGTTTTTTCATGGATGACCGATAGTAAATTTAAGTTAAATGCAGACAAAACTGAATTCCTCATCATTGGTACTCCAATGCAGCGAGGTAAAGTAAATGACTTTTTTCCAACATGCATCCTGAGTCAAACTATCACACCAGCAGCATCAGTACGGAATCTAGGAGTGACCTTTGATTGCGACTTCAATTTCAGACAACACATATCCCAAACGTGCCGTTGCTGTTTTTATCATATCCGTGATCTTCGCCGCATTCGCCGACATATGTCGCTTTCTGTCGCTAAGACTATCGCAACAGCTCTTGTTAGCAGCAGATTAGATTATTGCAATTCCCTCCTTCATAATATTGCTATCAAGGATATTGCAAAACTACAACGCGTCCAAAATTGTTTAGCAAGGGTAGTCACACAATCTCCTCGATTCTCCCGCTCAGTGCCACTTCTAAAATCACTGCATTGGCTCCCCGTGCGATATCGCATTATGTTTAAGATCTGCACAATCACCTACCAAGCCCTTTCATCCAAACAACCTAGTTATTTACACTCAATGCTCACACCAGCCAGACAACTTCGGTCGTCTAGTTCGAAGTTGCTATCTGTTCCTAGAGTTAAGACAAAGGCTGGAACTCGAGCTTTTTCTGTTGCCGCGCCAACTATATGGAATTCGCTTCCCGTTAATGTTAAATTAGCAGAAAATATTGTTACATTTCGTCGTCACCTCAAAACCTATCTTTTCAATATCGCCTATCCTCCCTAGCTTCCTAGCACATCCATCCATTTGTTGCCGAATTTCGCCTAGCACACGAGTACGAGAATGCTTAATCCTTTGGTTTTGGTGCGCCACTGAGCTCGGATTGTCTGAGGATATTGGCGCTTAAGAAGTTATTTATTATTATTATTATTCATTCATGCGTCTTTTGAAGTTAAGACTGAATATATCACATCAAACCCAAAGGCAAATGCATGTAGATTATAACCTTTTAATCATGTGTTATGTTTGAAACTGTGACTGTCTTGGACTTGTAGTCTATTTTCACTTGTTCTATACATTGTACTTTTTATTACTTGAAATTCAGGTACCTGTACAGTAAAGTATGTTTTATCGATTAATTTTGTATTCCAAATGATAGATGAATGAATAACGTTTTTAGTGTGATATGTTGCTTTTACTTGGCTGTTGGTCTGCATGCAGGCAGAATGACCTTTTTGTGTTTTAATTAGAACACGGAACAAGTGTATAATATGCTACATTTGATGCCTTGTGACCTTGTATGGGTCACTGGTTGGTGAAACCTACTGTATATATTAAATAATCCAATACATTGTAAATAGTTCATGTTTTTTTTATTTATGTGCATATTAATGATTAAAAGGTTATAATCTACATGCATTTGCCTTTGGGTTTGATGTGATACATTCAGTTTTAACTTCAAAAGACACATGAATTAATCACGAACATATAATTTATGTAATGTGAAAGCAAATGAATGTACATTTTAATAAATGTCATAATAATGATAAAACTGTTTGTGCAAGGTAAACAATTTACTTGATGTAGCCTATAGCCGTGTAGTTGATCATCGTCGAAACAATTGTCTCTTTTTCGGCTGTCAGCCCTCTCGTTCTAATACGAATTTTCCATCTAGATTCTAGCGACTGTGTATTTCGACTTACGGTACACATTTGTTAATGCAACATGTTCAAACAAGTTTTGGATATGTCAGTACTGTTACGATTCGCAGTCAAGATTAAATGTGTACATCCACGATCGCGTAAAAACAAGTCGCGTAAAAACAACAAATCATATTTTGATATAGGTCAGTTCGCGTGGTTCACTCGCAACATATATTCGCGCGATTTCCGCGTTCGTTTGTTTACTTGTCAGCAACCAATCACAGCGCAGATAGCATTGCTACCACAGCGCTAACAACATTTGTAAGTGAAAAGGCGAAGTCGCTTCCCGACGCGCCTCTAGACTCGATGGCAGAGTGGTGCTGTGCCAACTGCGGATATAGCAGGTCTGGACTAAATCCAATACAAAGGTCCTCGGACCACGGGTGAATGCATATCTCCGAGACACTGGACCAAATCCAGTTAGGCGACTCTGGCAACCTGGAGTGCATTGGTCGGTATGTAGTTTAACTGGATTGGCACGTTTAGACGAATTCGTGCTTTGTGGGTTAATACGTATAACCGAATCATGGGCAACCACCGATATATCAGATGCCGAATTGGGACTGACAGGATATGTAATGTTTAGGAAAGATAGAACAGGAAGAAGGGGAGGTGGAGTTATTTTATATATTAAAGAATCTATCCAGGCTTATGAAATAAAATTAGACAGAGAAGCAGATTGCGAAGAAGCTGTTTGGGGTAACATAGTTACAGGAAACTCAACGTTAACGGTTGGATTAGTTTATCGAAGTCCAAACATAAGCATAGAAGAGAATGAAAAAATACAAAACGCTATAAGGGAAGTGAGCAAACGGGACTGTGTTATTATGGGGGATTTTAACCATGGGCATATAAAATGGAAATCTCTACAGAGTATGGGTAGTGAGGACCACAAGTTTTTAGTTTTAGTACAAGATAGTTTCCTTTCTCAACATGTGCTAGAACCAACCAGGGGAGAGAATGTGTTAGACTTAGTTTTGTCCTCACAGAATGAATTAGTTGACAATGTTAAATTATGTGAGCCTCTGGGAAGTAGTGATCACAACCAGATACATTTTACCATCAAAGTAAAATCAGAAAGAAATAATAAAAAGCAGTTCAGGAGAAATTTCCACAAAGGAAGATATGAGGAAATATTTAGCAAAGATAGACTGGAATAATACACTGAAGAATAAGACAGCAACAGAATGCTGGAATATCTTAAAGAATGAAATAGAGTGCATCGTAGATAAATTTGTTCCCTTCAAAAAACAAGGGAAACGGACCAGAAAGAAATACTTATCGAAAGAAGCCATTAGAAAAATTAAGTATAAACAAATGATGTGGAAGTCATATAGACGTACTGGAAATGACGAAGACTACAGCATTTATAAAGAAGCATTAAACCAAGCCACAGCTGAAATTAGAAATTCAAAGAGAAGCTATGAACATAAATTAGCTTGTAATATAAAACATGACAGCAAGAGTTTTTATGCGTATGTTCGAAGCAAACAGAAAGTTCAGGATAAGGTCGGTCCTCTAGAAGATAGTGCTGGAAATATAATATCAGAAGGATTCTTAATGGCTGAAGACCTAAATGAGTATTTTAGTTCAGTGTTTACCAGAGAAGACACTAGTTCACTGCCAGTACCAGAGGCTAAGTTCAAGGGGCAGAATCAGACTATTTAAGACAGTTAATTGTAACCCCAGAAATGGTAGCTAAGAAAATCAGGGCTATGAAGGATAATAAATCACCTGGAGTGGATGGTATTCCACCCAAACTACTATTGGAAATTGTAGAACAAATTAGCATACCGTTTGCAACAGTTTTCAACTTGTCATTAGAAGAGGGAGTGGTTCCTTTAGAATGGAAAGAAGCAAACATTATACCGTTATTCAAAAAAGGTTCGAGAAACAAGTCAGAGAATTATAGACCAGTGAGTTTAACATCAGTGATTTGTAAATTATTAGAAAGACTAATTAAAGATCACATGGTGGATTTTCTTGTTAAACATAACTTGATAAACCCATCTCAACATGGGTTTCTAAAAGCGAGGTCATGCTTAACAAATATGTTATGTTTTTTGGAAGATATCACTAAGTGGGTAGATGAGGGATCACCAGTAGATATCATCTACTTAGATTTCCTGAAAGCTTTCGACAAAGTGCCGCATCAAAGATTACTGCTTAAACTAAAGGCCCATGGCATAGGAAATGGTATAATTAACTGGATAGAAAAATGGCTGATTGACAGAAGACAACGGGTAGTTGTTGATGGGAGGCTTCAAACTGGAAATCAGTTTTGAGTGGGGTTCCACAGGGATCAGTACTGGGACCTATATTATTCTTAATATATATAAACGATTTGGACGATGATATACTAGCAAGGTGTTGAAATTTGCAGATGATACAAAAGTGTTTAGAAGGATTAAAAGTGATGGGGATAGACAGCATTTACAAGATGATCTTGACAGGTTGATCAAATGGTCTGAAAAGTGGCAAATGTTGTTCAATTTTGGGAAATGTAAATGCCTTCACACAGGACATGGGAACGAATATGTAGAATATACAATGGGGGGAACTGTACTAAGTACTACTGTAAAAGAAAAGACTTAGGGCTGACAATTAGTGCTGACATGAAGGTTTCAGAGCAGTGTGGAATTGCAGCTTCAAAAGGAAATCAAATCCTTGGATTGATTAGGCGAAATATAGCATATAAAGAAAAAAACTAATAATACCGCTGTACAAAACAATAGTCAGGCCTCATTTAGAATATTGTATACAAGCGTGGAGGCCATACCGCAAGAAGGACATAGATATGCTAGAAAGAGTACAGAGGAGAGCGACTAAAATGATACCAAAAACTGAGGGATCTTAGTTATGAAAAACGCCTAAAAGAATGTGGTTTAACAACACTAGAGACCAGGAGATTGAGAGGAGATCAGATAGAAGTGTTTAAAATATTGAATGGTTATGAAAATATTGATAGAAATATGTTTTTTTCAGTTAAGAAAGATAGAAAGACTAGAGGACATGAAGTTACATTAGTAAAGGAGCAGTGTAGATTAGACGTGAGAAAGTTCTCATTTTCACAAAGGACTGTGAATGAATGGAACAGATTATCTGATGATTGTGTGGGTGCTAGTAGTGTGAATATGTTTAAAAATAAAATCGACACATACCTCAGAAGGGCTGGATATATGTAGATAAAAAGGTTGGACTCTAGATAAGCCAAAGGGCTTCCTTGTCCACCTGCCATCTAGAGTTAATTCTCTGAATGGCAATCTTGTTAAATCTTGTTAAAAATACGACGCTCCATAAATGTGTTTATGCATAGTGCATCCGGTGCGTTTTAGAATTGATAAAGTGCGGGTTTGGAATTCATAATAACACTTGGAATAAAAAACGCCCGCAAAACACATATACATCCATGTCATATATGCGTTGTATAGTTATCTTATATAATATGTATTAGAAATAAATCAATGGAAATGAGCCCTTGCAATAAACTGATAAATTCGCGTGTATGTAAACAAATAAAATCTACTGTTGAAAACTGACAGAACAATAGTATAAGACTCTTTGTAGCTATGATGATAATACTAATGTTAATACTAATAATTATAATAATAATAAGGATTACTGTTATTATTATTATATAATGGAAACAGCATCCCTGAAAAAGGTTTAATCGTTACGTAACGCAGTCCCACACGCCACGCCAGGGAGGTGCTGTTGAAGATGTTGTGTCGGTCGCTTAACTTCAGCTTATTGAAACCTGAACGGGAGCACATTTCAAACAGGGGGTGCACGTAAACGTGGGCACATTCAAAAAGGTTTATGGGCACGCACAATTACAACGGTCTAGGGGCTTGTGCCCCAGACCCTCTGGATCCGCCTATGCTACACACCGTCCCACCTGAGCATGACATACTTGGCCTATCCCCACTCAATGCGTGTGTTTAACACAGGTCACGACAACAATTCTCGGCTGCTACCACGTCCCTCGGGTCTTAGTTTGCCTAATTACAGCATGCAACGCTATTTAATCGACTTTGCCGTATGCTAACTTAGCGAGGCAAGTAAAGACCAAAATTGAAGTTCAGCGCTGGTCGACAAGATAAGCGAGAGTGGACTGGAACACAATGGTGACTGAAAGTGATAGATTGTCAGTATTGCCGGTAACTACCATTATTATGTGCAAGATGTTGCCCCGTACTACAATGCTACGGGTGTCGTGAATGTTCGTGTACTGAGGTGACGGATTGGTGCTAAATGTTGCTGGTGAAGTATTGATTCAGGGCGTTGTCAATAATATTACGCCTGTTAATACTAACAATAATGTAAAATCTCATAGCGTCTGTGTCCTTCGACAAGGCGCCGTTGTCACTTAACTCTATTATCAACGTAAGCGTTTTGGCAGCAGCTAAGCCCGGCATACAATTCACGACGCGAGTCGGTTTTAGTATCTTAGACGTCACTGCGACGGTTTGTTACGACGTGTGTGCCGGTACGATCCGCGTCGGCGACGTACTTTTATGCATATCGAAATGTTTGAGGCACTTAGCCAATCAGGAGTTTCCTAAAAGTCATGGGACTTTGAGAAATGTCGCTGGTGGCAAACAGTATTTGGAATATAGAATTAGAGGATAAATTGATAGATCTCTGGCAGGAGAGGCCTCGTTTGTCTGACGCGACTTCCAAAGAATAAAGCAATATACCGAGTGGCGAGAGGGCCCGTCCAAGTCCGATTCGTGTTGCTATTGCGATAACATAGGCGACATGGATATCTGCATAAAATAATTTAATTTAGCTAAAAATAAAAGCCACTTTCGAATAGGTCCACCTGATTCCGCTGGACAGTGGCGGCACGTCAGGAGTGCGTGCAACAACCTGTTGCTGCCGCCAGTCGCGTCGTGCGTATGACCCCTGCAGAACGATACTTGCACAAGTTATTATATTTGTTTTTATAATATGTATACTAACAAGTGATATTTTTAACTTGGTTGTACTACTAGCAATTGTATTATCTCGAAAGCAACGTCTATTTCTGGCACTGTCGTGACAGACGCCTACGTTCGCCTCGTGTCGACTGATGTCCCGTTACAACGACAGTCTATCATTTAATCAACGTCATATCCGGGCAGGTCACTCTGTAAAACAGTTCGTATCCCTCACAGAGATACATATCACACGGTTAACGATGGGCGGAATGACTTGAGCATTATCAATTACCCAGTATCACTTGTCACAGACATGTGTAATCAATATGCGTAGGTCGACGGAAACTACTCCGGAAACTTCACAGCGAGCGCAAGTTTGACACAGACAACACTGTCGCGTTGTCGCCTCGTACGCCACACTTACGGTCTCTGCCGGCCTAAACTTCCATTGTGGCACGACACACGGACGGGCCATCGACTGGGGTTCGAATTCCGGCCATAACACGGACGGACTGCCATTGTGGCATATAACGGACGGACCATCGACGGGGGGCACACATTGTGGCCGTCAGATGGACGGGCCATCGACGGGGGCTCCCATTGTGGCCATAACACAAACGGTCCATCAACGCAGACAGCATCTTTCAGGCAGCACAAAGCACACTTAACTCCATTAACCGGCGGACACGTTGTCCAAGTGCACTTACGTGAGGTATTAGGGGCGCCTGACGGATTATCGCTTGTGGTTTGTGTAAATCGACTTCTCCTCGCTCATACAGCGCCTACAGCCGCGACATGCTGCCAGACACCGTCACTTCCGGTGTTGGCTGATTGCGCTCTCGGCAAGCAAATGTCATTGTCTATGACAAGGTTGCATCGGTTCCTGGAGGCCTCCGCCTGCCTCAGCTGACACCCACCTGCCTCAGCTGACACCCGTCTGCCTCAACTGACACCCGCCTGCCTCAGCTGACACCCGCCTGCCTCAGCTGACACTCACCTGCCTCAGCTGACACCCGCCTGCCTCAGCTGACGCCCGCAGCCACAGATCACCGCAATAGCTAGAAATGGGCACAATTGCAAGATCGGCGGCGCATTATATGTTTAATTTATTTTATAAAATAACTAATGATGAAATATCATTAACATTTTCAGAGTGGTTTAGAAAAAATCAAGAAAACACGATCATTGATAGGTCAAGACATGCTAGTTACTCATAAATATTGGAATGGAATAATTTATCTGGTAATGTTCTTGCGGCCTGCTCCAGTACAACATTTCGGAGCAGGCTAGAGGCGCTACCTTGATCGTATTGCTGCTCTTCATCCGCGTGTTGTCCCGGTAGGGAATCTACACATAATTATTCAAGACTAAGACTAAGGCGCCGTCACCAACACGTAGTTCAAGCGCTTATTCCAAGCGTGCTCACACCCAATAGTCCTTATTATAACCCAATCTAAGTGTAAAACAGATATAGTCAGTCCGAGCTATCTAATGTCCAGTTAGCGAGACGGTTGACTAAAAGCAGCTGGTCTTCGCTACTGATAAATCTGCAGATTTCTAAGAATTTGTTTCGCCATCGTTGGTTTACCAATACATTTACCAAACAAAATAGGTATATATGAAGGTATGACCTCTGCAATTGTGTAGATTGTTGTTAACAGACTGATCTGTGTTTATATTTCCTTTTATATTCACAGTATCTAGTCCTCAGGACTGCTCAAAGCTTTACTCCCTGGCAGACCTGTTCAATCGACCACCATCTCGACTTCTCTGGGAAGTATCCAGCCACGCTGCAATTAATGTACGAAGACTATTCGTACACAAATATACACCACTGTCTATAGCCAGGTATTCATTCATATAGCTGAGTGAACTGAGCAACGTACAGTGAACGAATTTCCCCAAGGTTCGACACGACAGCATAGGATTTGAACTCGGGTTCTCTCGGTCGAGAGTCCGAAGCTCAAGCCAATGTACCACTGCGCTCCACTAAATGTAAAACAAATTAATGTCAATCTATTATCTTTAAAGTTATGTGTTGTTATTTTAATCTGAGAGTTCATTCTTGTGAATTTGTTTAATCTGAACAATCCTTGAAACCAGCTTACTTGGTCTAAGCTGCGCTTTTGCAAACAATAAACTATAACTATGCCATATGCCATAATTTATAGTAAGTACACCAGACTTGTAAACTCTATTCGAGATGCACTGTAACATACCAATTAACATGTGTTCTCTTTACCGCAGTACTTCTTTTTGTTGCAGCAACCACATGTTTCTCATGTTTTACATTATTTGAAAATCCAAACAAACGTTTTATGTGTCAAGGTTCTGTAGTTATGTCAATCGCTTGTGCCGTCACGTTGTCGTATATAATAGACCAGGCGCACGCTGCACTTTGTACGTCATGGTGTATTTACAACCTCCAACATTACATGTAATAACATATTTACAGTCTTCAAAACGATGGCAGAAACAGTTTAGTGAGTCACAATCCGATAACAATCCGTCACAATACGAAAAGTGCTGATTACTCGTGTAGATGAATACACACTTATCTCGCATTCTGATGTTAGAAAGTACGGAATATTCACATATTGTAATATTATAACATATATGACTACTATTTAGATAACAAACAATATACGTCTATAAGGTACGTACTACGTGGCTGCTCATTGCTGTAATAATAGTTAAAAATGTTGATTATATAAATAAAAGAAGAACATCGTAGATATATACATACATACATAAATACATACATACATACATGCATATATATACATACCATAATTACATACATACATACATGCATGCATACATACAAGTAATGCAATATCACACACACGCACATGCGCACGCACACCTCCTTAAACACACATACATACATTCAATACATACCATTCATATATACGTCCGTACATATTTGATTAAATTATATATAAACCCTGTATACATAAAATTATATACAAAATTACACACATATCACGAGGCATATACTACATACACAGCACGACAAACAATCCGGCATCTGGCGGCCAATTCCGTCAACACTTAACACAATCGTTACGTCATAAGACAGGTGGCGCCCGCAAGGGATGACTCAGTATTATCCGGGTCATCGAAATCGTCGAAGTCCTCGTCTTCGTCGTCGCAGTCGACGTAGAGTTCGGCTGCGCGGTTCTCAAAGGTGATGGGCATCGTGTCCGACATACTGTCCATGCTGGCCAGGAAGTGACGCGAGAGGTGGTCACCGTAGATGGCCTCCTGCTCTCGCCGCTTCCGATTGTAGCGATTGGCGAAGTAGGCGCCGACGCAGAACAAGGTGCTAAGTAGGGTTAACACGCCGACCGCGCCGCCGATGACGTAGGATTTGGCGTGGTGAACGCCGAATTCTCCATAACTCGCTTCGCGCGTGCGCACCGTCGTACAGTTGATGAACACCGAGTCGTCGTCGTCGCCGCCGATGACGGCATGACGTCGCACGGCGATGCAGAATCGATAGCGCGTGAACGGCGTCAAGTCACTCGCAGTATATGCGCGCATGAACGCGCCGATCGACACCAACCGGTAGGTGGCGTTCTCAGCCGCGCTGATCACGCGCCCATACGCGATCTCGTAGTCGCGCGCGACGTGGATGTTGCGCCACGTGACCGTCACCGACGTCGACGTAACGCTCGTGACGAGCACGCTGGCGCGCATGTTCTGCACGTGCACGTACACGGCGCGCTCGTCGCGACCGTGCGGGTTCGTCGCGATGCAAGCGTAGCGCCCGTGATCGCGTCCGTCCACGTAGTCTATATGCAGCGTGCCGCCGTCCGTTGTCACGTGACCGGGTGCGCCGGATCTACTTTTTCGCAGCGCCGGAAGCAACCAGTCGACGTGCGGGCGGGGGACACCGACGGCGCGACAGTCGAGCCTGAGCGAGCCGCCGAGAACGCTATTGTACTCCGGCTCGAAGAGAGCGACCACTCTCGGCGGGCATGTCCGACCGACTGACGCCATCTTTACGTCGTCCGTCAATCTCACGCCCGCCATGGACGCCGGCGACCGGCACACGACTGACGACTCCTCGGTTAGGTTAACGCTGACGGACTGGTGATAGAGGGTGGCCAGCCAACGCAAGGTACAGTCGCACACAAGCGGGTTGCCATGGAGCCCGAGTACTTCTAACTCCGTCATGGCATCCACCACCGCCTGCTCCAGCGTGCCTAGGTTGTTCCGGTGCAGCAGCAGTGTGCGCATGCGCGGTGTGTCGACAAAGGCGCCGCGGTCGATGTACCGCAGCTTGTGGTTATCGACTAAATGCAGCGTCTCCAGGCGAGACAAACCGACAAACGCGTCGCGGTCAACGAACTGGAGGTCTTTGATGTCGTTCACCTACAACGACATAAAACGAATGTTTACAATTGCGTTGTTATAGATAAAATAAAGCGCAAATTATACATTAAGTATATATCCAATATGGGCCAGAATTCCATAATTAACTTGGCATAATAGCGCGCCTATTAAAAAGGTAATTTATGAAAATGTCAGCACCATTGCATTAATAAAATGAAATTATTCAACAATATCGTGAGATAGGTTTCTACATATGATATGTTGGTTAATTTTGTTACGCTGCCCAATCAAACGCCATGTTTGAAGCATATTCTCAATGTGTCTTCAAGCTTACACACTGGTGGCATCCAATATTAATAAATGACGCGCCAATTATCAATCAAATATTGTTTCGTTTTCGATCTTTCTTGACCGGAGTCGTATTAATGACACGAGTACCTTGATGGTTGCTACAGTGATGTTGTTGAAACTTCCGCTGGCGAGTTGTTGGAAGTGATTACCGCTCAGATCGAGACTGCCGACTCCTCCGTCCAAACACTGCAGCAGACGACACACTAATGTGCTCTAGGTGGTATACGCACGAGCTGGCATACACATAACAATTAAAAACCCGCCTAACAATGTAGGGGACCATGTCGTTACAACAGTTCATTAATAGGGAAAATCGGTTATAAAGGTGAATCCGTTTTAAAGTGAAGGAGCTTTTTTAAAATGGAAACATTCGCCGCCCAGTCGCAGAGGACAATATTTGCGTAATACACCGGAAATGTCCGGGTGGCACGTCCTGTTGTCGACAGTTTTCAGTACGAAATCGATATTAAAATGCAACATCCGGCTAGTGGTGCCAGACTTACAACATCGGCTTATGATGTCAAACTTACAAACTACTAACGGACCCCATAGTGGAGCTGCAAAATCGTTGCGTTTCAGAGTCTGTTTATACAGTGATAGGATCCAACAAGATTTTATGTCAAACTAAGAATATATCCCACAAACCTGGAGGGCACCGGTAGGCACAGTTCGTAAGTAGTTCCGGTGCAGATCGAGCGACCGAAGTACCGCCAGACCGCGGAAGGCGCAGTCCTCGATGGTTGATAATTGATTAGCGCTCAAGTCGAGGTGACGTAACTCCGACAAATATTGAAAGACTCCAGTGCGTAACGTGTGCAAATTATTACTGGGCAACAGCAGTGTGCGCAACGAGTTGAGTCCCACAAACCACCGCGCGTGAACATCGTATATCCGGTTGGCGGTCAAGTCGAGTGTGCGCATGCGTGCCAAACCGTAGAAGGCGTCGCTGTGGAAAGTCTCGATGTTATTGTAGGCGATAGATAAATAGACGAGATTCGGCGTCTTTACGAACGTCCGGTTTGACAAATAGTCGACGTCGTTTCGTTCGAGTGCCAGATACTGCAGTGGCGTCAACTCTCCCGTGAAGCTTTCCACGGCGTTCAGCCTGTTGTCCGACAGGTCTAGTTCTGTGAGGTTCCGCAGGAGGCACAACGACTCGAGTCGCTCCAAGCGGATTCTGTTGGAACGCAACACGAGTGCAGCGACGTCTAGCGAAATGTTGAGCGGCACGTCGATTAGGCGCGCGCTGCTGCAGTCGACCGTGCGACGATCGGCCTGTGACCAAGAGCTGTGACGTAGGCCGCACGTGCACGCGTGCGGACAGAAGGCGGGCCACGTCGAGTTGACGACGAGCGACGGCATGGCGACTAACAGCAACAGGTGTGTGACGGCGTGCATGGTTCGTGGGCCGTCACTTCACGTCGGGCTGGTGTAGAAATGTCTCGGGACGTCCATTGCGGGTGTCAACACCGCTCAAATAGAGACACGATCAGCTCATCCACAACCATCTACAATAGAACAACTCTCGTGATCACCCGGTTTTATCATATACGACCATCTACAAAGACTACAATAGAACAACTCTCGTGAACACACGGTCACCTCATCCACGACCATCAACGACAGAACGTCTCCTGAACACATGGTCATCTCACAAACGACCATCTACAATAGAACACGTCTTGTGAACCCACGATCATCTCAACCCAGAATCATCTATAAGAGAACACGTCTCTTGAACATACGGTCATCTCACCCACGACCATCTACGATAGAACAAGTCTCGTGAACATAATATAGTCACCTATTCCACGACCATCTACAATCGAACACGTCTCGTGAACACACGGTCATCTCAACCCAGAATCATCTACACGAGAACACGCCTCGTGAACACACAGTCACCTCATCCACGACCATATACAATCGAACAAGTCTCGTGAACACACGACCACCTCATCCACGACCATCCAGGACAGAACACGTCTCGTGAATAGACGGTCATCTCATAAACAACCTCATACAATAGAACACGTCTTGTGAGCACATGGTCATCTCAACCACGACATGTACAATAGAACAAGTATCGTGAACACACGGTCATCTTATCCACGACATCTACGATAGAACAAGTCTCGTGAACACACTGTCACCTCACTCACGACCATCTACGATAGAACAAGTATCGGGAACACACGGCCATCTCACCTACGACCGTCTACGATAGAACAAGTCTCGTGAACACACGGTCATCTCATCCACGATCGTCTACGGTAGAACAAGTCTCGTGAACACACGGTCATCTCACCCACGACCATGTACGATAGAACAAGTCTCGTGAACACACCTGTCTGTGACGTTCTGAGTCAGAGCATCACTCACTCGCGACCTTCCCATCTAAGAATAGAAAGAAATTGCACTGACAATTACAAATGACATTTTAAGATTAATTTACACATGTATCATCCCTGACAACAAAACAAATATTTGTTTAATATCCGATTATACTTGTTTTCATGTACAAGATGTCATTGACATTGAAGTCACTGACATGTAACCACCTTGGTGGCGGATGAAACAAGTTCTGAACCGGCGCTCACGGTGATGAATGGTCGTTCCAGACATAGACGAATATCTAACGCCAATCATTCATATGACAAAGCTACGCAAGGGATCGATACAACGTCATTCTGTTTCTCTGAAGAACCAGACAATATACTACGTGACATGGAACTAAACATCGTTACCGACCAAGCCCGAGCGCAACCGATGGCAATGTCGGACTATTAGTGTGTCGACAAACTGCGCTCAGATCGATGACGAGAATAGCACCATTCAATTTCGACTTATTTTTTGTACGTGGAATATTTATTTGAAATTACAGACTATCAGACTTAAAAAAGAAGTTTGCATTTTATCAGCATATAAATTGTTTCCGGATTTTTGTTATAAAAATTAGGCACTTGTGTAGAATCGTAACCTCCCTCAATTTCGTCGTTATGAATATAGTTTTGCATAACTGTGATACATGTGTGTTCAACCCATCATTCCACAGCATCCCAGGCATGTTTACGTTTAACAATATTGCGTCTTACCGCATTTTAGAGGCTTAGAAGATGGTCCGGTTCCCATCCACCAGAGCTCTTTACCGCTCATTTCAAACTCGCGGCGCAGCGGAGCCGACTGACACAGACCAGAGCGCTATTTGAGCTTCAAAATGCGCTAAAACACATTATTTTTTATAAGATAAATATGACTGGGGTGATGTGAAATGATACAACATTTAGGGGGAAAAGTTATAATGGCTAAATCCCGTTGGGTCCGAATTTTACAAAAGTCCCTCCCTCCCTCCCTCCTTCCCTCCCTCCCTACCTCCCTCCCTCCCTACCTCCCTCCCTAGTAGAGCGCCGGTAGATGATAGCATAGCAGGCTAATGGGTGACTAACCACAGTGTTTACATGCTCGAACGTAACCAGCAATTTTGACATGTTCACCACCTGCTCGACATAATCCTAGTTATTAGCCGTACCCACCACCACAATCATTGAATTTCCACGCTATATAGTTCTTTCGAAGTCGCTAAGTGGCAGAAATTCAGGTTAAATTAAATGAATGCAACAACGTCTTGACGTTTACATAGCAACTCCTGGTGCGGAGAAATCGATGTCCCAAGAGTAACGTGATGCGGTGATCTTAATTCAAGTTGTCCTAATGTTCGGGGTAGAACAGGCGTGGTTTGGCGCTTGCCGATCGTGTCGGGACTTCTACGTAATGATCACCAAGTGAGTGAGTGAGTTAGTGAGTGAGAGAGAGAGAGAGAGAGAGAGAGAGAGAGAGAGAGAGAGAGAGAGAGAGAGAGAGAGAGAGAGCGAGAGAGAACTGGGCGAAACGACTAATAGCAAAAGATGCCTGACCATGACAGGCAAGTTAGTTAGTTAAGGCAAATGGACCGCAAGAGAATTGTATAAAATGAAAGCCACGAACTAAAACGAATCACCGATAAATTTGCCTGAACCCATGTCCGGTTTTCTCTGTCCGGCCTGCCTACGACTAGCGAATGACGTCCGCACGGAGTCATCCCGGTACCGCTTAGCGCCGTTTAACTTCATCGCAGCTGTTGGCTGTGGCATTCCACAACACTGTTGGTCTTCGTGTCTGCGCACATAACCTTTACAGTTGACATGAATCATCGCCAGTGTCGTCATGTGTTCGTATAATGGCAGGATTCACGGCATACGATGTTCATTTAACGCTTGAATTAGTCAGAACAGGACGCAATTAATTATTGCTATAGATGGGGCACCCTGACACCAAGTCTTCCTGTCAACAGCGTCTGGAATAAATGTCAAATAGTCATCAGGCAACAGATCAATAATGATCAGCTTCTACGTTTGTCAAATCTTACAACAAACTATATGTTATTGAAGTATGTAGACTTTGAAGTGTGTAGACATGGATAACGATACAAGCAGGTGGGAGACAGCGGCCGATGGTCGAGGTCATTAAAGGTCGATTGTGAAGGCTGGCATAAGAAGAGGAGAATGTAAACAAACAACACAACTGGCTGAGAAGGGGGACCACCGAGAACAGAGATCTACCAATCCTGCGTTCTCTTCTCAGCCAACTGCTTATGTCTGTCACAAGTGCGGCAGAGACTGCTATGCCCGAATGGAAATGATAAGCCACTCCAGGCGAAATACAGCACCGAATAAACAATTATGGCGTAAACCATTGTTTTAGAAGACAGAAGGCAAGATATTACGTAGGAATTATTCTATGTCGATATTCGCGATTGTGAGAAATAACGAGGCCTCGAGATAGTGTGCGGAACTGAAATACAACCAGCCTACACGTACCTATCCCCATTACGCAAATCATAATTTTCTGCAGTTTCCGTTTCCACGTGGACACACCAAATTATCGTGTTTAGTCGGATATGTACGCTAATTGTTCACCCGATGATAATGTGAGATGTATCAGCACTAATACGTCAATAGTTGACGGGTAGGTCTATACAACTTGTAGGTTTGTACTTTAGTTTAGAGAGCCAGAACAATGATGCAGCCACAGCCACGACAAGACCGGAAGTAGCAAACACATTACTATTTAAATACAAACTAATTAGTACTACTAATATTAGTTACTGATGTTTCATAAATAAATCACACCGCCATCACCAGAAAGTAAAATATGTAGACCTGACGCTTGGATAATTTTACGCGCGATCGAGATCGTTTTAGTATATAAACGAAATTCGTCTGTTTCGGCGGACATGACAACACAATCGATGGAATTTGTCTAATTATTCATTGTACTCAAATAATGTGAGCCACTCGTGATGATCGATTATTACCACGTAATTATAAATGTTGTACACAGTTCAACAATATGATGAACAGTTGTATTGTAGTTTCTAAAATAATTAACAAGGAGAAAAAACACATGTCATGCCAAGTATTTCATGAACACACCATCGAAATTCGACGCTTTCGCCAACAGTTGATTAAACACGTGCTGTTTCAGGTACGAACTCCACCACTGCCTAATCCAAAGTTCGGGATGAGAAACGAGGAGGCTGTGCGTTGGGGTTGCAACCCACCACGTAAAAACAGCTCGCTACGGAAATGTCAACAAATTCAAACGGTCAAAAGTCTTGGGTGGCCAACCGGGGACTTAGGCAACTACGCCGCTTATGACGAACATGGATGAAAACCGAAAGGAAGTTTCTGTTCCGACACAGTCACTGGTAGTACCCAAGCAAAGAGTGAGAAGAAGAACGATAGACGAAGGCATGAAGCTGACAGGGAAGAACTAGCATGAACTGAGCTGGCTCGCCCAAGACCGATCTGCCTGGAGGAAATTTGTTGACGCCTTACGCTCCAGTAGGAGCGAAGAGGATAGGTAAGGTCAGGTTTCAAATGCGATCTATTAGACGCAGAAAGGTGATCCTATTTTTATAATATGAACGGAACATCTGTTGAAAATACAAGTTACATTTAGTACACATTTGCCAGACGATTTGTGCTGTTTGTGCGGTTTGTGCTGTTTGATCTTAATGATCGTCTCAACATAACCGATCACTCCGTTTTATTGCATCCGCAGGAAAACCGATTCGGCGTAAGTAATTGTGCATTAGCAACGTTTTTGTTATATCTGTCTGAAAGCATCCAATGCGTCTATTATGATTGGTAGCCACGTGTCACGCAAACGTATCTTGTGCTACAAGGATCCGTGTTTGGGGATAATATTGTTCAACATAGACACTGTGCCATGGAAACATGCTCTTAACTGTATCTGAATCCAGACAACATGAAGCGCCATATCCCATTTAGATCAGACACACGTAACCCGTCTAATGCGCCAGACATTCTTTCCAACCGTAGTGGTGATCCTTGGCACTAATCAAACGTTGACGAATAACATCATGTTGATGACTTCCAGTTGCTAGCTGTTCGGTGTCTCTGCTTCCAACTGCAAACACCCTTGAAATCGTTGGATCCAGTACGTCGCCGTTTGGCTACGTCACAATCAAAATTTTGTGCGTGAGCGTTGTCTCACCATCAATGTTTAAATAAGTATGTTCATTACGTGATTAGTGAGGCAAGCTATCTGCAAAATCACCATTACTTATTTTTTCTTATGTTTCGTGACAAAGAAAAACGGGTGAGGCCAGAATTTCAACACAATATACGACTAAATGTGAGAAAGCACCACGTGTTCGGCATCCATTTTGATGGCTTCACGAACCTTGTTTCTAGGCTATATGTCACTTGATACATATATCAACTATATGCGACTTCAATGCGAGGTATGTGAGTATGGAAACCAAGTGGATTATGTCCGGTTAGAAGACACATTGAGCAGTCACTCCGACAGGTTTCTGTGGCCGACCGAACGTCAAAGAGTGGTGACTAACAGAGATGGCCTTACTACAGCGACAGTGCTGCGATAGCTGTATTAGGCCTATTGCAAAATTATTGCCGTGGTCTACATTAAGGAATATCGAATACCCAAGAAAAGCAGTGACATTTACACAGTATTCAGTACAACTTCGTTAATTGGCAGAATCCGAGGTCAGCAAAATGTCGCCACATTTTATCTTCAGTTTCGATTAAATGTAAATGTTTATGATGTTGAATGGTTATGGCAATATTGACACGCGGATATAAGAAAGTATTACTTCTCGCAGAAGAAGATAAACGAATGAAACTAATTATAGATCATGAATAATAACCAATAAGCCAGCGACTGCCGTGTCCTCCGGAGACAGGTTGCGTCTTCCGGTACACGAGTTATTGTTTGTTCGGCGTGAATTAATCGCCCCGAGTTTGTGTTTTCAAGCGTAGTAGGGATAGCAGTCGTGGCCTTTCTCGACTGGCGGTCAAGGCTTGATGGTTTTATTAACAAGGAACGCACTTGATAGGTTTGATACGCTATGTATACGGTGTTCTATTCTCCTGGTGACGTGGGGAAGTTTCTTCCGTGTACATAATTATGTATGTTTGCTACTTTACCCAGTAGGCGAGCAGCAAATCCCTCAAAAGTGCTTTATTTTTGGAGTTTATATTTCCCCCTACACTTACCCAAATGTTATATCATTTGAAAACTCTACATCTCCCCGTCGTCCCAACTAGGCCTGTCGTAGATCTGCCAAGTAGGGCGGAAAGCGTGAATCCAATGTCAAACAAGGTCATCGTTAAATTATGAATTTTCGAAATTGTGCCCTTCCGCAAACGTCTTAATAATACAATGGTTGGATATCTATTATACTAAACTAGAAACTGGCCAGGTCATATATTTTTGGAAAACGTATTATATCTCCGTTAAAATTGTCTACGATCTGTAGCTGTTACCTGATATGGTAAGTGTGGAGCTGAGGTCAAACAAGGTCACCGTGAAATCATAAGTATTCGATTTTTTTGCAATACAGCGAAAGTCAGTCACTAAGTTACATTGACTCTGTATCTACTTCATTTATATGCATGTGCCATATATTGGTTGAAAGAAAAAATTTTCCCTGTTAAAATTAGGTATGGCATTGAGCGGACAGTTGATGGAGTATGTGCGGAGTGACGATCAAACGGAGTCACCGTCAAGTTATACATGTTAGAAATTGCGCCATCCCGCAAACGTTGTACAATATCAACGGTTGCATATATCCATGTTGTATGCTGCTGTACAATATCAATGGTTGCATATATCTACGTTACCTATGTACTCAAGGCCATGTCATATACCATTGGAATGCCTACTGTCTCCCCATACATGTGGGATACGACGGGGTGCTATCAGGTGGTGCAATTGATGTGGAGTGAAAGTCCAAAACAAGGTCCATATCAAACGATAAATGTTCAAAATTACAATGGATGTGCATCTACTTTTTTATGTACACTAGGCCATGCTATATACCCTGACACTTAGCACCTCAGGCATGCAAACCAACGTGTCAGTAGTTTATCTGCGGCCCCGGGAAGGATCCGTACCATTGTTATGATCATTTGAAATTCACTCAGAACTGTACCCTTTCCAAAACAATCGAACTACGATTGTCCCAAGTTATGTTAACCGTCTTATGTTAACCGTCCCCAAATAAATAGCGGGTGGTTGATGTAGCCTAAAAACACCCCAAAAAAACACATATATAGCGTTGCGAACAACAGTGACGAGGACAGATTGCCGGTTTAACATCACAAGATAGAAATTATTTTCAATTTGTTTCTCACCTGAACTTTTTATGACAATAACTGCAGTTTCATGTTCTCAAAGCACGTGGTTCATGGTTGTACAAACCGAGTGCAGATGTCAGCACATACACCATGTGTGGGATGTTAGTATGTTTCATGTGGGAATGTCAATATACTATTTTAGGCCTTCGCGAGTCATCGTCTGAAGCCTGTGCTCAGATTCTCTGTCTGACCCCAAGTGTCCATTTTAGATCATCGCTGGTCAGTTGGAAGAGGCTATTTATTAAGGCCGCACTGTTACGGCCATTACTACGTCGTCGTGAGGACTTTTGATTTACGGTTATGGCTTCGCGGAAACGAGTAACGGACAGTTGTCGGCTGGTAAATGACACCAGCACTGCCGCACGTCCTCGTTCAGGTTCAGTCGGTTTCTATTTATGTATGTATGTCACGTGCAAAGGTCTCAATAATCGGAACACCAAAAAATTGTCTGCAAAGACCGGAGAAGCGCAACATATCGCAACACCTCGAAATATCTCACAAGATCTCGCAACATCTCGCTGCATCCACCTACACCACGCTGCATCTCGCTACATCTCGCTACATCTTGTAACATCTCGCAACATTTTCCACATCTCGCAATATCTCACAACATCTCGCAACATCTCCCACATTTTGCAAATATCTCGTTATATCTCGCCACATCTCGCAACATCATACTATCACATAATACAACATCTCGCAATATTTCACGGCCTTGGGGGGACGGGAAAAGTCAGTAGAGGACTTCTGATAAGGAGACGATAGGGAAGTGATGGGAAATATGGAAAGGATACATGCTAATGGCGAATGGGATTGTGTTATAGAACGTTGCATAGCATCTTCCCTTGGACACTACCATTGATGTCGCATGGCCTTTCGATGCTGAGAGCCCGCCTCTGTAAGACTATCCCTATGCCGCGTAAACATATTTGACCCCAGAAATACAAGATAAGATTTGTACTACGATTATTCAATGCCGAGAATGAAAACATGCATATTCAACATATTATTGTAATTTCGTATAAATAAATAATTTTATTATGAAGGCAGGTGGTTTGGTACAGAGAATGTAAGATGGTGACGGGGAGAATCATGAAACACAAGGGTAGGCAGAGGGGATGGGAGAAACATGTACTCCTGTCGAAATGTAGATGTGCTGGTGATGTCGTATATCAACTATGTCATCACGAAGTCCTGCTCCTATGCGACCGACTGTGGATCGAAGACAAAGCTCTACATAGGACAGTTAAACATTCCTCCTCAAATCTGTGCTTCGTCCGTCCCGTTCTGGATTAGCACGATTAAAACCGGGGCTTGATCTTCCTTAAAAAATGGATAAAACCGATTGAAGCGCCGTCGTAGTTTCCACAATCCCATTGGATCAGGTGAATAAAACATGGAGTCGTGCACCATGCCTGGCCCAGCCCATGGAGTAGGTGAATATAACGTGGCGCCGTGCACCATGCCTGGCCCAGCCCACGGAGTAGGTGAATATAACGTGGAGCCGTGCACCATGCCTGGCCCAGCCCACGGAGTAGGTGAATATAACATGGCGTCGTGCACCATGCCTAGCCCAGCCAACGGAGTAGGTGAATATAACATGGCGTCGTGCACCATGCCTGGCCCAGCCCACGGAGTAGGCGAATATAACGTGGCCCCGTGCACCATGCCTGGCCCAACCCACGAAGTAGGTGAATATAACATGGCGTCGTGCACCATGCCTAGTCCAGTCAACGGAGTAGGTGAATATAACGTGGCGCCGTGCACCATGCCTGGCCTAGCCCATGGAGTAGGCGAATATAACGTGGCACCGTGCACCATGCCTGGCCCAGCTAACGGAGTAGATGAATATAACGTGGAGCCGTGCACCATGCCTGGCCCAGCCCACGGAGTAGGCGAATATAACGTGGCACCGTGCACTATGCCTAGCCCAGCTAACGGAGTAGGTGAATATAACGTGGCGTCATGCACCACGCCGGGCCCAGCCCACGGAGTAGGTGAATATAACGTGGCGTCATGCACCACGCCTGGCCCAGCCAACGCAATCAATTCCTTAATCCGTGAGTCATGTTGTATTTATACCCAGCGTCAACCGGTATCAACAAAAACAACATCGTTGGAGCGGATACAACATGGACGGCGCGCCAAGACATGCTCAATTTACGTGTTAATGTAGTCCATGCTGATGAACTATTGCTGCTAAGGCAAACGTATTTTTTTGCGGAGGTTAAAAATACTACTACTTAAGGGTTGCGCATGAACAGAAACGTGTCTCGCCCTCTGGCCGGTGTTTTTTTTGCGCCCCCTACGGTTAGTATTCAAGATATGATAAAGACGACGGCGACGCTGACGACGACGACGACGATGATGATGATGATATACAACCACAAGTTCAGTCCGTTGCATACCGAATTCTAAGGACTGAACTTACGGTTGTATATAATATCGAAGTCACGGATCGGCCTATGCTGACGTGTGTGTACGTGTAGCACTGAATGGTGTACAATAATTGCAAACATGTCTCGTATATGTATATGCTTTCTACGTTCTACGTATGTCATAGTGTCAGCCTAAAGATAAGTGTGTGTGTGTGTGTCGTGTGTGTGTGTGTGTGTGTGTGTGTGTGTGTGTGTGTGTGTGTGTGTGTGTGTGTGTGTGTGTGTGTGTGTGTGTGTGTGTGTGTGTACGTGTATATACATACATACATACAAGATGACAGATGTGTAAAGTTGTTTTCTTCACATTATCATGCAGGCAATTGGCTGTAATTTTGGGTTATTATTATTGCTCTCATGGTTGCTCCCTTACACTGCTGGACACAGACCTAATCTTCGACACGATTTCTCTGCACGCGGCAACACAACGGATTAGCGCTAGTCCCCCGCGGCAAACCCAATTTTCTCCAAACACTAAACAAATTACCGTCTCACTGGTCAATGTAAGTCGCGTTTCAGGCACGAATGAAGAAAGCTACTTTAAACGTTGTATTAGTAACGTCTGCTACGTAATACATGCATTTTCTTCGGAGCGCAGACGTCTATTAGTAGAGAATCGCGTGCAACGTCTCGACGTAAATACTTGTGCATTGGCGGAGAGGGACGGTACTAATTATGCTGTCACGCGAACGAGTGTCATTAATAAATGCATAGATGGGCGTTTGGAGCAAATTGACATGGTTCTATGTTCATTTTTGTAAGCGTAATATATGAGAAGATCATACGAATGTAAGGGTAAATTCAACACCCGTCTCATACTTTCATTCGTCTCCCGTCTGTGGTCTGGTGCCAAATTTAATTGGAACTGACAACGATTACCATTTTTATGATAGAGAACTAAGTGGGAGTTTCTTGTGACTAAAATACCTTAATTGTCTTAATATTTTCATCTGAAATTCAGTCGAAATTCACAATATTTTACTTGATGTTTTAGTCATTAGTGCCGTGGTATATTTAGTTATTTATCGTTCAGTTAGGCGCTCTCCATATAGAATTGGCGCCGGAAGATGGGTTTTTAGCGAGCATCAGGGGGGGGGCAAATCTAGGTTTTTTGAGAGGTTTTTTGGCGAGTCTCAAGGGGTGCAATTAGATGCAATTCGATGTTTCTGGTGATCTTCAAAATTGTGAACGTCGCCGCGAGAACCCCGTCTTCTGATATCATGATCCGATAGAGGACTGGTGCTGAAGATCCGGCTCAGTCCACCCAATATTAATTTCGTTCCGAAACGTATAGGTATATTTTCGAAAATATTAGGAGACGAATGATTTCGGTTATTTATATGTATTTCGGTTACCTGAGATATAAACAAATGCTGACACCTTAGGCGTCGCAATGTGACAAAATGAAGTATGAAAGTCTTTCAGCAAACCATTCAATAATTATATTAGGCTATACGCATTCCCTTTAAAGAAACTGCCGGCAGCTAGACTAATTATTCTATGTCGTTCTTTACCAGGCGTTACACAGATTCAATGTAATACCTCAACATTCGTTCTAGTGAAAACTTGGCCTTAAGACCGGGATTCGATTCGCACGAGAACGACTCGCGATTAACAATATTATTACACGCCGATTCTTTCCGAACCAGTGCGGCTTTAAATTGGTTAGAAGGGACTTCTTCGATGATTGTTACCAGGAATGCTCTATCCCATGGACTGAACGTCTTTTTTGGGATTACACGCTGCGTTCACCTTGCCCTGTACGATGCACGGCTGTTATCTTTCCCCGTCTAGGCATGTTGCAAGCATGGGCGTAAATCCGTGAAGTGTCTCCAAGGGCCGGACAATCCAAACAGACAATGATGTATTGTTGTCTTACCTTATAGCTGGCATATTGAGGGCAGTTTCCCGACAGACCGCAACCACGGTGATTAATTAGACCGAGGACCGACCGCCGGCTGGAGGGACCCGCGAGAGAGGAGACCGTCTCCGGGGGACATACCGGCCCGCGGTGGCCACTCGCCGCTGTCGGCACGGAGCGCAGATCGATGTTAGCCAACGACCACGGTCGTCTGGCGATTACGCGGCCGCCTCAAGAAATCTCACTTTACGGCGGGGATAAAAACTTATTGGAGTAGGGCTTAGTCTCGAATCAAAGGCGCGTCGAAGATTGCTCTCTCCACTTCGTCGTTTAGAAGACATTTAGACGCAATGGACGCGTGAAGCCTGCGTATGATTACTATACGGCTTTAACATATTTTGCACAACTAAAGAAGCCGGCATTTGCATGCATCTCACGATGTTGTTACCTGCATCAAAGGTTCCATAGATAGCTATTGAAGCGGCATGCGGATGCATTATAAACAGTTGTGGATATGTTTATATGAACTAGTCTTCGTGCATTAATTGCAGCGTGGCTGAATGCTTCCCAGAGAAGCTGAGATGGTCTTCAATTGAGCAGGTCTGCCAAGGAGTAATGCATACAGCGCTTTGAGAAGAACTTACCCTAGGCGTATGATGCTAAAATGGAAATATTTGAACTTAGTATATGTGATATAATACGAATGTAGATGAGGTTTTTTTCACGCGGATTCGGGTGCAAAAAAATCGAATCGATTCGCTTTCACGCAAAATAGGCGTTATTCCACTGCAGTAGTTTCAGTTGTCGAAGCAGCGGTCGTTTAGAAACACTCACTGAATGTCCTTGCATAACACGGGCGCGTGTCGTGACAGAGGGATAAATGGCGGCACAGATAACGATGAAAAATTACCGTTATGGCCATTTTTCTTCAAGAGCTATTGCGGCGTTGTGAAAGATGATGAGTATTACATTACGCCGCCATTAATCAGAGCGCCACTGTCGCTACAGTTACTAATCTCAGACGGACGAATCTAATCAGTCTGGTTGCCGTTTCGTTATAGCTTCTGTCCTGAGTGTACATCGGAGAGAGGGTTGTTCCGGCTTGATATGTCTACTTGAAGCATATAGAATAGCGTATTCTAGCGACACATCAGTTGCCCTCTGTGCTGGTATAGCTAGCAGTTTAATTGTTAAGTTACGTGCATATTAAAATGGCAAAACATCATATTCAGCGGAACGACCTGCCGTATAAGAACTGCACCGCATTGTTTACTGGCTGCAGCGTATTTGCATAGACTCGGTGATCATGATTTTATGGTCCTATACGACCGATTGCTGTGCATCAAAGGCTGGATTTACCACGGCTACAAATCACCGCCATCGGGCTAAACACTAATATTATTTTCAACTAAGCCCAGTCAAAATTCCGTGAAAGGACACACAAGTGGGTGGGTAGAACCTTGTCACGCAAGGCTATTCGGGGATTCACAAGTTAATCGATGCAGTGATCTTTGAACGAATGGTAGGTATTAATTTAATGCAGAAGCAGCGTAGGCCCCTGATGTCGGAATTCATTTGAAGTTCCTTTCGCGATAACATGTGTTGACTATTATTGCATTATATTATTCAGACATATTTAACTATCCAGAATCCCTGGACACGAACGTTTATTCCTGTGTGGCTTTCGTAAGACGTACGCGAACTTTGAGAAAGGGTTTGCTTGATTCTTCTGTGTTTACGCACGCGGAAGATGCGCAGATTTACGGTGTGTATGGTTCATTAACACGTTAATGCATTAACTGTGTTTTACGTAATCCCGATTGACTGCATGCCTTGAAAAAGGTTAAGTAATTGTAATGACTAAATAAGGGATGTTTGTCTGTGTTGTTTGAGTGCGCGTGCGCAGCGCGTGTGTTGAGTGTGCGTGCGTGAGTGCTCGTGTGTGTGTGTGTGAGCAAGTGTGTCAGTGTGTGTATGTATGTATGTCTGTATGTCTGTATGTATGTATGTATGTATGTATGTATGTATGTATGTATGATTGTATGATTGTATGTATGTACGTATGTATGTATGCATGTATATATATATGTATGTATGTATAAGCGTGCAAGTGTGTTATATATATATGTATGTATGTATGTATGTATAAGCGTGCGTGTGTGCGTGTGTGTGTGAGAGAGAGTGTGCGTGCGTGCGCGTGCGTGCGTGCGTGCGTGCGTGCGTGCGTGTGTGTGATCTCCATTCTCTCACAAAGCAAACGGTAACCCCGTCCCTGCAGCTCAGCAATTCATATCTTTTTGCGACTGCGACCCAAATTCCTGTCGCAGGATTTGCTTGGCGATCCATGCCTTTAAACAGGGTTAACCCTGTAACCCTGACTTGTGGTAAATGATACAACAGACAAAGATTAAATAAATATGCATAACGTCAATAAATATTACATGAGATAATTGATCAACTTATATATATATATATATATATATATATATATATATATATTGAGTACTCAAGCTATTTACGGAAGATTACGATCAACGAGGCGGAATTTTAAATGTCAGCACCTGTCAATTAAAATCAAAGTGGCTTCTATGAAAAGTGATTGTTCTAAATAACAGAGGTAAGTATTATGTTAAATCGCAAATTGTCGTAAATGTTCCATTTATCATGGTTTTAGTGAAACTAACAGTGTTTTAGATTATGTTATTGCGCACACAATTTGCTTCCCCGAAACGCGAGCGAAAACATAACATTGCAAATATTACTCCTGGCTTAATTGGCGGGCAGAATACCTTCACCATTTATAATGCATTACCAAGAACAACATCAATAAATGTTAATAATTCGAGGAGCAGTCATCGTATCTTTAAACACACATTGAAACCAACACCCCGTAAACTGTGAGATTTGTGGGAAATGTCAGTGCTCTCAGAACAGCTCAGACACTGAAGGGTGATTGACAGGGCGAAGCTACATGAAGAAGAATGGACATTGGATGTATGGTGACAAACGTCGAGTGAGCAAACACGAACAAAACGCACACTGACCTTTCGAAACGTGTCAAAACAGACATGAGATCTATACCGCAATGCATGAGAAGTTATTATTTGAGGATGCCACTCGACATAAATAAGTAAACCTGTATACTGATACACATCTAAACTCTTGGCTTGGCGATCGACGTTGCCTTTTTCACTAAACTGTGTGACGTATGTTATTGAATGTTTTGTGTTGACTTTGTGCGACATGGCTGAATATTTAAACAAAATAACAAAGATTGTAATACTATAAAAATACTCCAGTCTAAAAGGATAAACTGACGTAGTCGTATTGTGTTCACAAGTCTGTCTATGAACATCAGCAGTAAGATCAAGCAAACAGTAGTCAATAATATGTACACTTAACTGGATGGGATGGAAAGGAATGCAAAGCCGTTTCAAGTGGCAGTTCGCATGTATGTAACATTGCGTAAGCTTTCCTAATGATTATTAAAGCGGCTACAAAGAACAATGTATAAAATTGTCAGCCGTAAAACGTCATAGAACATTTGTATGTCATGATCAGCTGTGAGAATCCCTCCTCCTAGTAAGTAAAAAAAAGAAAAGACAATTGAACGCAATCATATCCATATTCAAATGTAAATCATTTCGCGTAGTGGTTTTGACCAAATATAGCTCATTTGTTTTTTACAAAAAAAGTTTTGTATTGTTTAAAACTAGATGGCCTCTCTCATCTATCATGGACATTTGCAGAACAATACATGTTGATTCCACTTGACAAATGTTTTGTATAACAAAAAGTGTTCCCATTGATTCTAGACGCAAGCCAATGTTAATTTAAACGAAATGCGCGTTGATTGGCATTTGGAAAATAATTGCACAGGGAATACTGGGTGACAAGACCTATAAAACAATACTTTCTCGCAGATAAAATAAATATTCCCGCCAAGACAACCTGTTTTGTAACGTCTATTCATTCTGAGGCGCAAAGTAGTGAATTGGCTGGAAAAATTACGATTTTATGACAAGAGTACCGCACAGCACGACTTGAGGGAATTCATAGAACGCTCGGTACATTAGTCTATGTCGGGGCTGCGTGCGGAGGACCCGATGATGGAATGATGTGACGGAAGCAGAGATGCCTAAGAAAAAGACAACACAACAGCGAAATAAATGACACCCGTCTACACAGAGAGGCACCTCTTCCTCTCTCGCGGCTTCGCACCGTCATCACTCAAGGCCCCGGTCAACGCCATCCGTCGTGACCGCATTTTCACAATCGCTACGCGCACGCTCGCAGTCCGACGGCTGCGGGGCAAAGACGGTATTGTCGCGCTTCGTTGAAGCTAATGCTAAAAGACTGTCATGAAATTCCACCATGAACGCAACATTACGATTCGGTTTTAAAGAGAGGCAGTATATTCCTCTACTCGGAATTAGCCTGGGTATAAATTTGTAACAGGACGTCTGCTAACACAGCAGACGTCCTGTTACAAATTTATACGTGGAAAATGGGATATTGTTAAACATCAAAGGACATTATGGTTAACTCAACTCGCCGCGGCATTACTGCCAATAAAGCTTGTTTTGAAACTGGATGTTTTGTTTACCATTTGAACATTCAGCATAGTTACCATAGTCTTAAGATCATTATCTTAATTAATAAATAAAAAAGTAGGAATATTCTGTCTCCTTTTAATATAAACTGTACACACTGATGTTTGTATTGTAACTGGTCTGCAGTAGCGTTTTCATATAGAAATGTGTATTAGTTGGTTTTGAAGAGTAGAAGTGTTGTAGTGGGAAGATGTGCCGGTTTCCCGGTTCGTAACTATTGCTTCAGGGTGGACAAGTTCTAGAAATGGCACACCGTTTCAAAATCACTTGAATTTTATTTATTTTCCCTGAACGCTGAAGTGAAACAATAATCTATCCCTGTAGCAAATACGGACGACATATGTTATTGCTTTCGCCTTGATGTGGCGGTCAAGAATGTGACCAGCGCGGTCTGATTACCTTGGAACATACTTGTTATTTCTGACTTTGTACTATACATTTCGATGTATGTATGTATGTACGTGAGTATGTATATACGTACGTATGTACGTATGCATGTAAGTATGTATGTATGTACATACGCACATGCATATATTCGCACATACACCCTTGCTCGCACACACACGTGCGTATATACAAAACATCAACTTAGCTGGTTCCAGAACGACCGATTTCGTCGCTAACGCAGTCTATGTTGATATATAAATACTTCAGCTGTACAAAACATGTGCGCACCGAGAAGGCCGTGCCAAGAATCCTGATAGACGGGCTAGATTCTCGGTCGGTGGTGGGGAACGGGAATGCCAGCCGGGCGAATGATTTCCCTGTCGTGATGAATCTTTCCCTATCGAAACAATCATGCACAGTCCTTCGTTGGAAGGGTTGGAAGGCGTGGAGTAGAGGAGGGAAAGGCGTGGGTGCCCGAAAATGTCGTTATCTAAAAGCTAGTAGTACTAATAGCTATGCACCAGTCGCTGACTTTGTCTTGTTCGTTGTCGCTATCTTTCTCCTTAGGTATGGGGTAATTGCTGGGTAATCGTCCCTATCGCCCCATTTATAATGTTTACGCTTAAATATATTACTGCACGTGTACACCAACGTTCTATCCTTAAATATTCGCTTTCACACCGAGTGAACTAGGTGTGTTTGAAACTAGTTCACTCGGTGTGAAAGCTGGGCGAATGTTTGATAAAAGCGAAAGCATTGATGTTCTGTTGCGTAAAGTATTATTTGTACACGTTGTCACGTGCACCACCAATCAACCTGCCAAGTGTCACAATTGCAAACACATCTTCCAGTCGTTACTATGTTTGCCGTGACCCATTAAACCCCATTACCCTGTAATATTCAAAAGCAATAGCGAGGGGTCAGCTAGTTCAAAATCTCTGTTTTTGTCAAATGGAACTGATGCCGACGGACGTAGCTCAAACATACCTGAAACATTTGCATTTGCTTGTCAGAAAGACAATGGTTGAAAATATAAAAAGTGAATAAAATTAATGCACCCTGTGTCGACCAACTAATCCCTCGTATGCTGTAATAAAGTATCCACGGAGCCGCACCTGAAGCCAAACACATACGTGATGTCACGTAACAGGATAACAACCAGCATCATTCAACATATCCGTGACCAGTGTCAAACGTAGATCTCGTTAAAAACTTACCGCAAATGCGACACAGGTTCAGACAAATTAGTCGTCTTTGAAGAGAGCTACCACATGGTGTCTGCTTAATACACAACTAGTTCACTGACGTTCAGTTCCTATCAGCCGGGATGCAGCGGTGCTACCACAGAGTAACGACATTGTTACGGCGAATCAGAACGAACGAAGCCACTTACTGCGGACCGGTGGCGGGACGGCGCGCGCGTGCTCACCAAGGCAACGCCCGCTCACCTGTCAATCAAACTGTCGGTTTATTGGCTGCTATCCAGCGTGGCAGCTGCCGTCTGCTTATTATTGCAATTAGGATATTTACGTTTTGATGCGTGTGTCATCATTTAATCGCGTAAATGTTGTTCACGACACTTCTCCTTTTGGGAAGAGTTAATTTAACTGTTGTTGTTTAGTTCACCTCTGTTGCATGTCATCTTCCCATATAATTGGTGTCACATTGAAAACGTCATATTTGAAACTTGACCTCTACCAACGTATTTGATGCATATCTGTTTTTTTTCTAGCAAAATGTACCGAATAATTGCTGGAATCTCCCTACACTTGTTTATTTTTTGTTCTAAAACTGCTGAAGATCCGCTGCATGTGGCACATTTTGGTAGATGAATATGGTGTGTTTGTGTATTTTATTTATTTGCCATTCATATCACCACATAAGAGTACAAGGTCACTTTCCGTGGTTTGAATCAGTCTGCTGCAGTTCGTTGTCAATTTTTCTTTCACTCTTCCCGGTACGTTGTCCAAGTTCACGAACATTAATACTGTATATTCCAGGCTCTGCTAGACTCTCACACTGTACCCCTGGCATGGAAAACCTCTATGATTATCCCTGTACCAAAGAAACCTAGCGCCTGCCAGTTAAATGACTTTCGTCCAGTAGCACTCACCTCCACCTTAGCTAAATGCATGGAGAAGATTGTACTCAGTTGTTTGTTGTCTGATGTGTCTGCACATCTTGATCCTCTCCAGTTTGCTTATAAAGCCCGTAGGGGTGTTGAAGATGCTTCTCTCTTGTTGTTTAATCTGATTTCACAGCATCTTGAAGACTCCAAAGCATACATCAGAGTTTTGTTCATAGATTTTTCGAGTGCGTTTAATACCATCGAACCTTACGTTCTTCTGAAGCGCTTGATTGATCTCGATGTAAGCACAAATATTGTTCTTTGGGTGAATGATTTTTTGAAAGGCCGTCCACAGCGTGTTAGTATTCAAGGTTGTATGTCGGATGATATTATTGTAAATTCCGGCGCACCCCAGGGCTGTGTCCTATCGCTGACACTTTTTTCAATATACACAGACCACATGAGGTGTCAGACCTCCTCTAACTGGCTACTGAAATTTGCAGATGACATGGCCTTAGTTGGCCTCCTGAAAAAAGAAGATTCCCTGGCAGAATATTTTTCACAAATCTCCGTTTTGGAGAAATGGTGCGCTGACAGCTTTCTTCACCTTAACGTTGGCAAAATGAAAGAACTTGTGATCGACAACAGGAAAGTCTCTGATGTTTTTGCTCCTGCCAATATTAGTATTGACCCTGTTGAAGTTGTGTCCAATTTTAAATATCTTGGCACTTTTTATGACAACAAGCTGTCTTTCACTGATAACACTGATCACATTGTAAAAAAGGCAAACCAGCGCCTCTACCTTCTAAGGAAATTGAGATCTTTTGATGTGAGCCAAGAAATCTTGGAAATGGTGTATAGAAGTTTAATAGAGAGTGTTCTGACCTTCAATGGTGTTGTATGGTTTGGTAATCTGAACATGAAAGACAAAGGTAGGCTGTCACACATTGTCAAAGTTGCAGGAACAATTATTGGGTCAGGGCAGTACTCGCTGGAAGACTTGTACAATGGCGCTGTCAGAAGGAAAGCTACTACTATTGTTTGCGACCCCACCCATCCTCTTTTTGGTCAGTTCCAGCAGCTTCCGTCAGGCCGACGCTATAAGATGCCCCTTGCTCGGAAGAATCTCTTTAACAAATCTTTTATACCAACTGCAGTGTCCATTCTCAACAGTAAGTGAATGTATTCTGTAGCAGTATTTTGATTGCATTTTTTTTTAATGTCATTATAGTGTGCTGTCTGTGCCTTAGTGTCCTGCAGTGTATATGTCGTGGCTCCACAGTTTTGTTTTTGTTTTTAACTTATAATGCCGGCGTCAGATGTCTAGTCATAGTAACGCCATTCTTCTTTTTATTTGGATTATTATTTAACTTAAGGACTGAATGCTCATGATAAAAGAGTGCATGTGTAAATGAATCTTAGTAATTTTAGGCATGACTATGACTTCATAATAATATATTGCAATATATATGTGTTTAATTGAATAATTACAACCTGTGATAGTATGCTTACCATTTTAGAATGTTTATACAATTTTATAATGTAATTACTCTGACCCCATGTATTAGCTTAATTGTTTATAGTACTATATGTATGCTAGACATTCTCCTCCTGTGGTTTACTTGTTTACCTGTTTACTTATTTACTTATTTATTGTGGTTTACTTATCTATGTGCATATGATCTATCACTATATCCTATTGTGCACGCGATATGAATATTATGTGATAACCTCGCTCGCTCGCACTTAGTACTTATCTTAACTTGTATACATACATATGTAAGATTTTATATGAACAAGCCTAAAGGAAATTTTCTGTAACCCAACATACAATAAAGTTATTGTATTGTACATGGTTACAGAAAGCGGTGGTTTGCGTGAAACAATAGCTGTTTCATTATTTGTCAGTCTCCCAGTCTCTCTGTCTCCTTGTCTTCCAGTCTCCCGGTGTCTCAGGCACTCTCTATGTCTGTATCACACACACACACACACACACACACACACACACACACACACACACACACACACACACACACACACACACACACACACACACACACACACACACACACACTCTCTCTCTCTCTCTCTCTCTCTCTCTCTCTCTCTCTCTCTCTCTCTCTCTCTCGTACTCCACCGAACGTTAATGACAAAATTCTATAAACACGCACAAAAATGTTCCGATCTTATGGTCGATCGATCAAAGTGTGTGTGCGCTGTTGAAGCATCACGAGACAGACGCCCATGCCAACAGTGGCCGAGACGCGCCAATATCAGCCCCGGGCGACGGCCCGCCATACTCCGCCAGCGACAACCTGTCCATCGATCCCATCCCGATAGTGTTTTCCTTATAATTGTTTGATGAAGACTACGCCAGCACGCATCGATAAGCCCAGAAGTACGTAACAACCGCCGCTTGCTTCGTTGTTAACATTCGATCGCCGTCGAACATTCAATCGTCAGCGCCCCCGCGGCATGCTCTTCCCCCACCAAAGACGCGCTCCGTGATCAGTATGCACGTGTGGCCATTACTAAAAGGCAACACGGATTACATTATTATATCTGACATACACAGCTGGCGAAGGAAGCAAGAACAGCGCACAACGCACGTGGTAGCAATCAACAATGCCAATAAAAACGACAATCATTCATGCGAAATTCAAATTCTCGCAGGGTTTGTATTACAGCCACGCAAGCGATTTGCGCATTATCACGCGGCATCAAAGACGCGGTCTTTTTCACTGCTAGCGGTCCCACGGCAATTATGATTACGGCGATACAGTTGGTATCGTTGGACGTCACGGTAAAGTAAACAAGTGTCGGATTACGATTGACGTCCTGGATCGCTTGACATAACGACTTATCGCGTGATAATCTGGAGCCTGAATCGATCTATAAGATAGATGCACTGGCAGTGCGCACAGCATGCCAACTGAAAGTGAAATCTTTGAAATATGACTCCGGAGAATAGTAAAACAGATTGTGTCTTACGGTTCAGTAAGTGGAAACAATTAGTAATTGTTATCCCATGGACACCGAATTACTCATCTGGTGCCGTTGTATCACTATATAAACTATACACAAAATGATGACAACATCCTTGGATAGGAAAAACAAACGCAGTCATCCAGGACTTTAATTGACAATGAATCGCAGATTTCACCGCTAATTCAAAAGCCTAGGATACAGCTAAATTGAAGACTAACGAAATGGGCAATACGTCATCTGCGACGGCTGTCTTAAATCACTGTTCAAATACTGAAAGTTAACTGTGAAGTCAGTGGCCCTCTGTCTTTACTTTTTTTCTCAGTAACGGACACACAGCATCAGTGTACTTAGCCATCTATATAATTAACCAGACTACCAATCAGTGCAAACAACCCATACATGGCAAACGGGTTCGGAGTCTTTGGTTTACTGAAATGTCTTCCGAGATATTCGTAATTTTCTTTGAATCTGTTCACGCTTCTAGCGTTCACACAATCAGCAGTTATTTTGTTCCAGTCACACATAGGCGTCTTTCAGAATGAATACTTTCTGATGTAAAATCTACACTGTCCGTTCACTGATGTTTCACCTGGTCCTTCTTAATTGTTATAATACGTACATATATTATTTTTTTACAACAGTTTACTTTGAAAGGTTTTATGTATTTGTTATATAATGTTATGTCCCTGCTTACAATCAAATTCAATTACATGACAAAATGGCTGCTCAGACTGTGGGATCGTGTATTCTAACATTGTTGCATTATTATTTTAAAATACATCAATAGCAGGGGCATAACGGTGTAGCATATTTAATAATTAAAACATAGTGTTCCAATATATCTCACATAACATTAATTACAAATGTATAAACATATGTCCACGTAGTAGTAGCTCTAATAGTTCATCCCCAATAAAAGACTTTTATTTAGTATTCCATTCAGTTATTGCAGACATTGCAATGTGTAATTGTTTGGGTATATATATAAATATATACAAATCATATATCAGAAATATCGATGGACATCATTATCTATGTCCTTATTACTACAATTAATTTGATTGAAAAAAGGTTTTATTTTCAGAAATGGAGGCAGGGCTTAGAAAATTCTTTAGAAATCGGGGTGTTACCGAAGAACAACTACAGAAAATGGAAGAGGATAAGGTGAGTGCTTTACCGCAATAGTATTCATTCTTAAGTATTTGTATTATTAATAAATTATCCTGGAAGTGCCAGGACATTTTATCGACATCACTTGATGTCTTGAATTTACCCTCCCCTAATTCATATCAACGGCGGATCTAGGTGGGTCAGGGGGTTTGCACCGCTTGTGACTGAAGATGCCCATTTTGGATGCAAAAAGTGTCCGCCGGGGCCGATCCAGGGGGTGCACCCCTTGCTCCACGTCACGGTGGAAGATATCCTTTTTAACCTTTTTAATTGTGCTTTTACAGTAAACGCCCCTCTCAGATCATGAAAAGCAAAATTTGTCTATTGTCTTAAGCTTCTAAGATACTGTGACTATCTCATTACTATCGCGATAGTCATGGAACTATCGCCATAGTAAAACAGGTATCGCAATAATACAGCAATAGTAAAATTAGCCCCTTGGAAAACACTTGAGAAAATGTCTAATTATGAAATAAGAGTGTTAACGATTGGAAAATCGTGGAAGGAAAATGAAATATCTCATTAAGTATTGAAGTTCAGTATGATTAGTACTCAATGGAAACATCTACAATAAAGCAATGATCCTGGAACTACATACAAGTAATTATTATTGACATTGTTGTGTGTTTTTGTTTTCTTTATTCAGATTGACCGATTCATACTTGAGGTTGCTGATGACGCCATGCTGTCTAGTTATCTGCCAAGTGCTGGATACAGGTTTGCTGTGAAACAATTTTGCAAAGGTATTATGCCTGGGCAGAACCAAAACAAATCAACAAAGGAACGCTTACTGAATTCATTGCGAAACAAACTGCGTCTGAAAAGAGGTGGAGAAAGTGATCACTCGGACGACAGCGAACAGCAAAAGCGATGAAATGTTATTTGGTAGGTAATGCTAATGCCAAAAAGAATACAAGACAAAATGTAATCGAGTGGTTAAACTTCGATTAGTCGAGCTAAACGTTCAAACAAGTGCGCAAGAGGCGAGGAGGAAGCACCCGAAGAAAAGACGTATGGCTACTGCACTGGCTCTGATTTCATCACAGTTCCAACAACTACAGTGCAGCTAAGTTCCATGAAAGGTTTGGCTCGTAGGCCAATCTGGCGTACATTCGGTTGTATACTCGAACTAGCCAGTTACTATGATAACTTCATGGAATTCAGATCTGAATTTGACTGGGTGCTAGAAGGCAACATCTGGGTCATGAATATGGTCTAGGTAACTAGGCAATACTCAATCTCGGCAAATTTTATTCCGGGGGCTGAACTACATTTGAGTCATTGGATGCATTTCCTTTGAGCATATCAGTGGATAGTGATATTCTACGTACTCTTGTCTTCGATGTGAATCCACACATGTGGAAGGCATTGACTTTATGTGTAAAATGCAGCTAAACATCTCGTCTAGATTCAGTAGAACACACATGCTTCAGACGGGAATAATACGACAATTTATGTTTTCGCACTATATTTGCATAAATTGAAAATTATGGCAAATTTAAGTTGGGATGAACATTGCTATTTCAAATAATGTAATGTTGATGTGTTAAGCTGGATAAGAAATAACAATGTACAGGTTGAATCATTTTTTTATGGAAACATTCCCTTGATCAATACATCACCATTCTTGACCAATGCTATGACTGGCTATGCGGCATAAGAATTTGTTGGGATAATAAGGAGTATTATCTACTAAACGTATATTTACCTTATATGTCCAAAATTTCTGTATATGTTAATAATATTAATAGTTCATGTATCACTATTGTTGGTGATTTTAATGCGGATATTTCCAAGAAATCAGTTTTTAGGAATATCTTACTTGATTTCTGCAAACTGGCTATATGTGATCAAGATAGTCTCCCGATAGATACATATACGTACGTTAGTTCTGCCTGGGGAACCACATCAAGGCTAGACCATATCATATGTACCGCTGATGCGAAGGATTGCCTATCTAACATGTCCATACTTTATGACATTATTTACTCTGATCACCACCCGATATCGTTCAGCATAGACAATGATACTGTACCAGAATGCGTTAGTGGTAGTGGCAATACTAATGAGATTAAGCAAGGCATAAAGTGGGACAGATTAAACCCACAAGATATTGACGCATATAGAGAATGCACGAACGTTGAACTGAGCAAACTGAATGTTCGACCGGGTGTTAGATGCACTGATCCCAATTGTCTTAACTGTAATCATCATGATGATCTCGATGACTTTTACAATTATGTCTTGATTACATTGAAGAGGTGTGGTCACACACTTCGGTCAAATCGCAAAGGTGCTTATAAGTATAATGCTGTACCAGGTTGGAACGAGCGAGTGAAAGAGCTTCATTGTGCAGCCCATGATGCTTACTGTATATGGAAAGAGATTGGCAAACCTAGACAAGGTGGCATTTTTAATGTTATGAAATTATCCAGAATGAAATTCAAGCAGGCGATCAGAAAATGTAAACGGGAGAAAGAAACTATCATTGCTGATAACACTGCAGAACAGTTGTGTCAAAAAGACCACCGCAAATTCGCGAAAGAAATTAAAGGGAAACATAGGGGAATTTTTTGGTATTAAGCATCTAAAAGAGTTAATGCAAACTAACTATTTCCAACTATAATCATGTTTTTAACGTCAGTGGTTTACTAGTAAAAAATATTTGAACACACCCTCTACCGAATGTCATGAATCGCACCATTGTTGAACAGAAAATGACGTAGGCAATGCGTAGTTTTCTAGATTTTGTGTGTACTAGTGTTTCCAAAAAACGTCATGTGGCGCTGTGCGATGTTACCCACTGAGTTTAGACAAGATGGCGTGTCGTTACGGTTCTGATTCTTCGTCTGATGAAATGGATTCAGAAGTAGCTGGGTATCGGTTTCAACCGCAAAGACAAGGGCCAGTATTGCAAGATAGACCAGAGCGTTCTTGCGACCGTAAGGATGATAAAGAAGACGCGCGGGAAGTAGAAATGCAGAGGCGACTAACAAGCCGAGACGTAACTGATTGGCGACTGGTGTCGCTGTGGAAAGTGCCAAGTTGATTTTTTGGTTCAGAAAGGAGTGTCTGCTGTCAGAAAACGGCTGCGACTCGTCAGCACGCAGAGCATGTCGGTGAAGGTAATTATTTATGTGTCTAGTATAAATAACTGCTCATTATAAGGTCCGGGCTGGGTAATAATTTAAATAAATAAACTGAGTATGAACTGAGTGAGTCGAATGCTAGGTGGCACCTCGATTCGACGACAGTCCTCAGTTCTCATGCCAGTGCCGTGGGCTCGGTGTCCGAGTATCCAGTTTTACATTTTATGGGAATACTACCCAAGGTTATACCTTCGCCCTTTTAAAAACGGTTCCAGGAACCAATTTCCAAATTGTCCACGGCTATGATAAAAAAGAAACAGGTTAACTGTTGTCCCCATTATTATATTTACAGTAACGACTATGCATGTGTATCACCGTATGAGAAAAATGTGTGGCAGAATTAATTGTTTTTTTAATAGGCTTGAATTTAATTTTATAGAGAGGGTGCATAATTCTTGTATAAATACAGAAAGACAATCCTAATCCATGCTTCTTGTGAAATTGGCTTCATTTAGAATGATAAAGCGACCGGTTTTTATCTGAAAAATAAACAGTGGAACCTCACATTTAAGGTCACCCTTGGGACTGGATAAAAGTTATCTTACTAGCGGTAGGACTGATATCCTATACTATACCGAGGCTGTATTATCAAGGTGACCATATAGCGAGATTTCACTGAAGTAATAACAATCCCTGTTTGTTTATCATTCATGTAATACTTTCATTTAAACGCTTGGTTCTTGTAAGTATATATTCGTGTGTTATAACAGCAGTGAAATGTGTTGTTAAATATTTATTGACATATATCAACAATGACGATAATACAACAGTAACCAGAACATCAAGCAAAGCAACAGCAATTTTAAAATGTATAAACATATAATATGCATGAAGTTTCACAAACTGTATATATATATAGGCATAGCAGGCTGGGCCGAAAGGTACGGAGAGTTATGCCAGCGTGTGCCAGCCATCAAATATGATCACACATGGCTGTAGGTGGAAATGCAAACAAAACAGCCAGTCCCTTGATACGTCCTTGTCAATTGTCAGTCGATTTGTAAATAAATAGTTGGATTGACTATTTATTTACAAATCGACTGCTTCTTGATGCCAGCAGATCATGTTTCATTGGCTTGGGCACATCTGCCCGAAGGACTGCAATTCCAGTTGGGACAGTGATTCCTGGCTGTTTCAGATTTCTCACAAAGACATCATTCACTCTTTCCATGAGCGTGGGTTAGCAGGTCAATTTGCTGCTGTGTTGTCTTTCGCAGCACCCACTGCTTGCGCCTTCTTGACCAGACATCCGCCACGTTAACAGGGTTGTCTTCGCTAGGGTTTGGCCAGAAGTTCCATACCAGAGCAAACAGCATGAGCCGTGCTTTCGTCCCTATAATAAACAGGACAATTTAAAATTCTTACCAACAAAAAGCAACAAACCCATCATCATCTATATCTTGTTTGTAAGCTGCTGTAAATTACTTTCCTTACGACTGGTCGGCTTTCAGTGAACTTTGAAACGCCAAATGACAATAATGTATAAATATGTCTTCTATAATTGCACTCGGTAATCGTGTTTTAAAATGTTGACTGTTTGAATCGTACTCAAATGGCCAAGCATTCATAATCAGACATTGAAAAAATAATATTGATCCTTACAAACAAGGCATCCCATTATGACAGTCCTCCACAATTGCATTTATCATCACTCGTTTTTGTCATGTATCTTATATATGGTATATACAGTGACTGCATTTTTTTATCGTTACTATTACATGGAGAATTTATTACACTAAAATAAGTGAATACTGTTGTGAAGTATTCACGCCATCTCTCTGACATAGTTAATACCTGACAGTCCTGTCCACTCAACCACCACCCTCCTCTGGGAAGTATTCAGCTCCACACAGCATATACTACGAAAATAGAACCACTGTACTCATTTATATATCCGAGTGAACTGGAGCAATGTGAAGTGAGCAAAACTCCACGAGCTTTGAAATGGCAGAGACTTAACAGATTATGATGATCTAACCATTATGTTACCATGCCACAATACATTAATGGTGTTATTATTAGAATGACTGAGGTAAATTTTTTACAACTAATTGCAATGTATGACAAAGAAGAAGTGCTGTCTTTTGGAGCAGTACTTGAGCAGGTAACTGTGAAATACTTCAAGTTGTCCAGTGTGGCAGTACTTTGTCAGGTAGGGAAGAGCTTGCAGAACATGTCGTGGTGTAATGGTGGAAGTAGGATCAACCCTCTTTCGTGGAATCTGTAAAACATGACATTGTGTTTGTGCACTATTACGGTAAAGCATTTGCTAAATTATCACATTACAGAAAAAAGATAATGTAGAATTCATTTTTTTCAAGCGAGAAATCAATAAGAGTTTCCATGTGAATAATGCAGTACATACCGACTTGATGTGATGTGCAGTAGACTTGCTTGATGTAGTAGGCACTGGGGACAGCAGAATGCGAGTGGACAATGGTTGCGTAATGGTCTGCAATAGATACTGAATAAAGATCATGTCTGGATTAATTATGGAGTGTTTGTTACCATTAATAATATGGTCATATAGTGGGTCATTCTATGTGAAGGTAACCAATAATTCTGAATTTGGTTGAAATCATCTCTTCAGTTTTTGAATAGTCAATTTGGTGATATCCCTTGAGAAGATGAACATGAAACCAAAATAGGAGACTGAATGGGTCCCGGATTGTCGTTACCGAAAACCTAACAAAGAGAAGATCGGAGTTGCTAAGGAAGTGCCGGGAAATGAGGGATGTCAAAGCGACATTGACAATTGACGGTCGTGTAGTGTGCCTCCTGGTAAACGGGAGGAAGGTCACCTTAACAACTGAACAACACCTGCGACAACTTCAGCGTCGTTAGGGAGATCGTGACTATCATGATCAGTATACCGTATGGTCCTTGGCTTTTCATGGCCAGACTCCAGTGTGATTAACATGCCTAGTCACCTGCTTTGTGTTTTTTCCTTACTTGTTCTTTTCCTTATTACCCTTCTCACCCTTCACTTGTGTTTAATCAAAGTAACGTTTAATTGTAAATTGCTTTTGAATGTCATTATTACAAAACCAAACGTGACCTTTTTTAACGATTTTCTTAACGCTATGTCTAAACTCGTTTTAGATATGTTAACGTTACTGCATAGGCTCACTTACAAAATGTTATTAAAGGACTTTATAGTACCAATTATGTTTTCTATAGAGCATTTAATGTTTTTGATATATGCTGTTTTGCTAACATTTACTCTTGAGCGAACTGCTCCACATGAAATGACGTTTTATTTAAATAGTACAATTTCATATCATTTACATTTTAGTCTACAGCTATATGGTGTGCATCAATGTGTATTGATATAGGTCAATATTCACGTTGTTTTCATTTTTTGGGGAGGGCAATGTTTATACATTTTCTTTTCACTACGTTTAGTGTTAGATATTTTACATTTTTATTTTTTTGGGGACAGTGCACTATGTATAATATTTCCTCAAACATTAGTGTCTACTTAATAATCATGTTGTGTTTTGTTGCTTAATAATCATGTTGTGTTTTGTTCGATATACTTATTTGCTTATTCTCACTCTACGTTCATGTTGTGGCAGTACATATGCTGTAATTTACTTTTACTCTTCTTGCGCTGATGCAATAAGTACATTGTGTTATATATGCATGCGGAATATTCGTAATATTCTCTTTTATAAAATGTATTTGTATAATGCTCAGGGTATAGCTTGTGTAGCTCTTTCCCAACGTCTAGTCTATGTTTATATGATGTGTCCTGTAAACACAGAGCACTATTGTTTATTCAATTTTCCAATATGATTGATAAAAATTATTTCTTAGCGCAATTTGGTGGTCTAGAGAAAAATTCTCTCTATCACACATTAAAAACGGATGAAATGAATGAAGATGGGGATGTTGAACCATTTCAACATTCACCATACTTCGACGATGATAATTTAGTAAACCATTTAACGAACAAACAAAGCAAATTTATCGTGCTAAGCCTAAACTGTCAGAGTTTAAATGCAAAAATTGACGAAATTAAAATAAAGCTAGAATCATTCAGAATTAGTGGCTGTGAGATCAATGCCCTATGTTTACAGGAAACATGGCTCGATGAAGAGGCTGACACTTCTTTATTTCAAATAGATGGATATACATTAATATGCCAAGGCAAAATCTGTAGTGCACATGCCGGCTTGGCAATCTACCTCAGCAACAAATACAATTACAAATCTGTAAATATCCGTGCAAATACAGACACATGGGAAGGTCAGTTTATTGAAATAACATGTGCCATGAAGAAAAAAATAATTCTTGGAAATATATATAGACCACCAAGAGATATTATCGAAAACTACCGTATATTTACAAAAGAGTTTGCATCAAATTTAGTTGATTTACAAAAATCTAAAAGTGAAATAGTAATTGCAGGAGATTACAATATTGACTTGTTTAAAATTAACGAAAAATCCATAATATGTGACTATTTTGACACAATCGTTTCACAAGTTTCTTCCCTAAAATTACTATGCCAACACGACTTTCAGAATATCATGGAACACTCATTGATAATTTTTTATGCAATTTGTCAAAAGGATTCTTCAAATCCTCAGCTGGTATTTTAGTGAGCAATATTTCTGATCACTTTCCGTACTTTCTAAGTCTGGATTATGTTGAAACCACTAGTGCAATACCAAGGTTTATACGAATAAAACAACAAAGTCCTGACTCGCTCAATAAATTTAAAATTGAAATAATAAACTCAAATATTTATAGTAAACTTAACACAGATATTCATGCGGATCCGAATGAAAACTACAATATCCTCGATGAAATTGTTACTGCAGCTATGGATAAATTTATACTTATTAAAGTAATTAAATTTAACAAATATAAACATAAGAAAACTCCTTGGATTACCAATGGCATTATTATGTCAATAAAATTTAGAAACAAATTGTATTCGAGAATGAAAACGACTCAAGTAAATACAGAGCATTATCATGAACTTAAAACTGACTTACATACTTATAATAAAATTCTTAAGAGTAATATTAGATTAGCTAAGAAAATGCATTACCAATCCAGTTTTGAAAAGCATAAGCATAGTGTTAAAAATATGTGGTGTTTAATTAAAGAAATTATTCAGAAAAGTCAAAAGAAAGACCAATTTCCAGATATGTTCAAGGTCGATGGGAAAACGATTAATGACAAATGCATTATTGCAAACAAATTTAACACGTTTTTTACTAATGCTGGTCCTACTCTAGCCTCTAAAACAACTACTAGTGGAGGTAAATCATACAAAGATTACCTGAAAAACCCGATATCTCACACCTTCAGATTTAATCCGATTGACATGGAAACTACTGTTAATACAATTAATCGTTTACCTCCAAAATCAACTTGTGGAAAAGACGGTATTTCAACACAATTACTAAAATTAATAAAAAATGATATCAGCAAAGCAGTCACTCTAATTATTAATCAATCAATAATAACTGGTATATTTCCAGACAAATTAAAAATTGCAAAAGTCATGCCCCTTTTCAAAAAAGGTGATGTTTCTGACTTTAACAATTATTGTCCTATTTCTATCCTGCCAGTGATTTCAAATTTTTTTGAAAGGGTTATGTTTGATCAAATCCACGATTACTTCCATTCTAAAGCGTTATACTACAATAGCCTATATGGGTTCAGAAAGAAACATTCTACTGAGCTTGCTACACTCGAAATCATAGACAGAATTATACAAGAACTTGATAAATCGGTTACTCCAATAAATATATACCTTGATTTATCAAAAGCATTTGACACAATTGATCACAATATATTGGTACAAAAGTTAAATTACTATGGATTAAATGACAAGGCTCTGGACCTTTGTAAGAGTTATTTACAAAATCGTAAGCAGTATGTAGAAATTGAAAATGTTAAGTTTAAGGAAATAGTCATCAACACTGGTATCCCTCAAGGTTCAATTTTAGGGCCACTCTTATTTATTATATATATATAAATGATATAGCACTTTCTAGTGACCTTTTCAAATTCATAACATGTGCTGACGACACCACCCTCACTAGTACACTAAAAACATTTAATGATTCAGAAGGCCAAATGCGAAGTGAAAATATTAACAAAGAACTAACAAAGATTAGTAATTGGTTAAAAGCTAATAAATTGTCACTAAATGCCAACAAGACTAAATTCATGATTTTTCATATGCCTCAAAAGAAAATAGAATACCCATTGTTACAAATAGATGGGTTACACATCGAATGTGTAAACGATTTCAATTTTTTAGGCATCACAATAAATAACCATCTAAACTGGCAGAGTCATACAAACAAAATAGCAAATAAAATCTCTAAAACAATAGGCATACTAAATAAACTTAAACATTTTTTACCACCTAATACATTATATATTATGTACAATGCTCTTATTCTCCCTCATATTAATTATGGCTTACTTTTATGGGGTCACCAGGCACATCGAATTTTCAAATTACAGAAAAAAGCAATACGAATAATATCCTTAAGTAAATATAATGCTCACACAAGTCCTATTTTTAAAAGACTTCAGTTGCTAAAGTTGGATGACATTTATAAAGTCCAACAATTAAAATTTTACTATAAATTAATTAACAATCTTTTACCCTACTACTTCAATGTTTTTCCAAACACACACATCTATAATATTCACCAGCACTGCACACGTGAAAGAAATAATCTGTATATATCCAGATTCAAACATGAATTTGCCAAAAAATGCACTAGACATAACATAGTTGAGACAGTTAACAATACACCAAGTATTATCATTAATAAAATTTACACCCACAGTCTATGATTTTTCAACATACACAAACAACTTTTTTTTTTTTAATTATGAATTCTGTTGTATTCATAATTGTTTTATATGTAATTCGTAATACGTATTGAAATGTATTCCTAAGTATCCATGTGTACGTCAATTTGTACAAGAGTACATTTAATCAGTCCTTGTATTATGTATGTATGTTGATACACTGAGTAATTATCAACTGTAAAACAAAGCATATGCTATTCTGATTTGTGACATGTAAATTTTGATGTTGATTATATTTACGGGGTGGCTCCTATGCTAGCGATATTGTATATCTTAATGGGAGTCTCCCGACCTTATCTAGTACTCATGTTATTCATTGTGTATATATCGTATTTATAGGTCAAATAAACTGATTCTGAGTTCTGAGTTCTGAGTTCAGCTCCAGTAATGTTTGGGCTACAGCAATTTGACATTTAAAGCTTCAATTTATAATTACGTTGAGTTAAACAATTAAATTAAATAATAAATATTTCAAATGTTAATATATATTGCCTTATTCAATTTGTAGTTTTTTTATAATGAATAAATAAAATAATAATATTAATAATGTTACTTTTGTTTTACTTTAATTCTTGTTAGAGAAAACAACCAATTAAACCATACTGCTGCACTGCTGCTTGGTTGACAGATAAGTATCAGTTCAAGTACAAATTGTAAAACCAGTACAAAAATATAATTGTGATATTTTTCACACCAATGGGAGTTTAGGTTCAATAGTCTGCAAGCAGCTACTAAACCCGTCTAATGTGAAAAGGATAGTTTGTCGCAGACATACTATCAATTCTTATTTGATCTGGAATTGAACTGATAAAACATACACATAAATTTGAATAAAAAATCAAAACAGATTGAATTGGAATTAAATGATCTGACCAAAACAAATTACAGTAAACCTCGCCTAAGTTGGATTCAATCGGACCGAGTGATTTAATTTGAGTTGCGCAAAAATCTGACGTCGCCGAAGATGACATATCCCAGCGCCAAAGGCAACCCTCTAAAAGCCCTTAGGTAACTGTAAATAACGCGGTAACCCTATAAATCTTGATGTCCACATGAAACATACAACATCATGCAGTATTAAAACAGTTTTATGCTTCATTTTGGCACGGATCTCTAAGGTTATAGCTTACCAAGTGATTTTGTTGAATACTAAAATCCGACTTAGGCGAGGAAAAACACATTATCTCGGATCAAATGGACCGACTCAGTTATTCCGAGTTAGGCGAAAATCCGACTTACACAGAGTTTTATGGGAAATTCATTACAAATCAACCGTTCCTTGGAATTCTGTCCGAGTTGAGAAAAGATCCAACTTAGGTGAATCCGACTTAGGCGAGGTTTACTGCATTTACAATGATTTCTTAAATAAATTTACATTTATAAATGGTAACAGTCCCAGTACACACACAAAGGGTTTTATCACCTGACAACACCTGGGTGACATGAATCCAGGATAAAAATCCTTCTGTACTGCCTTTTTACATAACCTAGGTTGGTTTCCTTTGTTCATCATTTCTCTTATCTGCTCTTTCAGTCCCTAAATTCCCTATTTACACCAGTTTTATTCCCAGTCTAAAACCTGACTGGTAATTGCAATTGGTATCTGTCTACCAAGTGCTTTATGGAGAGGTGGGTTTGAAGGGCTTGGTCTTTGTTGCACCTCATGTGATGGATGAGCTAATTACCTGTATTGCAGATTAGGCTTTCAAAGTAATTAGTTTTAATGATTTGTTAAAATTTGAAACAGGTGGTGAATTTGCGAATACAAAACATAACACATTTTAATGTATATATATTGATTGAATTTCAACATCATAAAAGTGACATTTATTCACTGGCATTTTAATAAAATATAAGATACAAATTAAAAAAATCAAAGATTTACCTCACACACTTTACTTTAACACAAACGTACTTTTATAATATATAAAATAATCATAATAATAATATACACAGTGTGTTACTTTTTATACCGTTACACTGTGTCCGTTACTTTCTTTCCTCTAACTATAACAAGATAGCTGTGCATCTGGCTGGAGCCTACGAACGTTTGTAAAATCAAATTAAAGTTATCAAATTGTCACTCCAAATACACCGGTAGAATTGTCACTCACTTTTAATGAAATAAAAACATTTTCGCTGTGATGTAATCGGAGCTGATTATCCAGCATTTCCCTGCTGCTGATTGATGGGTAGTTAGTGGAACCCTTATCAATGGTCAACAGTCATTGATTTTTATAAGACAAATGTTCAACAGAATGTATTTACAAGAAATTCATTTAACACACAAACACATTCTGCCTTGAAACGTTATTACAAAAAATATTATGATGGGGTCACAGCGACAATTCCAGACTTTTTTGCCCGGTGACGTTAATCAAAGTGCTATATTATCGCCCACGCGAATTGATTGCCGTTAACTTTTGCTAGTCGTCGGCTTTCTTCTAGTCTTCAATGTGTCATGTAGTTCTAGATTATTTCCAGCATATATATGCCTTTGTTCACGCGGCCGTGATACCAATCAAAGTAAGACCAAGTAAAATAATAATAATAAACGTCAAATTCCCGGTGGAAGGCATGCATTCCCCAGAGCCAGAGCTGAGGCTAAGTCTGTCTGAGATTCAGTTCCTGCCGACACCATTACAAAACTAGAAAGCTTAGTAACTAACTAACGTATTTAACATCAGATCCTGCAATATGAAACGGTACAAGGTACTGAATACTCAATACTAACTTTCTTGCGATCTGACTTCACATGGCAGCGCGCTCGACGGAGAATGTGCGGCTTTCGACGGCTGTGGTCTGTAACTAAATATCGTCGACATTGCTCCAAGCTTCAAAACCCAACGTTTCGACGAGTCTTGTCCCATTAAGTGATGAAATACATCCACTTCGAAACACGTTTCTTCAAAATGATCCGAACCGAGTGAACTGTACAGCGTATGCCGTAACATGTGTACATGTGTTGACAACATTGCTTATGTCACGGGAACACTGTGGTAAAAATAATGCTGCCCGTTTATTTGTTGCTTTTGGTCAAGCCGCCGCGTCATCAGTAAGATGGCAGCCTTCGTGTTATCGAAGATTTCATTAGAATTTACCACTTTGAGATAATATTACCAGTAAACCACTGACGTTAAAAATTTGATTATAGTTGGAAATAGTTAGTTTGCATTAACTCTTTTAGGTGCATACCACCAAACATTTCCCTTATGTTTCCCTTTAAGCACTATACGAACAGTAAAATAAAACTTCTGACAAACATTGATAATATACACGATACTGTAAACATCGGATCAATGTGGAAGCATCATTATGAAAATTTATTTAATGCTGTGGAGGATAGCCGATGTCATAAAGTTTGTTATGATTGTTCCACTGGCAATAAGGGAATGACTGTTGGTGAAGTTTGGAAACCACTCCTAAATCAATTTGGCTTTAAGCCTAAACATGGAACGGAGTTATGCGTGTTTGCATTTAAGGAATTATTACGGTTCTACACTGACCATGGTTCAGCTATGCACGTCGCGTTTTTAGATGCATCAAAGGCGTTTGATCGTGTCAACCGATATACATTTTTAACGAAACTAGAACAATGAAATGTACCGAAATATATCTTAAGAGTACACAGCAATGAATTCAATAATCAATATGTATGCATTCGATGGGGAAATACCTACTCGGACTTCTTCTCGGTAGGCAATGGTGTTAAGCAAGGTGGGAAGTTATCCCCTTTATTTTTTAACATTTATATGGATAATCTGAGTATACAACTGCTCAAAAAACAAATATGTTGTAGTCTTGGTAACATGGTTGTTAATCATGTTATATACGCCGATGATCTGCTTATGTTTGCACCTTCTGCTAAAGGTCTACAAACACTACTAGACATGTGTTACTCATATGGGTGTGAGCATGACATGCTATACAATGCGGGTAAATCCCTGGTCATGTACTTTGAATCTAGAAAGTCAAATCTTTCTAAAGAAATGGCATTAGGAGGAAAGAAGTTAAACTTTGCCACCTCTTGTAAATAACTTGGACATGTCATTTCTAATAACTTGTCAGATGAGTCTGACATGCAAGCCAAAGTGAGACTTTTGTATGCCAAGAGTAATATGTTACGTCAGAAATGTCATTTTTGTTCAACTGCTGTAAAAAATTAGCTATTTACAGCGTATTTTGGTAATATCTATATGTGTGCGCTGTGGGTGAACTTTACAAAAGTAAATTGTCAGCAATTCGTTGTTGCATATCACAACTCTTTCAGGATATTGAACAATTTGCCCATGAGATGTAGCGCTAGCCACATGTTTGCTACAGCTGATGTCAGCTCGGGTAAATGTGTAATCAGAAAGGCTATTTTTAGCCAAATGAATAGGATTGACATGTCTTTGAATCCCATTATTTATAGCATTAAAACTAGCGACATGTATTGTACTTCGAAACTGCGGCACCAGTGGGTCCGGGATTTATATAATGTTTAAACATGTTGTTCTTATCGATGTATTTTTTTTTTATTTATTTAAATTTACTTTTATTGATGTATTGTTATGTATGGACATGATGATAGTCTGAAATAAATACATTATTATTATTATTACTATAGAAACAGATAATTCAAACAGTTTATAATATACATGATTTCAGGAAGTTGGAACACTCTATTATTTTAAGTGGGAATAATTTCAAGTTCGGAATAACTTCTTTTGTCATCAGATATTCTTACCTGTGTCCACGTGTAAATACTATGGTGGCAGTTGCGCTGGCGAGCAACCACTAGTTTGAATAACCACAGGATGGCCACATGGCTGTACCGAGGAAAGTGCTACGCACGTTTAAAGGATCGCCAGTGATCATTTGTTTTGTTAGAATTATGTATTTTTATGCATAAATTATAAAAGTATGGCCAAAGAAATAATTCTCAGATTGATAATAATTCCTACTTCAAATATTAGGGTGGTTTACAAAGCTTTCCAACACTTCAAACGTTGGTAACGCTCGCTGTGTTGATTATGTGCACTGACTTTTATTATAATTCTCTGAATATCGTAGAACACGTAGAATCAAATGGTGGACTAGTAGTTCAGAAATAACTTTGAAATTGCTTTGTTAAAGGGATTCTTTGTAAGCTAATATACATTCGAGGTGTACCGTATCAAAACGTAGTAATTTCCTATAAGTACTTTCTCTGCTACTTATGTCTTGCATGTTTATGCAAATTTGGGTGTTACCTGCGCAAAAAAACAATTGTGTTTACGCGAAACATTTTGAACTTGTTGCCACGTGGATGATTAATTATGCAGCCCGAGTATAATGAGTATTCATGCACGCGCAGTGAACCACACAAAGACCGTTGACGTCACACACACAGTTGACATGTTAGATTCCGAGGTGAGTTGATTCAAGCAATGGCATTGTAAATAAGCAATTTGTAGATATATGTATATTGACAGCTATTTTTATAAGGGTAGGAAACGTATGCATTATTTAATTATCCTGCTTCCCAATGCCGTCAGCCGATTAACGTTTCGATTAAGTAGAATTATAACGTCCGCCGACGCGGACGGCTGCAGTCGGTGTCAGCTGCCGCTGGGACTGTCACTGAGTCTGAGTCTGTCGAGTACAGTAACTAGCCTAGCCCTAGGCAAGGGTCTCGCCTTTCTAGTTAGTAAAATTGCATTGTCCAATATTTAACATGCAGTGAAAAAAAATGCACACTAAAATATCATTGTATGCAACCATAGCAAGAGGATTAACTTGGTCGTGGATGTAATTTTTTTGGCCTAAATCTTGGATTTGGATATGTGTGTTTACGGGTCTTGCCTTTCCAAATTCCAGTCAGCCGTTTTTTATAAGTCCCCGTTATCCACTTATTTGAACCGAAACATAAAATTGTGAGATGCATACGTTCACAGACTGTTGTTAATGCTACAGCTACGATTATTAGTAAACCTTGCTGGCATGTCATCATTCAATGTAAACGTTTTAGGTTTGTTAAAAAGTACACAATACCACGTTGCCGCGGAATTTTGCGATGCACGAATTTTGTACACCAGCAGATCTGCAGTCTAGTATACATAAGTTTTTATCCATGAATATATAAAAAAAAATATAATAATCAGATCAAGTTGCGCTGCTTCAAGTGAATAGCACATTTGATAATAATAGTACTCGTTAAAAACAAATTAAACATTTATTTGTGACATGTTCCTTTACCGTTACTGTACACTTTTCACGAGAATGGCCCATATGTATAATTATATACAACATTAATTATTAGAGCAAGAATAAAGGAAAATATACAGTGCACTCTGGATAAGGTCGAACTTCCAGGGACCCATGACAATACTGATATGTAGAATTTCTGATAACTAGAAAGTTATCAGAAGGTCCCCTTATTGGGACCTTTGCCCTGGACCGAGGAAAAGATTGACTTAACTTAGCGAAAATTAACTTACGTGAGTTCGAGTTATCTGGGAGTGCACTGTATATCTGTATATGATCAATGCATACAGGTAATTATGTAGAAGCAAATTAAAAGTTTGCCAAAGTAATGGGTTGGGATTTTAGTCTGACTGAATCAACATAACAAGGTTCTCTTGTATTTCTTTTCCATTTAGCCAGCTGTACACTTGGTGATAAGTCCCATAATCCAATATCTAAACTGAATTAATCTGCACAGTGTTAAGTTAGTTAACTCATATTTAGGCTCAGTTTCCTAAATTCAACTTGGTTTATTTGCAGGAACATTGGAAATAGCTGAGCTGATGGAAAGAGGAAATTGAAGAGCTCTACTTAACAGTGCCATTAATTGGACAATGGGTCACCTGACATAAGATGATGTCTGACTTTGTACTGCCCCATTCTGTTCTGTGCAACATCTACTGGGAAGTTGTACCTCACTTCGAGTTTCAAATGGATATGTGCATCTGATAGCTTTGTGTATCAAAATACATAGCAGTGCTATTAATAGGATAATATGTTAACTGACACAGTAGTGAAGAAGATGTCTAACTTTGTTCTGACATAGTAGTTCAGTGTGGCTTCTGCTGGGAATATGTACATCACTACGTTTCAAATCGATTTGTGCAATCGATCGATTTGTGCATCCAAATGCACATCATCCCGTCATTATGTTGCAAAGTAGAAGTACATAATAACATTTATGCTTTCTTATGCTCATCATGTTTGGATTGTGTTCTACGGCATATTCTTCAAAAAAATTTGAAACAACTTTGTGTTAAGAGAACTATACAGGAAGTAGTGTATAAAAAGGTGTCTACAAAGTTGTTTTACAATAATTTTGAAAATTCATAAAATATAAATGTTCCACAACATTCAAAATGTTTTAGGGATTTTCTTGAACTAAATACACCAATGATGACTGAAGACAGTGTTTTAAAATATGCGTTACTTTTAAAGTTTAGTAATTTGATAACTTTATTTCCATCATACAATGGCCACTTTATTTGTTATCGAAACAGGAGTTCGACAGAAACAAGTTCAATATATTTTATTCTAAATGATGGGTAGAACAAAGTACACAATAAAATTTATGCTTTCTTATGCTCATCATGTTTGCATTGTGTTCTACAGCATATTCTTCAAAATGTGTTGAAACAAGTTTGTGTTAAGTGAACTACAATGGGAGTAGTGTATAAAAAGGTGTCGACAAAATTGCTTTTATAGTAATTTTGAAAATTTATAAAATATAAATGTTCCACAACATTCAAAATATTTTAGGGATCTCGTTGAATGTTTCTTGGCTTCAGAAAGTTTCTGTTATCTAAACGTTTCATTAAAACTTCACTTCGAAATGTATAGCCAGATGTACCTAGTGAAAAAGGAACTTCGGCGGCTTCGTGCAAGGAGAGGTGGTGTTTTTTCTTTTAAATCAATCCGTCTGTCATGAACTGTCGTTATGTTCATTCTCCGTTTATTCCATATAGTTTCCTTCTATTCTTTGCTGAATCTGTGACATAAACAGCAGCTGGTCCACGTTTCATTTTGATAATTTTATGGATTACCACTCATTCGCATGGCGGTGGCTAATCCATGTACACACATGCTGATGACGTATTTCTTGCATCTATTAACTCGGCGTAGCTAATCGAAGTTTGACGGACAGTCCCGAATATTTATGAGCATGCCTTATACGGATCGTGAAGTGGGCCCAAAGTAGAAACTCCGCGTACGCGGAGTTATTTTTTCGATATATTGTCAGGGTCATTAGATATTAATAAAACATAATTACAATGAAATAAAGGCATATAATTACATTAAATAATCATATTAACATGATTACCTAATAATTGCGTACTTTACAAATATATTAAAATTCTCAAAGAATCCCTTTAAAGAGTGTCAATAAATATTACTGAGCGCCGTCTGGTGACTATTGTTGAAGCTTTCATTGTGAGTTGATGTGAATCATGTGCGAAGAAAGGAGACTCCTTGATTGTGTGTTGGAGTTCACTTTGGTATTCATACCGTCTGTATGTCCTTGTATTGACGTGATCACATTACTCTGATTTAAGACGTATCCTGAATAATGAATAGTTATTGTTAGTAGCCGTCGACAATATGATTTTAACATTGACAATTGATCGCCATGAACACGATGAATAATCTTGTAATTTAATGCTGAACTATTGTCATTTGGTAAAGCTACGGGGATATGAATTTCAAAGATATAGAACTCTGAAGTTATAAATTATATGCGCCGACTTCTATTGTTTTATGAACCAGAGGTCAAACACATCCTTGTCACAAGGGCATTCTTCCCGAAACACGTATTCACTGTTACAGATATAAACGTCTGTTTTTGGTAATGCTGTTGGCATCTCACACAATTATTCTGAGACTTTATTGAAGGGAAACGAAGGAAGGGCAGATAATTGCATTCAGGCAAACACTGTCGCGGTCCAGGTAATTCTGAAAGCAACCATTATTTTGGTAAGAATTAGACAAGATAAAACATTTTTATTGTTACTGACGCCTGGTATGTCCACAAAATACAGAACATGTCTAAATCTTCTATGTGACATTTATTTGGGCTTTCAGAAATTACCCCGAGAACGGTCAATGACGACAATGGCGGAAGCATGTTAACGTCATGTCATTGTTGGCGTCCAAGTACACGACACTAGTGACTTTCTGTACAATTTGCAAAGCACAATGTTGCCCTTACACCCAGACAGTGTCCTTAGCAGAGCATTCTTTCCCGTCACATCTAGGTCTTAATCACATTCAACAGTAATTTAAGATGTGGACAATCCAATTTTAGTTATTGTTTTCAGATCAGAGGAATTAAATTATCAAAATTGATCAAATCACACGTCGCAGGAAGCAACCAACTCACAGTGACCTTGACGCATAGCCCATCTCCATGCCAAGATAACTTGTGGGACATCCCATACATTAGCGAAGCAGCCTTGCAACCACTTTAAATGTATAACGGTTATCTTACCTGCACCAAATTGGAGAAACAGAACTGCATCAGATTTGTATCAATGACAACCCCGGTGAAATCACCTTGGTCTTTCAAAGATCTGAGGGTGACCATCCAGAACTGGGTACACTCCGTATTCAAGATGCGCCAAAAGCTTTCTATTCTTTGGTTGTACATGCTTGCTTCGTAGAGGAAACTGTCCCGTCCAGATACGAATGTCTGCAATCGTACTATGTGACCATTTTCAGTTCCCATGTCTCCACGCATTAGTTGCGGACCATCAGCAAGCTCGCCTACAGCATCAATATAGTAACCATCAATCACCCTGGAATTGCTACTTGTATGAAACACATTCAGTCATATTATATATCTGGAAAACCCACCAATGCATCCATTGATACACAAGCCGAATGGCTTTAGTTTATCGTACGAATCCACGTGCCAGGTAATTGGACCCTTTGGCAAAATACCGTCTCATTTTTAGTCGACAGTCTTTCCTCAGTTCCTTGATGCAACCCTGCTTGCCGGCACTTGAGGTGCATCCATCGGTAGCCATGCTGGTTCCCGGAACCACGGATTGCTCGTTAATGAATAGGACTAGTTTCAATATGTCAGTGTAATGTGTCCATCGAAACAGATTTGCCGACTCAGCGAGCGCATAAGAGTCCTCATACTAATCATTATACCAGAGCACAGAGAATTGTCATGTAACTTAACCTTATGTGAAAGTACACAGCAGCCGCAACGTCAAGATCCATGGTTTCCAGCACCAGTTCTGATAGATCCCCCGCTACCCGCACGTGTACGGTTGATATTATTAAGTGGCGGCCGTATATACCTTGCTCCGCATTTGATTGCTAAAAAAGTATTCCACTTCCGGTTCTCTACTATCTCGTAATTACGAGATACCTCTCTCGTGAGAACGAGATACTATCTCGAGATACTATCTCGTAATTACGAGATATAATTTTTAAAATCTGGTGGCAGTAACAGGCTTCCGTAATAACATACGTTTATCAATATTGTCATACCTATTTAATATCTGAACAATTATGTTTGATTTCCTCTTAACCAACATATCTCTATTCTGCGTATTGGCTAGTTGAGACACAATTTTAGGCGTTTTGCATAGCTACGGTCTTTCAGTTCTTGAATCTTTTTAGTAGCTCTCCTCTGTACGACGATAACCACTTCTTCACTTCTCACGTGCATTGACGGGTAATGTCACCGAGTACCAATTCCACGGAGAGTCTATTCCATCTCGTTTATATTAGGCTGTTGTGTTATGTGTGTAGCGGGGTCGGTAAACCTTAGTTAAATTGGAACATTCGTATATGTTTTTCAACCACTTTTTCTGTCGGCTCTGTCTGATCTTGCTTCCAGGATGCCTTTTGTGGTATTTTTCTGTTTCTCGGTCATCGATGTGGTGTTATTATGACAATATACAGGCGACTAAATTACTAAACAAGAACGTTTTTGACATAAAATGTGGAATGGAGCGTAAAGATAAAACAGTGTAATAAAGCGGTAAACTTGGCATCTTTGCGCTAGCGATGCCTGGGAGACACGGAGAACCCGTGAACCTGTCACTGACAACGTCGTTGCCTCCCGCGGGAGCCCCTGTCGTCGCTACGGCCTCGAGTCCGGCACAACATTCCATCATTATTCGATAATTAACCTTCTTACGACGTCGCGCCTTTACGCTCCGATTGAGCGATTTTGTACGGGCGAATTATATCACACGGGTGATATGGTTATTTCCCAATTGACTCCGAAAGCAGAAGCAATCAGCGAATATTGATATTTAGGCCAGACCCTGCACGCGCCCGTCATACGATCATTAGAGAGGAATTATTGCTTCCGGTCGACCGGCCATTTCGGCGCGTCTGTTGCTTACGGCAAGACAAACCCGTATAATCGAATAAGTGTTGCCCGCCGGCGCCCGCTACGTGGCGTGATGGGCTTACAACAATCCCATCACTGCTGTTTGTTTGTACGACGAACACATTAAATGACTCTTGGATAATTCCGATTAATAACGATTTTCGCAACTTTCCCGCAAGTACTCTTCTGTGTGTGCGTGCGTGTGTGCGTGAGTGCGTGTGTGCATGCGTGCGTGCGTGCGCGTGTGCATGTGTGCGTGTGTGCGTGTGTGCGCGTGTGCGCGTGTGTGCGTGCGCGTGCGTGTTTGTGTGAGTAGACTTATTGTGGCCGCTATTTCTTTTCTTCTCATATGTTTGTTTGTGTGTTTGTGTGTGTGTATAGTGTGTGACCCTGTTATAAGGGTTGGGTGATGCGCCTAGTGATATGCGTAGTGTAGTGGTTGGTAGCTTGCTTCTGACCTCCCGCTTTCAGCTTCAGCCGCCGGATAGCCTTATCCGGGTGAAAAGAAAGCCGAGTGCGTAAGTCTTTCCTTCTGGCATATAGCCTCTCCTCAATCAAAACTCATGCAGTGCCTCCTTGCGACACCATATGGTAACTGGACACCTTGCGGCTCCAGGCCACACCTGCATGGGATCTAGTGGTCCAGCCACGAAAAACCTTGGCGGAGCAGCATGAGCCCGATATGTGCAGGGTGCAGGGCCCACCAGTGTGTGGACACGTCCCGACCCTCACAAATCAAGTTCCAGCTATGGGGCAAATAGCAAAGCAGAGGATGTGATGGACAGCATGTCCCCTCAGTTCCGGCGGCGGAAGATCCAGTTGTATGGACAACGGCGGCGAGCACAGCTCAGTAAGAGCTACTGTTCTTTGGAGTAAACCAAATCAAAAACCGGCAGAAGGCAATGGGAAACCACTGCTGTATATTTCCCAAGACAATCATGACCCACAAAACCACAGAAGATAACGTTAACAGCGTGAACGGTTGTTCTGGCAGTTCTGACAGGACCACCTCGCTCGGTATGGATAGTCACGTGCGACAGGTGACACCAAATCGTCATCCAGCTACAGATTTTGAATATTGTTACATGAAATGTAAGAACTCTATATCAGAAAGGTAAACTAAAAAACATCAAACAAGAAGCGACAAGACTGAGGATAAATATAATGGGAATGTGTGAAGTTAGATGGACACGAGCAGGATTGATGGCATCAGATAATAACACAATAATTTACTCAGGAGGCGATAAACAAGAAAGAGGAGTTGGAATTCTGTTGGATGAAGAAAGAGCAAAATGCTTACTAGGATACTGGACCATATCGGATCGCATCCTCTGAAAATCAGTGGCATCCGGTGAAAATCAGTGGCAAACCATTTAACATTAACATCATACAAGCGTACGCACCAACCGCAAACAAATCTGATGAAGAGCACGAGACATATTATAATGATTTTCAATTAGCAAAATCACATCGTAAATCACAGGAGATTGTAATAGTTATGGGAGACTTTAATGCTAAAGTTGGTGGGGAAAGATGCGAAGACATAGTTGGACCATATGGCCTGGGGAGCAGAAATGAGAGTGGAGATAAACTAATAGAGTGGGCAAAATCTCATGACATGATTGTAGGAAACACCTGGTTCCAACAACACCAAAGAAGCCTTTGGACTTTGAAAAGTCCAGGAGACCGTACACGGAACCAAATTGATTATATCCTGGTCAGTAAAAGATTTAGAAATGCCCTACTGGTGGCAAAGACCTTTCCTGGGGCAGACTGCGATTCCGACCATGTGCCAGTTCCGACTGAAACTGAAGAAAAGGAAAAGAGCAACAAGGAACATGAAACTAAACATGAATATACTAAAATCAAATTCAGCGATAAAAGAGAAATTCAATGTAGCAGTACAAAACAGTTTCAATGTTCTGAATGACATTCAAGATGTGGACGACCAATGGGAACAAATGAAGGAATCAATCACACAGGCTGCAGAAGAAACTATTCCTAGACAATGCAGAAAAGCAAAGAAAAAATGGATGACTGACGATATTCTAAAGTTGATGGATGAAAGGAGGAAAATTAAGCAAAATCATGATGCATATGTAGCAATGAACAAGGATATAACGGCCAAATGTAATCTAGCGAAAGAGGAATGGCTTAATGAACAATGCAAAGAAATTGAACAGAAGAATAAGCACGACACAAAATCCATGCATGCTAGAATAAGAGAAATCACATGCTCAGCTACAGGTTGCCTGAAATCTAAAGAAGGAAACATAATATTGGACAAAGACAAAATACTCGAGAGATGGTCAGAATATATTGGTGAACTGTACGATGATGAAAGGGGTGAAAGACCATCAATTAAGAAGAACTTTGATGGTCCTCCTATATTGAAGGACGAGGTTCGAAAAGCCATCACATCAATGAAAAAGGGAAAAGCTGCTGGAACAGATAATATTAGCATTGAAATGATTGAGTGTTTACAGGAATTTGGTATTGATATAGTAACAGACTTCTTGAACAAAATATATGACAGCGGACAAATCCCAACTGATTTATTCAGATCCATTTTTGTAGCAATACCAAAGAAACCAGGTGCGATTGAATGTGAAGTACACCGTACAATTAGTCTCATGAGTCACTTCACCAAGATGTTGCTTAAAATTATTATGACAAGAATGAGAAACAAAATAAAGCCGGAAATTGTTGAAGAACAATGTGGATTTGTAGAAGATAAAAGTACATGTAATGCAATATACATCCTACGAACACTGATTGAGAGAGCACTGGAAGTACAGAAAGATCTGTATGTATGTTTTATTGATTACACAAAGGCATTTGACAGAGTTCGTCATGAAGAAATCATATAAATGCTGGAGAGTTTGAACATTGATGGGAAAGATCTGAGAGTTGTGAGAAATCTGTACTGGGAACAAACAGCAGCAATACGAATAGAAAATGACATCAGTAAATTTCAAGAAATAAAACGTGGTGTAAGACGAGAGTGTGTCCTATCACCCGATCTCTTTTCACTATACAGTGAGAGTATCTTACGCGCATTAGCCAAGCATTCAAGTAGGGGGATACAACATGAATTATTTACAATATGCAGACGACACGGTACTGATTGCTGACAACGAAATACATCTACAACAGATGCTAGATACAGTAATAAGGGACAGTGAGAAAAAGGTCTGTCCCTGAACAAAAAGAAAACAGAAATCATGGTCATCTCAAAGAAAAAAATTACACTCCAACATGCAACATTGTAGCATATGGCACTGTTTTGAAGCAAGTTCGAACGTTTAACTATCTGGAGTCACTAATAACATCCGACGGTCGATGCAACGATGAGATAGAGAAGAATTGCTCAAGCGAAAACAGCTTTTCACCACATGAAAAACATTTTAACAAAGAAAAATATATAAATTGAAGTGAGAAAACGTGTACTGCAATGCTACATAGAATCCATATTGCTATATGGATGTGAATCCTGCACAATAACCAAAAGTTTACAAAAAACATAGAAGCCACTGAAATGTGGTTCTTAAGAAGAATGCTGCGAGTGCCATGGACTGCAAAGCAAAGCAATGAAGTCATCCTTTGGACAGCCAAATCAAAAAGAAAGATCATCAACAAAGTTGCTTATCCAAAAGTTTCAAATGGATTTGTGCAGATCCAAATGCACATCATCCCGTCAATATGTTGCAAAGTAGAAGTACATAATAAAATGTATGCTTTCTTATGCTCATCATGTTTGGATTGTGTTCTACAGCATATTCTTCAAAACTTGTCGAAACAAGTTTGTGTTAAGTGAACTATACAGGGAGTAGTGTATAAAAAGGTGTATACAAAGTTGCTTTACAATAATTTTAAAAATTCATAAAATCTAAATGTTCCACAACATTCAAAATGTTTTAGGGATCTTCTTGAACTAAATACGCCAATGCTGACTGAAGACAGTGTTTTAAAATATGCGTTACTTTTAAAGTTTTGTGATTTTAGAACTTTATTTCCATCATGCAATGGCCACTTTATTTGTTATCGAAACAGGAGTTCGACAGAAACAAATTCAATATTTTTAATTCTAAATGATGGGTAGAACAAATTATTATTGCAGTCCAAGTACAAAAATTGTTTTTATACTGATGCAATATATTTTTATATTTTGTTGACAATAACGTTACGCTCTTTATAGATCTACATTTTTAAACTAAAAGCAAACCTTACATAGTTGGAAAAGTACATAGCCACCTATCCTATTATTATTTTATTGTTACTATGTATAATGTATTTATACTGCTTATGGAAATAGCAGCTGGATTTATGGTACAAATAAAATGGTTTCATCATTGAATGTTTCTCGGCTTCAGTAAGATTCGCTTATCTAAACGTTTCATTAAAACTTCACTTCAAAAGGTATAGCCATATGTACCTAGTGAAAAAGGAAAATGATAACACCATAGTTTTTATATTCCAACACAAACAATGCCAATCATTCAATATGACATCGGCGTCGCCATCGGGATGATAGGCGGCTTTGTGCAAGGAGAGGTGGTGTTTTTTCTTTTAAAATAATCCGTCTGTCATGAACTGTCGCTATGTTCATACTCCGTTTATTCTGTATATTTTCCTTCCTTTCTTTGCTGAATCTGTGACATAAACAGCAGCTGGTCCACGTTTCATTTTTGTAATTTTATCGGTCACGACACATTCGCATGGCGGTGGCTAATCCATATACACACATGTTAGTGACGTATTTTTTGCATCTATTAACTCGGCGTAGCTAATCGAAGTCTGACGGACAGTCCCAAACATTCATGAACATGCCTTATACGGATCGTGAAGGTGGGCCCAAAGTAGTAACTCCAGTTATTTTTTCGATATATCGTCAGGGTCATTAGTGATTAATAAAACATAATTATAATGAAATAAAGGCATATAATTACATGAAATAATCATATTAACAGGATTACCTAATGATAGCGTACGTTACAAAGAGATTAAAATTCTCAAATCATCTTACAAACAAACGGCAGTAATGGGAATGCTATAGGTTCGTCACGCCACGTAGCGGACGCCGGCGTGCAACACTTATTCGGTTACACGGATTTCTCTCTCTCTCTCTCTCTCTCTCTCTCTCTCTCTCTCTCTCTCTCTCTCTCTCTCTCTCTCTCTCTCTCTCTCTCTCTGTCTCTCTCTCTGTCTCTCTCTCTGTCTGTCTGTCTCTCTCTCTCTCTCTCTCTCTCTCTTCGTTTTCTTCTCTCTCTCTCTATATATATATATATATATATATATATCGATCGAGAGAGAGAGAGAGAGAGAGAGAGAGAGAGAGAGAGAGAGAGAGAGAGAGAGAGAGAGAAAGGAGATTGAATTTGTTACTTTTCAGACCATTTGATCAACCTGTCAAGATCATCCTGTAAATGCTGTCTATGTTTAATCTCTCTCTCTCTCTCTCTCTCTCTCTCTTCTCTCTCTCTCTATATATATATATATATATATAGAGAGAGAGAGAGAGAGAGAGAGATTAAACATAGACAGCATTTACAGGATGATCTTGACAGGTTGATCAAATGGTCTGAAAAGTGGCAAATGTTGTTCAATTTTGGGAAATGTAAATGTCTTCACACAGGACATGGGAACGAATATGTAGAATATACAATGGGGGGAACTGTACTAAATACTACTGTAAAAGAAAAAGACTTAGGGCTGACAATTAGTGCTGACATGAAGGTTTCAGAGCAGTGTGGAATTGCAGCTTCAAAAGGAAATCAAATCCTTGGATTGATTAGGCGAAATATAGCATATAAAGAAAAAGAACTAATAATACCGCTGGACAAAACAATAGTTAGGCCTCATTTAGAATATTGTATACAAGCGTGGAGGCCATACCGCAAGAAGGACATAGATATGCTAGAAAGAGTACAGAGGAGAGCGACTAAAATGATACAAAAACTGAGGGATCTTAGTTATGAAAAACGCCTAAAAGAATGTGGTTTAACAACACTAGAGACCAGGAGATTGAGAGGAGATCAGATAGAAGTGTTTAAAATATTGAATGGTTATGAAAATGTTGATAGAAATATGTTTTTTTCAGTTAAGAAAGATAGAAAGACTAGAGGACACGAAGTTACATTAGTAAAGGAACAGTGTAGATTAGACGTAAGAAAGTTTTCATTTTCACAAAGGACTGTGAATGTATGGAACAGATTATCTGATGATTGTGTGGGTGCTAGTAGTGTGAATATGTTTAAAAATAAAATCGACACATACCTCAGAAGGGCTGGATATATGTAGATAAAAGGGTTGGACCCTCGATAAGCCAAAGGGCTTCCTTGTCCACCTGCCATCTAGACTTAATTCTCTGGATGGCAATCTTGTTCAATCTTGTTAAATCTTGTTAAATATTGGGCAATTCAAACATTCTATTGTGACTATTTATATTTCAGATTGTGTTCATGAATAACGGCATTGTATATATTGTATTATGATTATATTATTAGTTACCGCGACTTGATAGTTTTTCACACTGGCGTCGATTTTCAATTTCACAACGCGCTGGGTTTACCCAAGCACGCCACCTAGCGAATGGAAACGATCTAATCCAGCCCAACTGTACTAGACCCGACTTGCTGGTTCGTCGCGTTGGCTTCATCGAATTTACTTCATTTTCCGTGCATCGGAGTTATTTAGTTTCTGGTATGTTAATGTGTAGTATTGCGTACTAATGTCGTCCTGTTCCCAGCCTATAATAAATGTGGCGTCAATGTGGATTCAAAGAATTATTACTAAATTCGAGCTAGCGAGCGTGTGTAAACTTTATTTATACAGCATCAAATCCGGAACTAATGCCCCGTTCACGGGTGTTTACAAAATCGGCAAACATTTAAGAAACATAAAAACGCATTTAAGGGAAATAAATAAGAAAAAATAAAGTTAGGAAGCAAAATCCTAGAATATAATGTATATATATATATATATTTATATATATATATATATGTATATATGTGTGTGTGTATGTATGTGTGTCTATGTGTGTGTGTGTGTGTGCGTGCGTGTGCGTGCGTGTGCGTGTGTGTGTGCGTGTGTGTGTTAATATGCCTGCATGCGAGGAAATTAATTGCGGCCGCTATTTCTTTTCTTCTCATATGTTTGTTTGTTTGTTTGTGTGTGTGTATGTGTGTGTGCGTGCGAGTGCGTGTGCGTGTGTGTATAACATTAAATAAGTTGACTAGATAATAAAGTGTGATTCTAAGATAAATAACACTAAGAATTAATTAAAACTTAAAGGTTTAATGAGATCTGATTACACATATTAGTTTAAGATCATAAATAATTTTTCAAACAGCCTAGTGTTCTCAATCTCGCGTATTTCCAGTGGCAGAGAGTTCCATAGCGTCGGTCCAGCACAAGCAAACGCCCGACGACCATAACGTTCTATATGTGAGCGTGTGTGTGTGCGTGTGCGTGCATGCGTGCGTGTATGTATGTGTGTGTGTATGTATGTATGTATGTATGTATGTATATATATCAGACCTGGGGCCAAAGTACTCGGTACTCATGTACTCGTGTACTCGAGTACATTTTTGAAGTACTCGTACTCGTACTCGTACTCGTACTCATGAAACTTATGGGTCATGGACTCGTACTCGTACTCGTACTCATTGTACTCAGATTTTACGAGTACATTACGAGTACATCTGAGTACTTTCTCAATATGTACGGGAGAAAATAAATATATTTGGTTATAAAATGAAACTTTCCTGAAATATTTAAATGTTCAACTATTTTTTAAATACTTTGTTATTTCTGATAGTATACAACCTTACCATCCCTACACATCCCAGTGCATCCTCATTCTCTGATAACAATGACTATGATACCCAAACATGGCAACAGGCAGCATCTTTTCCCAGTCAGAAACACCCTGTTAAGCAAACAATAATTGTAGGCTAGCAGTTCAAACTATAAACCTGTTTGTTTAATTAAGCCATAAAGATTCAATTAGCAGTTAACCCATCAGTTAGACAGGAAATGCCTTTGATGTAGTATGGAGACCATGCCACTTGGCACTGGCTGACAGTGTTAACTGCTAAGAGGAAGACTGGCAGTTCTTGTTCTTAGTAGTTAGCACTAACTAGTAGAAGTAAGGTGGCTCAAGTCAGACTGTCTCAGAACATCTTCGAGGCTATATTTGGCGGAGATAGATCGTTGAAATTGGTGGTGTATCAAAGTTCATAAGCAAGTGGAATTACTGATTGATAAGTATTATTCTTGCCTTAATATCATTCATAAAGTAGCAGTAAACATATATTGAGTAGCAGTTGTGCTTAAAGTTAGTTAGATAAAGTATTTTAGGACACTTTAGTCTAGTGAGTGATAATAGGGTACGTTAGCTTACGGCTACGATAAGTTTGTAAACAAGATTTAACAAACCTCGTTATGTGGTAGAATATATAGGTGATAAAGTAACAACCATAAACTACCTACATAAGATAATATCTGTGTAAGTCAGTACCTGCTAGACATTTTGATAAGGTAGCTTTGTTGTTAAAATTAAGCATTTGCGATAATCGGGCGAACTAAGTTTATGTAGCTAGAGTCTCTTTTATTCGCTAGGGCGCTGTATAACCTAAATAAATAAGGCAGTCTAGCGTACGCAATCTTACGTAAAGTGTAACATTTGTGCACAGAAAACAGTCTTCTTAAAGACTACATAGACAGTGAATAGTGTAAACACAGTTGACAAAACTATTTTAAATAGCTAATTAGATTATTATTATTAAATAAATTCTGATATGGCGCCTTGCAAGCGGCAAGTCAAGGCAAAGAGACACTTGGTGTGCGACGACTGCCACAGTTGGGTAGATTTTGCCTTATCCGGCTGTACGAAGTCATGGACAGAAACCAAGGAAGAGGGATTCACCTTTCAGTGCGTGGGGTGTTGGAAGGTGAAATGTCTGGAGAAAGAGGTAGCTAGGTTGGTAGATATTGTGAAGGGGATGGAGATGAGAATCAGCAAGGAGACAGATGGAATGGAGAGAGACGACAGGGATAAAGTTGGGAATACTGTGAAACTGAAGGAGCAGAGTAGTGGCAACAAGACCGAGGAAAGGAGACTGAGAGGAGGGAAGGTGATCGGAGGGGAAGAAAGTGGAGGATCGACGGCAGGAAATGTGACAGGTGTGAAGGTGGCAGGAGAGAAAGTGACCGTAGAGAAAGAGGTAGGAGGGAAAAAGAGACGGGAGAGGAGAGAAGGAAATGCAATGGGAGGAAAGATGACGGGAAGAAAGGAAGTGAGAGTACATGTGACAGAAGAGAAGTCGGGAGGGACGATGACAGGAAGAAAGGTGACAAGAGAAACAGCGTCAGGAAAGAATGGAACGGACGAGATTGTGACGGGAGAGCAGAAGACAGGGGAACAAGATTACAACCAGACAGATGCAAACCGTAGAAAGAGCTACACTGAGGCAGTGATTGAGGGGGCAATGAGGAAAGAGAGGGTGTTTATGGGCGATTCGATTATGAGAAAGACAGATAAGACTCTAAGCGAGGGGGAGGACGTCGTTGTTTGTCTACCGGGGGCTAGGATAGAACATGTAACTGAAAGGGTAGAGAAGGTACTGGGGCATGGCAAGGGAGGGTCTATACTAGTACATGTAGGGACAAATAACGCAGAGAGGGAGGGAACAACTGGGATAGTTCAGAAGTACAGACAGTTAGTGAAGAAGTTAAAGAAGACAAGAGTAGAACAGATTATCCTCTCAGGAATTTGCCAGTAATGGGAGGAAGGGGGCCGACATATAGAAACTGCAAGAGGATGGCGATCAACGCACTAGTTGAGCAGATGTGTAAAGAAGAGGGGGTGGGATTCGTAGATTTATGGGGATACTTTGTTGGGAGGGAAGATATGTACATGAGAGATGGCCTACATCTAAGTGGAAAGGGGGCAGCAGTTTTCTCAGAGAACTTGCTGCAATCTGTTGACAGTGGGACAGGCTGCATCTATTTAAACTAGATTCGCAGGGGGGATTCACAGAGAAGCCTGAAACTGGAGGCATAGATAAAGACAGCAGAAATAAATCGGCAAAGAACAGCCTGGAAAACTGTTCTGAATCAGGATATAAATGCATTTGTTTAAATGCAAGGAGCATAGTAAACAAAAGAAGTGAACTAAACATTATGGTAGAAGATATTGACCCTCACATAATAGGTATAACCGAATCGTGGGCCACCACTGATATATCAGATGCCGAATTGGGACTAACAGGATATGTAATGTTTAGGAAAGATAGAATAGGAAGAAAGGGAGGTGGAGTTATTTTATATATTAAAGAATCTATCCAGGCTTATGAAATAAAATTAGAAAGAGAAGCAGATTGCGAAGAAGCTGTTTGGTGTAACATAGTTACAGGAAACTCAACGTTAACAGTTGGGTTAGTTTATCGAAGTCCAAACATAAGCATAGAAGAGAATGAAAAAATACAAAACGCTATAAGGGAAGTAAGCAAACGGAACTGTATTATTATGGGGGACTTTAACCATGGGCATATACAATGGAAATCTCTACAGAGTATGGGGAGTGAGGACCACAAGTTTTTAGTTTTAGTACAAGATAGTTTCCTTTCTCAACATGTGCTAGAACCAACCAGGGGAGAGAATGTGTTAGACTTAGTTTTGTCCTCACAGAAAGAATTAGTTGACAATGTCAAGATATGTGAGCCACTGGGGAGTAGTGATCACAACCAGATACATTTTACCATCAAAGTAAAATCAGAAAGGAATAGTAAAAGCAGTATAGGAGAAATTTCCACAAAGGAAGGTATAAGGACATGAGGAAATATTTAGCAAAGATAGACTGGAATAACACACTGAAGAATAAGACAGCAACCGAATGCTGGAATATCTTAAATAGTGAAATTAAGTGCATAGTCGATAAATTTGTACCTTTCAAAAAACAAGGGAAACGGTCTAAAAAGAAACACTTATCGAAAGAAGCCATTAGAAAAATTAAGTATAAACAAATGATGTGGAAGTCATATAGATGTACTGGAAATGATGAAGACTACAACATTTATAAAGAAGCACTTAATCAAGCTACAGCTGAAATTAGAAATTCAAAGAGAAGCTATGAAAAAAAATTAGCTAGTAATATAAAACATGACAGTAAGAGTTTTTATGCGTATATTCGAAGCAAACAGAAAGTTCAGGATAAGGTCGGTCCTCTAGAAGATAGTGCTGGAAATACAATATCAGAGGGATTCTTAATGGCAGAAGACCTGAATGAGTATTTTAGTTCAGTGTTTACCAGGGAAGATATTAGTTCACTGCCAGTACCAGAGGCTAAGTTCAAGGGGGCAGATTCAGACTATTTAGGACAGTTAGTTGTAACCTCGGAAATGGTAGCTAAGAAAATAAGGGCTATGAAGGATAATAAATCACCTGGAGTGGACGGGATTCCGCCCAAACTACTATTGGAAATTGTAGAACAAATTAGCGTACCGCTTGCAACAGTTTTCAATTTGTCATTAGAAGAGGGAGTGGTTCCTTTAGAATGGAAAGAGGCAAACATTATACCGTTATTTAAAAAGGTTCGAGAAACAAGTCAGAGAACTATAGACCAGTGAGTTTAACATCAGTGATTTGCAAATTATTAGAAAGACTAATTAAAGATCACATGGTGGATTTTCTTGTTAAACATAACTTGATAAACCCATCTCAACATGGGTTTTTAAAAGCGAGGTCATGCTTAACAAATATGTTATGTTTTTTGGAAGACATCACTAGGTGGGTAGATGAGGGATCACCAGTAGATATCATCTATTTAGATTTTCAAAAAGCTTTCGACAAAGTACCACATCAAAGATTACTCCTTAAGCTAAAGGCCCATGGCATAGGAAATGGTATAATAAACTGGATAGAAAAATGGCTGAATGACAGAAGACAACGTGTAGTAGTTGATGGGGAGGCTTCAAACTGGAAATCGGTATTGAGTGGGGTACCACAGGGATCAGTACTAGGACCTATATTATTCTTAATATATATCAACGATTTGGACGATGATATAACAAGCAAGGTGTTAAAATTTGCGGATGATACAAAAGTGTTTAGAAGGATTAAAAGTGATGGAGACAGACAGCATTTACAAGATGATCTTGATAGGTTGATCAAATGGTCTGAAAAGTGGCAAATGCTGTTCAATTTTGGGAAATGTAAATGCCTCCACACAGGTCATGGGAATGAAGAGGTAAAATATAAAATGGGGGGTACTGTTCTAAGTACTACTGTAAAAGAAAAGGACTTGGGGTTAACCATTAGTGCTGATATGAAGGTTTCAGAGCAGTGCGGAATTGCAGCGTCAAAGGGAAATCAAATCCTTGGATTAATTAGGCGAAATATAGCGTATAAGAAAAAAGAATTAATAGTACCGCTGTACAAAACAATAGTGAGGCCTCATTTAGAATATTGTATACAAGCATGGAGGCCATATCGCAAGAAGGACATAGATATGCTAGAAAGAGTACAGAGGAGAGCGACTAAAATGATACCAAATCTGAGGGATCTTAGTTACGAAATACGCCTAAAAGAATGTGGTTTAACAACATTAGAGACCAGGAGATTGAAAGGAGATCACATAGAAGTATTTAAAATATTGAATGGTTATGAAAATATTGATAGAAACATTTTTTTCTCAGTTAAGAAAAATAGAAGGACCAGAGGACATGAAGCTACATTTGTAAAGGAGCAGTGTAGACTAGATATAAGAAAGTTCTCATTCTCACAAAGGACTGTAAATGAATGGAACAGATTATCTCCAGATTGTGTTGGTGCTAGTACCGTGAATATGTTTAAAAATAAAATCGACACACACCTTAAAAAGGCGGGATACATGTAGATAAAAAGTATTGGACTCTCGATAAGCCAAAAGGCTTCCTTGTCCACCTGCCATCCAGAGTAATTTTCTGGATGGCAATCTTGTTAAATCTTGTTAAATTAGAAACAAATTGATACTTTAAATGAAATTTTTTACTGGAGATGTGCAAATTACATATTGACGGACAAGAAAAAAGAGGAAATTACAACGGTTATATAGTCGTGGATATACACATCGTTGAAATGCAAGCCCAAGGCTTTTACTTACTAGTGTAAGGGTCAACGTTCGTCTTTCTCTTGCCCCAGCAATACATTCCTGTAACATAATTTATAGCAACAACAACACCCATTACAACAAACAGGAGGAGAGAGAGAAAGACAGAAGGACAGAGGGACATATATATATATATATATATGTCCCTCTCTCTCTCTTCTCTCTCTCTCTCTCTCTCTCTCTTCTCTCTCTCTCACTCTCTCACTCTCTCGCTCTCGCTCTCTCTCTCTCTCTCTCTCTCTCTTCTCTCTCTCTCTTCTCTCTCTCTCTCTCTCTCCCACCCTCTCTCTCTCGCTCTCTCTCTTCTCTCTCTCCCACCCTCTCTCTCGCTCTCTCTCTCTCTCTCTCTCTCACTGTCTCACTCTCTCCGTGTATTTATATTTAGATATATACACGGAGAGAGTGACAGAGTGAGAGAGAGAGACAGAGAGAGAGAGAGAGAGAGAGAGAGAGAGAGAGACAGACAGACAGAAATTGAGACAGAGACAGAGGAAGACAGAGAGAGAAGAGAGTGGGGGAGAAGGGAGGGAGGGAGTGAAAGAAGAAAAAAAGGAAGAGAGGGGAAGGGATGGGAAGAGAGGGGAAGGGAGGGGAAGGGAGGGGAAGGGAAGGGAGGGGAAGGAAGGGGAAGGGAAGGGAGGGATGGAGTTAGGGAGGGAGGGAGAGGGTAGGGAGGGAGGGAGAGGGAGGGAGAAAGGGGGAAGGAGAGAGGGGACGGAGAGAGGGAGGGAGAGAGGGAGATGAATATCGCTAGATTAAGTTAATTCTGTGTATCCGACGTCATGAGCGACACAAGTCAGAAAACGTGGTAAGAAGCAAACCGACTTCTATGACCAATTATGAGCAAGTTGGAACAGAGAACACACAATCACTGGTCAATATGTTGCTCTATTGGACCTACAGCATAATAGCATCTTCACTCTTATATATAATTATATATATATATTATCATGTTCTTGGATACATTTACTCTGTAATCTTTTGTTGGTTCCACAATCTTCAAGCGGGTTACTCTGTGTGTTTGATGGACGCATTGATGAACTTACCGCCTCCCGTTCGTCGTCTCGCTACCTCTCACTCACTTTAACAGATTCATTTTGATATTCCACCTTCAGTAAAACTGATTAAGCTTCGAGTTGAATTATTTTTTTAGTTCAGATTATGAAGACATATTCATTCATATGTTCCAAATTCACATAAATTTGTCTATATGTCTATAGTTAAAAAATAAATTGTTATTGCTTTTCGACTGTTAGCGTTATTGTGTTTCACAATGTTGCTACATATCCGACAGTGTATAGATTCTAACTGTATGAATTGCCTCTCTATCACATGCACCAGCGCAACCGAGACGAATGACTAAATTTCAAATGATTTCATATATCAAATGCCAATTCTTGTTCACATGTTATATTCAGTCAACCGAATGCACACACATTGTTGAATGTCTTAGGAGCCTTTAAAACCCGACGTATTCATATATCATTTAATTGACATTAGTCACTTAAAATGAAGCTATACGCTCAAACTATTCGTTTTTACGCGTAACAGATATATCGACTGTACAGATATATATTCTACACCTGTGCTTAGTGAATATACGTTGAAGACGGACCTTGTCGTATTCACAGATAACATGTTGACGCTGTGTTGTGTCGTAACATAATGGGAGTTCATTACACAATTCAGCGCCGACTGAGTGGATCATTCGCTGAACAAGTCTGTCTGTGTCAGATAACGTCAGTCATTGTTGCCTCAACCACACTGTTGCTACTATTGAAATTCGCCCTTTCATAGCATATCAAGAATATCAACGAGTATCTATCTCGTGCAACAAAAAGAGACCATAAAACCAACGCTGGGTGTTCAAGTTTGACGCCTGTGGCGCCAGTGTGTACCCCGACATATTTGTATTGATCTTTAGTTACCATGTTATACTTCGATAGGATTACCATCTGGTATTGTCTGTGGCATGAACCAAACTCTTCTGCGTGACAAATGTTGGATCCTGAATTCGTTGTCTAGCTGAGTAATTACTGTTCTTTGGGATATGCGTATACTGTAAATACAATAATTTCACAAATCTGCATAATCTATACCATAACAAGTGATAAATAACTTTACCAAAACAGTAAGTGACATCCCATAAACAGGCGATGTGTGACGGGAAGACAGGAATGAGCCAATTGAAGGTTTTCATCTGCTGTGACACACGCAAAAAACGTATCAAATAGTATCCCTGATAAACTTACTCTATTTGTGTACTTTGGCTGGCCTTAGCTTGGGTCGTGAATAATTAACACCGTACAAGGGACCGGAAAGTATTAGTGCATTACACAGACGGGTTTAAAGCTCCGCGTGCAAGTCTTGATTCAAACATCTACGAGGGTATTAAAAACAGTAGTGGCAGGTGCTGCATGGCAAGCGAAGACACCTAACATGACAAAATGTTGTTGCAAGTCAATATTTAAAATATATTATTTGAGGAACACGATGAAGATGCGATGTTCTCCGGTGCGGCCATAACACTTAGAGTGAACAAAGACGTTATTTCGTTCTGTTCAATAGGGGTTTGGGGACGTTTTCCAGCATTTAATTGTCCCAGTATTAAATTTATGTGACGAACGCTTCATATTCAAACGACTCTTCGTTCCAGGAGGTACTGCGTAACGACGACAGAGAAGCAAGAATGCAACGTGTGGATTATTTCATATATTCAGTAGAATCAACACCCGCGATATACGCTGCCCAGTAACGTTCTAAAAGATAATGCAGTTACCTGTTTCATCTTCTTCATCGGGTATAGATTTGACTTGCCACCCTCTCAGCATATCCCACGTGTCACGCTTTCTGTTATGTTAATAAAACCAAACATAAGACTTCATTTCTAGACAGTCTCTTACAAAACATAACAACTCAACGGCAATTTTTGCAACTGTTTCAATTAGTTGTTCTTTTGAGCTGCACTTAATAAGAATATCTCTAACGGATTTCAAACAAGCTATTACATCTTATACAACATATCATTAAAGCGTGCAATTCCTGAATTGCTGCCAAAAGGCAATACGACATATAGGGTATCCTTCTGCCTATGCTAAATGTCCTACTGAGTTGCTTCACTACATAGAAACTCTGCCACATTGACAACTGTTTGATTTGCTAGGTTATTTTGAAGACTCTCATAATAGTCTCGTCAAAAAGCCGTCAAAACAGCAGAGTTATAACGGGATTCCTGTCCGTTTCGCCGGGATGTGCACCACTTTACCATAAACGGAAGGGTTAATACCCAACGATGCTATATGTTCGGTAAGTTTGATCATTTCTCTATCCTTCATCATTCTTTGTCGGACACAAACATACACAAAGCATTCGAACTGTACACGAGGCGAACTAAGCCAGTGACACGTACTTTGTTCTGCGGCTGGACGGTGGCCTGCTGTGTCTCGCCATGGTCCGTGCAGCCTCTGCAATGCACGCAGCGAGTCACGGTCGAGTCATCATCTTAGCTCTGGCAAAGGTGACGACGATTACAGCGTCTGCAAAAACATTACACGATTGAATAAGATTGTCATCCAGAGCAAGAACGGGGACATTGAACACTTCGGTTTATCGAGGGCCTAAAAGTATATGTTTAACACACCATTTTGATACGCACAGGGCGCGGTAGTGTAGTGGTGTAGTGTATTCTTCTGTACGAATTAATACTTACTCATATCTAACAAGCCCCCTTCCTTCACTAACGATACGTTGTGTCATCTGGTTCTTCCATTGTACATTAATGAGACCAAATAATTGGGTCAATATTGTATAACCATTCAATTTCTTAAAAACTACCATTTGCTGTGTTTTTCATCACCTTGTCCATGGGGTTGTTAACCACGTCACGATAGTTTCAGGCGTAATTAGCTACAGCATTGACCAAAATCGCTTCGGGAATGCTACCACCCGCTTGGACAACGGCAACAGTGAAGATGACGCATCGAAAAGTGAAATAGGACAACTACTACAACACCAATGGATTCTACAACGGCTTCGAATATAACCACAACAGCAACTTAACATCTTCGTCGAAACAATAACATGGATGATATCAACGAAACGTTTACTACAACATCGAATGCAACGACGACAACAGCCACTACACCAAACAACTACTAGAACGACGATGGCAATACCACCTACAACAACGACTACAACACGTACAACAACTAAGAGCCGACAGTGACAATAAAATATGACGACTAGAGGAACAACAACGTCAATAAAAACATTTAAAAACATTTGATTGAACATGACAATAAAATCATAAATTACAGATATTCACCTTGGGACAGCACGCGAGCCATATCTCGGTGTATCGGCCTCGTCTAACGGCGGCGACGTCGATTCGCTGTCGCCAATGACACCGCTTGCGGCAGAGTAACACGATGGCTCCTAAGCCACCTTCTCTCACATGTAACTACAGATTTACCGAAACACGATTAAGCCGCGTGCTTATGTCTCCAGCACTTGCAGAGTTAGTCGCTCGCTGGCCATTGTCAGCGGCTTAGACATACATGGCGGACATCGCCGTTGTATTCGGCGGTTGCGTATATTTGACGTCTCTTTGTCGTGTCTGCAGTCATAACAGCCGGAGGCGATCGACGACCACTGCTGGTGTCCGCACGTGCTCCCGCATTACCGCCCACACAACAACTTTGTCAGTGGGTGTTCTTTAGTTAGAGTTCCGTTGTCTTGTATATCTAAACCACTGTCCACATATACTGTTTCAACACATATACTATTACCATGTCGAAGACTTGCCGCAATAAGAATAAACCACGTCTGCTCCTGCGATTGAGATACCACATAAATGCATTGGCAAATTATCACAATTTCACTGTCACTACTTCAGCCGAGGAAATGCGTCTTTCTATGCATGTCTGCGTGTTGCAATATTAAACGCGATTTCCCAGTCGGTTCCTTGGTTGGCTTCAACATAGCGACTTCGTAATCCAGTGGTACACAGTTACCTACTAACCATTCTACGGAACACTGCCACCGCAGTATATCTCTAACACGACTATCAGTCGATCGCAGTACATGCAACGGCACTGCAACAAGGCCGGCTCATTTGGCTACAAGTGGTTGTCATGAGATTTCCTCTCGCATTGATTCCACAGGCGAGATCGGGAACGGTCAATGTCACCGGGTTTATTAGTTGGACGCACAACGGTGAATGAGTGTAGCCATTACTTAGTGCTTAGAACACTCAAAGTCGGTGACGAATCGACGGTCGTTCGAGCGAGAACTAATTAAACCTATCAATGCCTTTGTATATCTGCAGCTACTCCGCTTAATGCGCGCCGGAAATCGGCGCTGTGCTAACGTGGTATTGAGTCGGTGTCGGTGTCGGTTGGTGTTGCTTCACCAGACACGCTTGGCCGCCCAGCCTTTCGGAGAGTCATTGACGGATCTGCGCAGGCAACATTGACGTTATTGTGTCAACGGTCCAGAGGCACAAATAGAGCCGTGCGAGATTTTCATAACCTATACAATTCATAGTCAGCAAGTTCGGTTATAAAGTTGAATGGACGTTGTGCTACGTGCACGTCAATGATTGGATTACACAGTTACGTAATTTGTGGACTTCGTGGGTAGATGGACGGTGAGAGAGATATGTCTGTATAACTTACAAGCGGCAGCAAATGGCATTATAATTACGCTTGATGTACTCACTCGCCCAGACTGGCATGACCCAAATATCTGTTTGGCGATGTGTTAATCGGAGGTGTCGTCTGGAATATTCACACAACAGTCGCTTGTGGGGAGTCCAAATCAACACAAAGCCAAGTTTAAGCCCGAAACAGTATCGTGACTTTGCTAGAGTGTGTTCAAAACAAATGGGTCATTGATAAAAAAAATAACCGACAACAAAGGTAATATTAACACAAATGATCGATGCGAGGTATTAGTCCCAATTATCCCAAAAGGTCAATAGTGTATTAATTAACAAAATTTACATCTCTTGTTGCATGATGGTTTGAAACAATGGAACAGGCAGAGTACGTCGTTTCGCTGCTGACAACAATGGAATACTTCGATTCCATAGACTCGTTACGCATCCAGTATTTTTGTTTACAATGTTCACAATTACACCAATTCAACCAACAAAAACGCAGAGATAGGGGGCCACACTAAAACTGGATTACATATTCTGGAAGCAATCAATGGAATCAGTGGATGTGCACACACAGTGCCTGTTTTTCATGCAAACACTTGCAGCAGGAATTGAACCTGCTGAACCCCACTGAACCATTATCGACTGAATCGACTCCATCCATAGCTCTGAAAGGTTCTCTCTCTCTCTCTCTCTCTCTCTCTCTCTCTCTCTCTCTCTCTCTCTCTCTCTCTCTCTCTCTCTCTCTCTATATATATATATATATATATATATGTATATAATATTCAATGTTTGTTTGTACGACACGAACCAGGCCTTGGTTTCATGCATCATAGCTCATAATGGTAATTGTCGTTGTTTCGAAGGTAGGTGTACATCATTTAACATTTACCTGCCCCAAGAATAGTTCAAGAAAGCCAGATTTGGTCAGAAGTAATGTTACTATCACGGGTACACACACAGTTTTGTAATTATACGTTTTGTTTGTTTTGTAAAAGGTGAATTATTCGATAAACTATGATACAAATTGGACTTATATTAAAGGAACAAAATCGTGTTCACCGTGACGAACAAAAGAGTGGATTTAGATAAGGCTAAATCCGAACCGATTACTATTAGTCCACGGTTATCGCTCTATCGATGAGACGATGCCAACAACGTGCGCAGCATTGTCCCATGATACCATTTTGTGTTGCAACCGCGAACAGGCGCCACCATACTTGTATTATAGGCCATAGACCATTAATGAGATGCGTTTGCCATTGTTGTGTTAAGCGATGCCTTACTAAACGCGGATTTCCGATTCACACGTCAAACTCTATGTCAAAAACGCGTGTAAAATACCGAGTATTCAAAGTACAGGATTTGAGCAATGGAGCCACTCAAAACGTGGGTATATACAAATTCCCCCAAATACGTCAAAGCCTGTTGCATACACGTACGATTTTAGCACTATGAGTGTAGGTTTAGTAGTAGTAGTAGTAGTAGGTTTTATTTGGAAATGTATAAATCATACATTCAAATATAAACAATCCGTAAAACAATTGACAAAATGTGTCTTTCTGTCTGCATCATTTGAATTGTTTTGTGTGTGTGTGTGTGTGTGTGTGTGTGCGTGTGTGCCGTTTCTGTCTTAGCTGAACATCATAAGCTGAAGCTATGCATCTAAATCATACAGAAGACATCAGGTAATAGTGCAAGGATTAAGTTGGCATATTACCCTACTTACTGACCCCTGTGCGTATCCTGGAAGCAGGGTCACTTGTACTTTTATACAGCCTGTTACCCTATATTCTGACAAGCAAAATAATGAAATTAATAAATGGTTAGAGAGCAATGTCAGAGATACAATAATTGTTTTGCCAACCCACGAACGTACACGGTTGTCGTGAGAATCCTGGACGTGACATCAACAATAACTCATTCTCTCGTGCTGGCTACGCAAAGGCCGAACTATGATGCCTGAAACGATCTGTCTCGTGACGACTCTGCGATGAAGAATCACCTAAACATTGCCTATTATGTAGCATCCAAACGTACTCTTGTCTTAGATTCTGCATGCCAACACTGAGCCCTAACGAATGGTCAGCAGTTAGCAATGAATTCAAAGACATTATTGGACCGCTGCACCTCGTATAGCAGGCGGTCACTTCTCAATCCTGCTCAGCCAGTTTCGTTAGTCAAAATCAGAATTTGCTGCCCACATAGCAGCGGAAAACAAATATCACGACCCGAACATACTGACAAAAGCCCGAAAAACGAAAACCTTACTACGCAAGAAAGCATTCAGCGCCGAGGGTACCGATGACGACAGAAAGGCCTTTCACAATGCTGTGAAAACGGTCACATTCCTAAAATCACTACAGAAAATATCCAACGACACCAAGGCAGCTGCTCACCAAGAGAAACTGTATAACAGTAACTTTTTTGAAATTTGCTGAATGTGCAGCTAACGGCACTCTACACACCAACCCGCCGAGCCCAACATTTGATTTGCAAGCAGCCAATGACTATTATTCAAAGAAATATGCAACAACCTCGCCCATTGACATTACCAAACTGATCTGGTTCCCACACATACCGGTACCTTCAAACAAACAGTTTGATACCAACCACGTGAAACCGCGCGACATCAAGCATCTCCTCCGCATCAAAAAAGCAACATCAGCCCCAGAAGAAGATAACATCGCTTACGGTATTCTCAAAACACTACCGTCGACGCATCACCTCCTGGCAATGCTCTTTTCGAAGCTTCTTGTCATCAGCCACCGGCCAGATCTTTGGTCAACCAGCAAAATACTTCTCATCCATAAAAAGGCGACACAACTAATCCAGACAATTTCAGCATGATAGCGCTTACGTCCTGTGTTGGTACGCTTTTCTACCAACTGCTTGCCAATCGAATCATTGACTTTCTCATCGCCGACAAGCTACTAGATCCAGACACTCAAAAGGCTTTCATTCCCAAAGTGAACGGCTGTATGCAGCATAAGTATTTACTTCATGAAGCTATTGCTCACAGTCGACAAAAGAACACAACTCTACACTGTACATTCTTCGACCTAGCTGATGCATTTGGATCTGTAAATCATCAACTGATTAAGTATTCCCTCGAACGAAATCACCTGCCTGAATGTATTACCACCTACATTACCAATCTGTATTCACGACAAGTGGTGTGATCGAAGGTCCCTCATGGACCACGGCTTATTTTCTCTTTAAGAAAGGAACATTCCAAGGCGACCCCTCTCCCGTGTACTGTTCAATCTTGTTTTCAATCCAATCATCCAATTTTTAAAACTGATTGAAGACCAATATGAATATGACCTCAATGGCACCAAGGTTATAACACTGCAGACGATTTCAATCTCATCACAGGTAATAAAAGAACCCAGCAACGCGTGATGCTCACACTGCATCACCCAACCATCTCAATGAATCTCAAACTCAAACCATCAAAATGTAAAACGTTAACTATATGCAGTGGCTCCCCAAAAGCTGCACCATTTTCAATTGAAAATAATAACTTGGCCTCCGCAAAGGAAAGCCCCGATATTCCATGCTCTAAAATATTGAAGCAACCCAGGTACGCTCAGAATATAAATTCTTGTATATACACTGAGTATGTAACATCATCCATCAGATTGTCTCTAACTGTCCATGATCTCACCACCACACAAGGAAAACCATTTGACTCACTTACCAATCGTTATCTCAAACTTTTGTTTGGAATGCCCAAAAATGTGCCACATCTATAGCCCAGCTAGTGTAAACATTCCACCAGTGTCACATCTCTATTCTCAATGCCACTCTCCTGCTATTGCAAGAACAATTGAAAAAGCTGATGAAAGAACACAGCAAACGTCGCCAGGAAAGATCTTGGTAAGACTAAGGCTCATCAGTATTACCAGGAAGCTTTACCCTCAGGATCTCAGTCATGGACAAACATAGTCTAAAGTAAAACCAGTATCAACACGGATCAATCCAAAGTGTGGCTAGATCATCTAAAAACCTAATAGTTCTAGGTGATCTACTTAGTCGTGCCCACCTAAAAGAGTCAGACCTCACATGGCATAATCACATCTACAGCCTTCCTTGTCGTGTTCTAAGCTTTGCAATCAATGCATCCATAGACACCTTCCCTACATTCCGAAATTTAAAACTCTGGTGAAAAATTATTTGCGATCTTCAAAGGAAATCACTTAGTGGACTTATCATACCTCCTGAGGTGTTAGTCACCTCTGATCGCCCAGATCTTGTCATCTACCATCCATATACTAAGCAAATTCACATAATTGAACTGACTGTACCATTTGAAACTAACATCGAGAAAGATCATCCATTCAAAACTCACACGTATGCCACAGTAATCCATGATATAAACAATAACGGAATACAATCAGAATTAACATGCATTGAAATATGTTGCAGAGGCTATGTATCTGAACCCAACATATCTAGACTGACAACCTCCTTAAAATCTCTTGGAATAAAACCACCAACAAAACAAACAAAACAACTAACTCTATCCTTGTCTAAACCAGCCCTGCTAACGCCATTCACCCTTTTAAAATGTAAAGACGACCCACAATGGTTTGACCCAAGACTAATTGAAATATGCTGACCATCACCCCAATATGTCAATAATTACAAAATAAAATTCCCCTCAACAGCAAGTAATCGTGTACACAAATGTATGTTTCATTATGACTTACTTTAACCGTTAGTCATTATTTACCATAGCTTGCTACAGTATACTACTATACATAGTTATTTACTGTATTCACACAGGTACTTGGGTTATCGGTGTCACACTTTATTATGTTCTACTGTATGAATAAAGTTATATTATAGTCTGGGTTTGGTGCATGAGTTCCTTTGTGAGCAGCTCTCGGCTAAATATTTCATTTATGCATGAGTATGAAACTTTAATATAACTACATTGTAAATATACACACTTAAGTTTCATTTTAAAGCATTTCTATGTGTAAAATAAAGATGATTTGGAGGTGTTTAGCCGTGCTAGATATATTTTATGTAGCATACTACCCTACATGCTGAAAGGAAAACTTTAAGATAATAAGTAGACAGGTAATAACGTAGAACATGTAACGGTAGCAGTGGAGACGCCTGTCTTTCTAGAAGCAAATACAGACACAAGTTGTGTTCTACAATTCCTCTTGAGACGACAGGTAAAGTCACGGTTGATTCTCCGCAAATCTAAACCGAAAGCAGAAGCATGACAGTATATTACCTTTTGTGTGTGTCCGAATATGTTTCCTTTTCTGCATCCACGTCTGCGTTCTCTTCAGCACTCCCTTCTGCGTCCTCTTCTGCGTCCGCTTCACTTTCCTCTTTTGTGTCAACGTCTGGATCTGCTTGTGTTTCCGCGTCTGGCTCCTCGTCTGGTTCTGTTTCTGTGTCGTCCTCCGTGTGCGCGTACTGTTCCGTCTACAGCAAACTACAAAGCACAATGGAAAACAAATACAAAGTATGAACCTGTGTTATCGTCAGGTGCCAAGACTCCACGCAGAATGCCGCTGATGAGAGTGTTGCGTCTGTCCAAGTGTCACATACTCCCGCCTGTCGGCAGAGAGAGAATAATTCCATTTAATCAGCATCATATCAACTACCTATATTTCGGCATTGCATCGCGTTTCTCAGTTACGTGTTATGACAATTGCAAATAAAAAATCGTACATAGTGGTCACGATCCAAACTATTGAATATGATTTCTAAATCAGAGGTAACTTTCAGCACATATTATTATTTAGTGTAAGAATGTCTAAGAAAACTTGTTATTTGTACCTTACCGTGAGAATATTCCTGACCCACAAACGAGAAGCCTGAACATGACAGCGACGATCACTTGCTCAGCCACTCGTGTCGGCTGGCTACACAGGCAGGGACCGAAATCTGCTGGCAGCAACGATCTGTTTCAAGACGCCTCTGCGACGAAGGATCAACTAAACATAGCAATATACAATGATGTAGAAATCTACAAAGACCAACTACCCTCGCTGGACATGCACCAAATGTCGCCGGGCCAGCTGCCCTGAGGCCTTGGTATATTTACCATCTACCGGGACACTGGTTTATCATCTCTGTTGATAGTAAACGTATCCCCAAGAAGAATTGGAACGGAACATAACTAGAACGATGCATTCTGGGGTCGATTAATTACTATGGCGGAGGCACATGGGAGCTGTAAAACAATAAAGGATACCTCATGTCCGTTATTGTTGCTGCAGTTGTCGGCGTGCGAGTCGCATCTAAACAGAGAGAATAACAACTTTAACAGAGCATGTAATCAGCTAGCCAGTTACCCTGAGTAGGGACCCTTTTGCGGGTACTGACAGCCGGGCCAGCTGCGCCCGCGGCTAGCAAAGGGCAGGGGCGACCATTCCCCGGAGCGCATATTTTTATGCAGCCTGCAATGTGCTGAAGGGCACAACATGATGACGATAATTATGACGATAATGCTTCTGCTTCTTCGCGTGACTTCATGTAGTGCCACCACTAATTATTCGTGAGAGGAGTCATACCTACAGCAGGAAACGTGTTTAATTAAACTAAAAACCCAATAATATCAAGTTAATATCAAGTTGCCCGTATTCTTGGCCTACCTTGATAAGCTGCTGTTTCAAAATGTGAACATCTTGTCGAAGACAAAGACACTTATCTTGACGCCATCGGCTTCTCTATCATCTGATAGGAAACAAAAAACTGTTAAACGTAGCTTTATTATAAATAAAGTTTTACACGAAGCGTAATATTCATCCCGACGATGGCCGTTATGGCTTTTAGCCAGTTGCTTTCAACATGAAAGTAGCCATAAATGGTGTCGTAAACCCGAAGAACAGCGCAGCGCTGACGTCTCGGCGTAGAGCGTTCGGGAAGAAGAATATAGGAGTAATCTTATCTACGTTTCTATATATCTATATGTGAAAGATATGCGTGACTGTATATTGAAATCGTCTATGTTTAACACGTACACACATACCTTAGTCCGGTCTTAATAAGTGTAGGCGTAACCGTTTACGGAACAGTGTCTGGCATCAGGCTCAAAATGTGAAGGGCCAACCGGGCCTGTAACCTCAAAATGTCGCGGGCCCAACAACATATTTGAAAGCCCGGCAATCCTGATGTATTATAAGTTATTCCAGTATAGTATATTACATATAAGACATATACTAGACTAACAACGTAGAAGGCATGCTGCGCGCCAAACTGCTATTAATAAGTCCAAAACAACCACTCGTTACAATTTAATACGACTAACTCAAATAGTAAACACAGGATAGAAGGTAATAGCGAAGGCGGATGGGGGCAAATGCCCTAATCTCATCTTCTTGGATTTGCTTATTGATGTCGTCTGGTTCCCTCAATCAAGACCTGCGAAGACAGTAAGTGGAACGAAGTATCATTGATTCAGCAATGTGTTGACAATACATCGGAGATCGAGTTTAATAATACTTTTTAAGACGTTCCCTTTTAACGTGTTTGACATATCCCTGTCTGCCGTGAGACCTCTGCCTTTCCGTCTTGTCTACATCCTTCGCCGCATTTCTACCTTTACACGCACATAATTGGTAATCAATAATAAAAGTAAACAATGATTACAGACCTGTTGCACTTACACCAATTGTCATGAAATGTTTGGAACAAATAGTGGTTCGTAAACTGCAGCGAGACGTTCAGGACTATCTTGACCCATTCCAATTTGCCTACAGGCATGGCAGAGGAACAGATGACGCTGCCAACACTGTTGTCCATTTACTTTTGAAACACTTAGACTATTGTTCATAGACTTTAGATTGGCGTTCAATCTTATCAAACCTCACATCCTGCTCACTAAGCTGAAACTAATGAATGTCAATCCATATATCATCAAGTGGTTCCATTCTTTTCTAACGGACGGAGTGCAGCGTGTTGAGGTAAATCAGACTTTTGCCCTAACTCTGGTAACAAATACCAGTGCACCCCAAGGCTGTGTCAGTTCGCCGAATTTGTGAGTCTGTACACAAATGACTGTACCAGCAGCAGTATTAACAACTACACAATCAAATTCTCTGATGACTCGGCTATTCTTGGTCTGTTACATGTTGATTCTAACATCAGTACATGCATGTCTGAAACTGAAACCTTTGTATATTGGTGTGACAACAACCACCTCAAACTCAATGTCAACAAGACTCAAGAGATGGTCTTTGATGCTAAATGTATTGTTGCCGATTACTTGCATACATCCATGGTGAAGAAATTGCCCAGGTCAGTCAGTACACATACCTAGGTGTCCATCTTGATAACAAACGTAGCTGGAATGTCCATGTTCACAGTGTGTGCTCCAAAGTCCACCAGCGGTTGTACTTTCTCCGCAAACTAAGAGCTGTCGGTGTCGATGAGAAAATACTGAAAGTTTATATTCTTCGCTTATCAGTTCTCCTCACTCCCGCAATTCTTCTTACCCAGTTGTTTTCACAAACCTGTACCCTCTCTTGTTGTTTCTCTGTCAGTGCCATAGTCTCTAGGCCATACAGTCGGGGTAACACATTAACAGAGTACCTTTCCTTTGAATTTACGCGATATGCGCCTGTCTTCCATTAAACCTTCGACATTTGCCCACGCGTTTGCCCCTGCCGTTGTCCTCCTGCGAATTTCGGTGTCTGAGTGACCGTCCCCGCAAATCGCTCCACCCAGGTATACAACACTGTCTCTTTGTTTTAGTTTCTTCCCCTCCAGGTATATTTACAGCTCCTTGTTTTGTTGCCCCATCCATAGTACATTCGTCGTCTCCAAACTAACTTTCAGTCCATGTCAGCTCAACATTCTGTCAGTTGTTCTTGAAGATCTGCTTCCCCGTCCGCTACCACTGCCAGATCGTCTGCACACAACAGCTTCCGGTGGATATCTCTCGTACCAGTCTTTCTGCTTATCAGTTCCACCACTGCGATAGGTAATGTTTTGTAAACCAAAGCGACATTTATCATTGCTTTGTGCATAAAATATTCACACTCACTCAGTGTAACTAACAGTGCTTATCAACGGTTGTTATACTGGTGTAAGCAATACTTTTGTGAAAGCGATCATCGCGCGTCGTGAAGTGTATAGTTATTAAATCTGAACAGACAGCGGTATTGCCCAGCGCATAATTTATCGTGTTCAATAATGTAATCCGCTAACTTTGTGAATAGGGCGCTCGGATTCTTGCGTCGGCAAACCAAACGGCGGCTGCTATTCCTCGCTGAGCTGCCCATACAACGACTACTACAAGTGTGAACAGGAAGTCGTTGTCGAACAATGGTGTGAAACATCCTACTGCTACATCAACGGACGCTGTCGTAAGTACCATATATTGATATAATTAACTGACCAATTCGCGTCGAAGTAATACATTCTATTGTATCCGTTAGTGGCGCCTGGATTTGGGCTGACAGACCAAGCAATTGTGTGTGATACTTAATCAGACAGCATCTACACAAACATTGTACACAGATTCGTGAATAAATAGTCCCCCTTATTTCATATGACAGTCTTGTTAGCATTTCATTGCATCGATGTTTTAGATTATTTTGTTGCCGAAGGTTATATGATAGAAAGCAACGTTACACGGAGGTCATGAGATGTTGAGGCTTTCTTGATTCTAGGACCATGCGGTGGCACTTGCGAAGGGAAATTCGACGGCTTGTACCCGTCTGTGAACCGTTCCCGCCCTGCTTACTACCAGTGTAAAGGAGGAGAGTTGAACTACCGCGCATGCGAGAAGTTCCAGGTGTTCAACCCATGGGTTGGGGAATGCGGTGAGTGATATGTCCATGCGTGTATGGTATACGTGCATTGCCCACTGCGATACCAAAGAAGAAGCACATGTCTACATTATCGTGATGTATTATAATTTGCAACAAGCATAATTATTACTTTGACTGACGCCAATTGTTTGTCATACCTAACCAAAAATATCACCCCTCACTACCACCACCACCACCACCACCACCACCACAACCACCACCACCACCACCACCACCACCACCACAAAATCCATAACCACCATCACAACAATTACATCCAACAACCATGAACACCACGACCACAACTATCAAAACCACAAACACCACCAAAACAACGATCACAACCTCCGCAACTACCACAATAAACAAAACCCCTCCCACCATCACCTCTACAACAAAATCCACTTATCCAGCGCCATCACAACACCAACAGTATTGTTGTTACTCTTGCTACTAAAACAACTATATTAGGCGCTCAATTCTGTTCATTTGTGTTCTATTCAGAATGCTTCGAAGGCGCTTGCCTGCACGGAAACGGATGGAGATCTTCCTTCTGCAGAGGCAAGAATTGGCGTGTGTTCTGCAGCGGTGGCTTCGCAAGGCGATACCGTCGTTGTCCTCGACCCCGTCCCTTCGTCTGCTGTACCACCAACATGTGCGTGGCCACCTGTGGCTCCTACTACGGATTCGGTGGTTGTTGGAACAACTAGAGCCCACGATAGCGGCAGAGCGCAAGAGAGAGACTTGCAGGTGACTAATCATCTTTAATTGACTGTAATATCACAGTGTGTGCGTGTATGCGCGTGTGCATACATACACACATACACACGCACAATCAAACACACGCACAATCAAACACACACACACACACGCACCCGCATACGCAAACGCGCGCGCGCGTATACACACCCACCCACCCACACACACACACACACACACACACACACTCACACACACACACACACACACACACACACACACACATTATTACATTGTCAAAACTGTAAAGCGTATATTATAAACATATGTTCCAACGTTGCAGATTCAACAACTGGGCATTCAGCAATGGTCACCTCGCTGAGATAAGATGATGCCGTTTTTTTTACATTTGATTACTCCATCCATTCTGTCAATTTCTACAGAACTGTGGACATCAACTGATGCATGAAGAGAAACCGCCATACCTACTTCCAAATATGTATTTGTATATTTTTATGTTCGCCTTGTATCCAATAAAGGTCCTGCTGCGTAAAGGATGAAATACTTTTATTGGTGTGCCATTTACTATTTGTGAAAAAGTGATTTTTATAATGGGCGCCAACATCTATTTGTAGACGTCCTATCAAAGACTAATACATGGACGATTGTAATTTATATTGATAAAAGAGGATGAGAAAGATATAATACCCGTGGGGAGAGGTTATTAAGAACTGACGAAGAGAAAGGATGTTTAGAAACAGACAGCTATGTCAGAAGAGATACGTATAATGAAGGGTGTGACAGTGGCGGATGCGAGATGCTGACCGAAATCAACATCGTAAAATTAGTCACAATTAAGTAAAGAACCGTAATTACTATTTAGAACGTCGTGGAATATAAGTCACCATGAACACGAAATATAAACATAGCAACATGCATGACTTAACAATTTAATTATTGTCAGTGTCGTTTACTTTTTAGATAACTACATTTATTCATTCGAAACGTAGGGGAAGATGGGGCAAACCGCATGCTGGGGCGCTATTGCACACACACACACACATGCACGCACGCACACACACACACACACACACACACACACACACACACACACACACATACCGACTCGACGCAGCACGAAACAATAGTTTCCGTCTGGTGTCTGGGTGCATCCGATCGACATCAACTGTCTTCCTGTCAGTTGTTGCTGGAATAACGCCTCCTGACATCCGTCTTAACAAACAATACCTCGCAACAGCCCGTCTTGCCGAAGCATATGACCAACACACATTTTACACCACGATGACAACAGCTGCACCTGTGCGAAAACTTCTGCGTTCTCGACACCCGTTCTCGGAGCACGCACGATGCATCATCAGCGACGCTGCCAGGAAGATCATGACTGCGTGAACAAGAAGGTGGGACGCCGCGCCCTGTAGACTAAGGGAATTTAACCCAGTCTCATCAACACAACTAGTCGGCCACGACCTTAGCCAACACTCACCGGAGCATCTCAATCGTATAAGGACAGGCTACAACAGGTTCAAGCAAACCATGAAGGGCTCAGCACACTGTCAGTTTTCCCATTGGTGACCATGTTAGTGTTTTATGTGATTATAAGAAAACGTGACCTATAAAGTTTCTTAAACTTCCCACCTGCTGTTATTATCATCTCATTGACATGCTGGTCGATTTTAGTCAAAATCTAATATCTCTAGCTCTTGCAAAATGCCTGTATGTATGACATCCGTCAATATGTACAAATGCATGCAGGCAGTAATCCGGCTAGAGTGTCAACTAGCCAAATTGCTGCCAGATACCCTTCCGCTTAGTAAAATCAGCTAAAAAGACACCATTTTACTGTCAACAGCTGCTACAATCACATCTACAAATCTGACTACTCAAATGCACTTATGTCAGAGCAAGTGAACATTGTAAAAAATCATTTCTCAAAAATATAATGCACTTTTTTTCGTCTGTAATCAAGCAGGAAGTCCAACAGTGTGCTGACCCCTGAACCAGATGGGGCTGCATCATCAGCTTCGTGCGGGTGCGGTGCTGAAAGGCAGACCGCACTCCACATCGCCAGTGAGTGTCCGCTATAGAAATGTAACGGCGACCTGGTTAAGCTGGACGAGACAGCACGCGCCTGGCTTCAGGATCTTCAGTGTGACATGTGACGATTGTGACACGTGACGACCCCCTTGAATCATACGCAATAATGATAAGAAGAAGATCCCATACAGTCCCTACAATAATTAGTATTTACGAAGAACAGACATTCCGTTAGATACCACAAGATCATAATAATGTTTCAAATTGTATGCGGTAAATGTGAACGTTATGACAACAACATTACGCTTTAGTCGTACACTGCAATATTATTTTCATACTTAGCTGAAATGTAGATGCACCCTTACAATCGTAACATTTCGTGTGCTTTATTTATAAAAAGGTGTATTCTATATACTTTGATTTCATAAACTTGATGTCAACAATCGCGTTTGCTGAAGAGCCATGGGCAAACATCTAAATGTTTCTATCAACTTTGCGTTGTAGGCACAACCGCGTATATGTATAATGAACATTTTGCCGTTACACTCCCATGCTGGAGACAAGTTAACTGTAGAGCTGATACAATCACGTGTCAGCGTAATTTGGAGATATACTTTGTTGCGGTAATTAAACCATACGTTTACTGCAAAATGAAAAAGAAAATGATTTCTTAAAATATAACAACTTAATTACGTCACTTAATTAGGTCACTGACATGGATGCCACATATAATACTGATATGTCTTAAAAGACAACGTCCACATTACTTGTGAATGTAATAGCAAAAAAGATACACTAGCACTTAGGTTAGCCGATATTGTGATGCTATCCAACAACACACACGCGAGGCACAACCGCCAATTCAACGCATGTTAGTTTATTGGTATTCTCTCTCTCTCTCTCTCTC
>CM034539.1:52655492-52813473 GCA_020002185.1 Paraescarpia echinospica | reverse complement strand
ACATAGATATGCTAGAAAGAGTACAGAGGAGAGCGACTAAAATAATACAAAAACTGAGGGATCTTAGTTATGAAAAACGCCTAAAAGAATGTGGTTTAACAACACTAGAGACCAAGAGATTGAGGGGAGATCAGATAGAAGTGTTTAAAATATTGAATGGTTATGAAAATGTTGATAGAAATATGTTTTTTTCAGTTAAGAAAGATAGAAAGACCAGAGGACATGAAGTTACATTAGTAAAGGAGCAGTGTAGATTAGACGTAAGAAAGTTTTCATTTTCACAAAGGACTGTGAATGTATGGAACAGATTATCTGATGATTGTGTGGGTGCTAGTAGTGTGAATATGTTTAAAAATAAAATCGACACATACCTCAGAAGGGCTGGATATATGTAGATAAAAGGGTTGGACCCTCGATAAGCCAAAGGGCTTCCTTGTCCACCTGCCATCTAGACTTAATTCTCTGGATGGCAATCTTGTTAAATCTTGGGCAATTCAAACATTCTATTGTGACTATTTCTATTTCAGATTGTGTTCATGAATAACGGCATTGGGCATATTGTATTATGATTATATTATTAGTTACCACGACTTGATAATTTTTCACACTGGCGTCGATTTTCAATTTCACAACGCGCTGGGTTTACCCAAGCACGCCACCTAGCGAATGGAAACGATCTAATCCAGCCCAACTGTACTAGACCCTACTTGCTGGTTCGTCGCGTTGGCTTCATCGAATTTACTTCATTTTCCGTGCATCGAAGTTATTTAGTTTCTGGTATGTTAATGTGTAGTATTGCGTACTAATGTCGTCCTGTTCCCAGCCGATAATAAATGTGGCGTCAATGTGGACGATGCTAAAAAGGATTCAAAGAATTATTACTAAATTCGAGCTAGCGAGCGTGTGTAAACTTTATTTATACAGCATCAAATCCGGAACTAATGCCCCGTGCACGGGTGTTTACAACATCGGCAAACATTTAAGAAACATAAAAACGCATTTAAGGGAAATAAATAAGAAAAAATAAAGTTAGGAAGCAAAATCCTAGAATATAATGTATATATATATATATATATATATATATTTATATATATGTATATATGTGTGTGTATGTATGTGTGTCTATGTGTGTGTGTGTGTGTGTGCGCGCGCGTGCGTGTGCGTGTGTGTGTGCGTGTGTGTGTATATGCCTGCATGCGAGGAAATTAATTGCGGCCGCTATTTCTTTTCTTCTCATATGTTTGTTTGTTTGTGTGTGTATGTATGTGTGTGTGCGTGCGTGTGCGTGTGCGTGTGCGTGTGCGTGTGCGTGTGTGTATAACATTAAATAAGTTGACTAGATAATAAAGTGTGATTCTAAGATAAATAACACTAAGAATTAATTAAAACTTAAAGGTTTAATGAGATCTGATTACACATATTAGTTTAAGATCAGAAATATTTTTTCAAACAGTCTAGTCTTCACAATCTCGCGTATTTCCAGTGGCAGAGAGTTCCATAGCGTCGGTCCAGCACAAGCAAACGCCCGACGACCATAACGTTCTATATGTGTGCGTGCATGCGTGCGTGTATGTATGTGTGTGTGTATATATATATGTATGTATATATATATATGTATGTATGTATGTATGTACGTATACGTAAAAGTACAATATCATGCTTAATATGCATGCATGCATGCATGTGTGTGTGACTGTGTGTGTGTGTGACTGTGTGTGTGTGTGTGTGTGTGTGTGTGTGTGTGTGTGTGTGTGTGTGTGTGTGTGTGTGTGTGTGTACGTGTGTTGGTGTGTATATATGTATGTATGTATGTATGTATGTATGTATGCATGTATGTATTCATGTATGTATCCATGTATGTACGTACGTGTGTACGTGTGTACGTGCGTACATATGTACGCATACATGTATGCGTGTATGCGTGTATGAATGTATGTGTGTATGTATGAATGTGTGTAGGTATGTATGTGTGTGTGTATGTATGTGTGTGTATGCATGCATGTGTGTATGTATGTATGTATTTAAACTATAACGGTAAGTTCTTATACAGCACACTGCTCAAAACGCTTTACACTTCATTCCCTGGCAGACCTGTTCAATCGAACAATATCTTGATTTCTCTGGGAAGCATCCGCCCACGCTGCATTTAATACGTGAATACTATTCGTACACAGATGTCCATCACTGTCTATAGCCAGGTATTAATTCACACAGGTGAGTGAACTGGAGCAATGAATAGTGAACGAACTTGCCCAAGGTTCGACACCGTAGCACAGGATTCGAACCTGGGTTCTTTCAATCGAGAGACCGTAGCTCCAGTCACTGCACCACTGCGCTCTACTAAAACCTTATAATGGAATATGAAAGACGAATATTTGCGATGCAAATATAATTTAAATAATGTTTTAATCGATTAAAACCACATTAGAACTATTTGGAAAACAATAACTGACGTCGTCTTTAAAACCAAAAATAAACGCTTACATGTGTAATAAATAATGCACTGATTCAAGTTTTGTTTCGACGGACAAGACACTAAAATAACTTTGATGGGTAAGAAAGACTGGCAACATGGTCTATATGTTGTGATGAACACTTTATTAGAAACTCAAAATTCTTCATTCGTTCACATTTACAACAAGAGGAAACCGTCGTATGACGTTGTGCTGTGACGGTTGCGTTTGTCAACATCGTGGCACTGTCACATAGGGGCGACCTTCCTGCGATGGCCTAACATATCGACTCTGTACCAGACCTGGGGCCGAGTACATTTTTATGAGTACGAGTACGAGTACTTTGACGATGGACGAGTACGAGTACATTGCTAAAAGCTGAGTACGAGTACGAGTACATTCTCACGAGTACGAGTACGAGTACAAGTACATTTTTATAAATATAAATATTAAATAATAACGTATTGTAAAATTATTAAAATTAATCTCATTTATATAACTCGGCACAAGTGAATATACAATGGCAGTTGATCAATTTTTTATGAGGAAAATTGTAAAAAACCTCTTTATTTAATCGACAATGACATTTATTTATGTGGCATCCTATGATTTCTGCATCTATTTTCCATAGCACCGGATGAACATGAGTTGTTCAAAGGTTGAGTCTTTGAGGCTGCACCGTTCAGGGCGGAATACTTTCCCAGCTATGCTAAATAGGGTAAAAGACATGTGATTAAATTAACAATATCAATACCAATGCAACCATAGACAAAAAGATCACAAACATTTCCGAATCTCCAAGTATATTATTGTTGGACATAAATATGCCTGAATGGAGTGAAAGTATGTCATATTTAATTGTGTATACTGTGAAACTGGAATATTGAAAACTTGAGACAACAATAACACCCTTGTCGACACGATTGTCGTAACAATGAATGAATGAAAGCGCTGGTTTTGTTTTCCAATTGAAGCCCTATGGATCTTTCACCATTTTAGAGCTCCAGGACCCACACACGCTACAGAGTCCTGAACCATCACGGCTCTTAGAAGGACTCCCGTATTCACTATGTATGACCCTATTCAGCCCCAGAAACATCCGGTCGAAGTTAAAGAGGCACTTGCTAACTTTGAAGACAGTCACCCCGTCGCCGTTGTAGATGCACAGCTGGTCATGTGACACGCGGATGATCAGTTTTGACGTAATGACATCGTTCAGGACGTACATTTTCTCGCAGTGGTGGCATATATCAGGCAAGTCATTCTTGAAGACATGCAAAGTATTTCCTGTATTGTGGATCTCAGCGGCGTAACCGTTGGTGTGATTACCCGAGTCACCGCCTGCACAAAGACAACACATGTCACCGTTGATTCGACCATTATGATCAAACTCACAACTTGATAACGATGATAGATAGATAGATACATTTTAGATACATTTTATAAATTTCAGATCAGATCAATTATGTACATAATAATACAGTTTATGCATTATTATAAGTATGCATGATGATTGATCTATGGAGACCTGCACTAAGACCTATATGTTACATATTGTAATGTCTTTAGCCGAATCGTCAATAATGTTTATAAACAATCCTTCCCAGGTTGAGTAGATATTATGCGATTTGTAATTGACTAGAGCAATATTGTTTGATATGTATGTTACCAGCCCTCCTTTTCTTGAACAATTGTTAGTGAATGATTGGGTTATCATAGTATAATAGTTTAATTTTAAGATGCTCAATGTCTGTGTGTTGCCCTATTCTTGCCTCTTGTATGCATATGGCATTTATAAATACTCCTGAATCAGCAAGCGTTTTAACTAAGATATTTAACTCATCAAATTTGGAGTTTAAAGAGTTTATGTTTAGACTTAGCACTGTTAATTTTATTCTTAGAAAGTGAACTTAAACAGTGAACTTAAACAGTAAAATGAACAGCCCTAATAGCAACCTTATTGATTGATAGTTACTGCCTATTCCATAGGTAGTAGAGCGAAGCCGTTAAACAGTCATATATTACTTCATATCTGTTGTAAAACGTTGTCCAAAAGACTCATCGAAATTTAAGTATGATGTTCTGCAACACAATTTACTGAAGGAAACGCAGTACCCGAGTTCTGTCAGTACTGCTCCTCATCATGCAACGTAACGAAGTAGCAACATCACCTTTTACAGAGACTGAGGGTTGAGATATTCTAGCACGAGATTTTCATCAACATATACCAATCGTAGAGCGAGGTGGCGTAGTTATTAAATAATTGGACTCTCAATGTAGAGATTCCTGGTTTAAATACTTGTTGTACCGTTTCAAACCTAGGGCAGGTTCGTTCATTCTACGTTGTTCCTGTCTACTCAAATGTGTAAATGGGTACCTGTCTGGCGGGGAGTAGAGTGTAAAACTCTTTGAGCAATGAACTGGATATTGCACTATATAATAATCATTACTTTCTTTAGTTTTAAGTACGAAATGTTTGCTTTGACATTCACATTGTCAGCAATTACAAATTTATAAACCGTGTAGGCCCACAAACGAAATATATTTATTTATGTTATATATGACGGCCTATCGACATCTACAATTGGGTAATCTCCTTCTCCAAGTTCTACATAACGTATGGTGCCACAAAGTAACATTCCACCACCCACCGTATCCATTGTTGCTCTCGGAGTCGCCGAGGTTGAAGCTCCAGGCAGTCGGTTCAGAGAACGTGAGCCAGAGAGTGAGCGACTTGGCCCAAGACGGGGGATCCAGCTGCAGTACGCCCTGCTTGGCGCACGTCCCACTTCCGCTGAGAGGCTTCAGCCAGGAGAATCCAGTGGCCATGGAAGACCTACCGCTCGTCATTTGCACATAAAAAAGGCACCTTTTTAATGGAGAGTTGCACCCTTGACAGAATGGCTTCACTGGAAAATACAATCACATTGGAGTGTTAGTGCCTCAAGAGAACGGCTTAGGTTTAAGAGGACAAAGAAAAAAGAGGAAGGCAACGGGCAACAGGACGAGTGGAGCGACCAAATCAGACAGAACACTAAACTTCCAAGTTGTGAGTTTCTAACAACAGACCAGTATGCACTATATAGGACGAGATGGAGGGATGTGACACCCAGGAGGACAGCCAGCGAGGGGTCAAGTTGGACTAGGCATTTAGGTCAAGTCAAGTAAGTGTAGTCAGTCATGTTATGTTATGACTAAAATATAGTCTTGCTGTAATTTAAATAGCTAACTATACCATCTATGTTATGACTAAAATATAGTCTTGCTGTAATTTAAATAGCTAACTATATCATATGTACGTATACATTATATCTCGAATACAACGAACACGTCCGGTTTATATTGTCATCAGCCGTATCCTAAGTGATCCCAGGAATCATGTTTTGTAAATGTGGCATGACATATCAGTGACACATCTTTTGACGTCTTCTGTCAACGTTTTACTATTATGATTGACTGCCAATTTCTTACATGATCATAACACGGTTCATTAACAATATTTAGAGAACGTGTTCTCTTGTTCATGTTGTTCCAAGAAATATTAATTTAATTTCCTTAAACAAAATCACGTCATATATTAACAACACCGATTTAACTACAACATAGCGCCGAGTCTATTCAAACGTTTAGTCAGATTGAATGTTACATTGTTCTAGTGACTGCGAAACAAGAACGTGTGAGACAAATTATATTCATGCATGCCCCTAAGCATTTTCTTCCTGCGGACAACTAAAACATTCGAAGCCAAGTCAAGTTTTCCCTATACAGTACCGAGGTACACTGTACTGAAGAAACAACATATTCATATTAAGCCGCGTCGCTTACATTCTGACTCCGTGCTCACATACTGGTATTTCCTGAGGTACTCCTCCGCTTGTCTCACTTGGCGCTGTAAGTTGGCCTCGTCTTGCTCCGTCTGGGCCGTGTCCTCGGCGAGTGACGCCGCCATGAGACCGAACAGACACAGCGCTAGAATCGTCTGGAGGGACGCCATCTTGTTCTCCTGTTTTACCAACACACAATGGCGTCAGTCTCGGGACAGAGTCGGCTACGCGACGGAACCTGCGACGTAACACTACTTATGGCGTCGCTCCAGAAACAAGATTAAAATTAATAATATATGAAACTAAGTAATAATAAATTAACTAATTAATATTAAAGATTGTATGAAACAGAACAAAAATAATATAAAACATTTGTAAAAAGTACGAATGTTCAAGCAAGCCACCACGAAGCACTAATTGAGAGTAAGATCAGAACACACCATAGACGGGTGATTGTTCCAACTGAGGATGGAATGAAAACGTGAACACCAGAAATAACTAATATAATGCATTAATATATTAATGCATTAATATATTACACCAATTAGTAAAATAGCGAGCTACATCATGTTGATTGTGATATCATGAATCGTACTTTAATTTACCGTCGTGAGTTCCGTTGATTTCAGTTAATTTCCGTTGACGTCCGTTGACTTCCTCAGCTGCCGCAACTGAATTTGTTGCACATGTAGATGACCTTTTATAGCCCGGTGTGCTTGTCACGTTGTAGTGACTCACAAAACTACGCCCACAGCTTACGATGTCTGGATCGAAAACATGCGTAAGACTAAATTGAAAAAATGCAGGTGTTTCAATGGCTAGTGATATATCCATATAATGAGTGATCGTTCTCCCTGGCACCAGAAAAAGTAAACTATTTACACGAAGACTTTTTAACACGCCAACAAGGGTTCCTTTGATTTGTTCCGCTTCGTTTTTATTTTGTGGCATGTAGCACAATTTATTCAGACATAAGTGCAATTGTGTAGTTCAATTTGTATTAAGTTAGATGGGAGACAACTGGTTTCATATTTGAGGTTTTAGTATGCGATATTTTAAGGCGAACACTGTTCCGTACGAAGTTTATCTAACACATTATGACGTTATACTTTACGTGCATTTGTGTTTCTGTATATTATTGACATTTCAAATTGTATATAAATGTCCATCGGCAATACATGGGTTTCATTTGTACGCTAGTGATACTGTTGTCATATTTGGATATTTTCAAATTATTTGTGTTAGCTATAATTGAGTTACGGTATAAAAGTGTGCATTTAAGTATCCAGAATGATGAGTTTCATGTTGAGGAGGCACGATACACAACATTGAAAATGTGTCGAAAAAGGCACTTCGGTTTCGCCGTCGACATCACAATATTTTGCATAGTTACTTTCATACATATTTAATATCCATGGAGTAATTTGTATTCATTTGTATGTTGACAGTGCAACAACATTGTAATATAATTATTATATTCATGAACCAAACATATAGCCCACACCTTCATGAACCAAACACATAGCCTACACCTTAGTGTTTATAACACCGTGACATGACGCCAATCGGATTGGATTTCATGAATTACTTCATTTCCACTCTTCCCGGTGTAGTCAGTATTATTTTTGAATAACTATTGAACCAACATGTATAAATGAATAAGCATGACATGCTTCATCATAAAATTGTGTATACTTATAAGACGCATTTTTCAAAATAGTAAGATAAAAAGCGTACATCCCTTCAAACCCAAAGGATCCTACCATTGTATTATCGGCTGAGGATAAGCAGTTGACAACAGGTTTGGTATGAAATACACGGTAGTCATATGATATGGTTGCCAAGTTTTGTATGAGTTTGCATTTGGGTGACGAAAACACACGTATCTTTGATGATGATGCTAATCGGAATGCCATACTCATATTAGGTCCCAGTAATGAAGAGGCTAATAAGCATTAGCACTAAATGCTTATCAGAAAGACGAATACCCACCGCATGGAAGAACGCAAAAATTTTGATAATCTTCAAGAAGGGAAATAAGGAAGACTTAAAGAACTACAGACCGATATGTATGTTATCAAACATCTACAAATTACTCACAAAGATACTAACGAATAGGCTAGAGAAGACACTCAACGAAAACCAACCACGAGAGCAAGCAGGATTCAGAAGCAGGTACTCAACGACAGATCACATACACGTCGAAAACCAACTGTAAGAGAAGTGCCGAAAATATAATATCCCGCTCTGCATCGCTTTCGTCGACTACTAGAAGGCTTTCGACTCGGTGCAAACTCAAGCAATACTGACCTCCCTTCAAGAACAGGGGATAGAAGACGTGTACATCGAACTCCTGAAAGACATCTACACTAACAACTCGGTGACAGTCCACCTACACAAAAAGAGCAACAAGATCAACACCAAGAGAGGAGTACGACAGGGTGACAACCTATCGCCCAAACTGTTTACGGCAACACTTGAAAGCTTATTCCGAAGACTGATCTGGGAAACCTGAGGCTTGAGGGTAGACGGAGAATTTTACAGTCATCTTCGCTTCGCCGACGACATACTCATATGCGCTACTACACCGCAAGAACTACAAAAAATGCTGCAGGTGCTAGCTGATGAAAATAAAAAACAAGGTCTGAAGATGAACATTTCGAAGACAAAAGTGATGCTAGAAAATGGCGCCCCAATATATAAATCGCATATAGAGGAAACAACATGGTTCGCAATGTCTAAGACACCGGAACGGGCCCGGTTGTAGGTCCGTTTTTAGTTAATTTTCGGAATGATTATCAGGAAACCATTTATACGTTTGAATAGCAGAAAGCTTAAACTTCCAAACAACATCAATATTGTTGGGATCCGACGAACCGTAACGGTACTAGCAGTCGTTCAAAAGGCGTTTTTGGAACGTGTTTGACAGTTGTTCATTTTTCGCTCGCTTATCTATTTTTGATTCAGCGGACAATGGCTTGACGTTCGGAGCAACTACGCACGCACCTTTATGGTAATATAAAGTAATCGCCTTATAGACCGTACCACGTCAGCCAATCGGGCGTCCGTATGCGCGTGATAGGAGCGTGCACAACAGAAGACATATTCGAAACATGTTTGTCCAGCTTTGGGGAAAAAGACCTCGTAAAGCGTAATAATTTCTTTCGTCTAGGCTTCTATTTACGCCTCCCAGCTTGTGGCGTGATTCACTAGGCTCGGTTTTGCGCAAGCAGTCTCGTTTCACCGACTTCGTACACAAATATACGCAGAAGTATTACTCACACGTTTGCTTGAATTGTTTACTGCAAATTCACAACAGTGCCCAGTCAATTTATCATTTCGACGACATTTGTATAATTAAATGTATGCCTAATAATGCAGTAATTTGGTAAATTCCTCATACACAACTGATGTATTTTGCTCTCCAAATTACCTTACCTGTTTTGTGTAGTCGCTCAAACTAGAGCACAGGGCCGAAACGACATTTATTCAATGCAATCAATTGATTGATGGTTTCCACATTTCTTTCAGATGGCTACCCGAGTCATTATTACGTTGCCAATGTATCTATTCCAACCATTTTCGCCTACCTTGTTTTCTTTTACCTTTGCTGGATTCATCCTTTATATAAAACATGTCTCATATACTTTTAGTTTCCCGTTAGGAAGATGTATCCTGTCTATGTGCACTTATTTTGAGATAACGTTATTTGTGTTGGTTTGATCTCCTCAGGTCTGTGTTTGTGATTTTGTCTTTATAATGTAATGTTGAGAATGCATTTGGTATATTTGTTTATGAATAGTTGGCTTATCCATTTTGCTGGTTTTGTTTTAGTTATAGTAAGCCATTTTTAAATGACGGATCGTTTTTTTGTATTTATTCCTATGATTTGTTAACATGACACTGGATGTTGTTTCAAGATTTTGTTTTTAATTATGTCACCCACGTAGCAGGATGGGTTCCCCTGTATTGCTAGTTGGATCCCGAAGCGATGACACGCCTTTCTCATTCAATTATTTATTGCACAGGCATAGAGAAGAAGACCCTGTCCACGGGACTGCACATCGAATATTGGCGACAGTATTCACAAGTCACAACTCGTTGATGCCTGTGATAGCAGTGTGACTCTCGCTTTCTTTCTCTCTCTCTCTCTCTCTCTCTCTCTCTCTCTCTCTCTCTCTCTCTCTCTCTCTCTCTCTCTCTCTCTCTCTCTCTCTCTCTCTCTCTCTCTCTCTCTATTCTGTCTCTCTGTATGTCTGTCTGTCTCTATCTCTCTCGCTTCCTCTCTCTCTCTCTCTCTCTCTCTCCTCTCTCTCTCTCTCTCTCTCTCTCTCTCTCTCTCTCTCTCTCTCTCTCTCTCTCTCTCTCTCTCTCTCTCTCTCTCCCCCTCTCTCTCTCTGCTCATTGTCTCATAAATGACAACACTATTTATTATTATTTTAGTGTTATTGTTGTGAGTCCTATTTTATAAAAAAATATCGACTTCATATCGCAGACAAGATGTGGCCTTGTGTTAACGACGCAGACGTTACGAAGAAGTCAACCCGGATAAAAAAACATCCGTAGTTCTTGAAGTACCAACCAAGCTATATATATATCATGAGTTGTATTCAGCAGATAACGGATTGGCGTCCGATGCACACCTTTAATGTGATATAATGACAGCGAATCGGGCGTAAGATGCATGCACAACATTTAAGTATCTGTCAAAGCTATTTGTCCTGCTTTAAGGAAAAAGTCTAAAACATTTTTTTGTAATATGATTCGTTAGGCTCGTTATTGTGCAAACATGCTCATCCCACCGAATTATTACATAACCACACGCAGAGGCGTTATTCATACGTTTGCTCGCGTTTTTTACTGCAAATTCAAAGCAGACCAAGACGATTTATCATGACAGCGTCGACTTAATTTCAACCATACTTCTATAACTAACCTTGTGACGGATAGTTCAGTCATTTTGGTAGTTTCATCATACATATCTTATATATTTCGTTCTCCGAATTAACTACTACTTTTAGATACTTGCATTAATGTATTCACTCAATGTAGAGCGAAGTGTAGAAACGACGTTTCTCCAACACACGCTATTGGTTGCCACCTCATTTCCTCGCCAATGGATCTCCTCCAAGCGAGTTTGTTAGGTAAAACGTTATGTTTCTTTTCTATGTGTTTATAAAGACTAACTTTATCAATTAATGATTATTTTAACTCTACGTACAGAATGAGGTGACTGTCATTTATACTTATATATATGAATAGCAGCCCCAAATATGTCACCTGTGCCCTACGATAGTATTGACAAAGTATTCAAGTCAACCCCACACTATGCACATGACTGAGTGTTGTTTAGAATTACTTGGTGTTTTTACCGTCGCCATGTCGACACGCTCCGTGAGCGCGCGGTTCGTGCCTGGGTGTACGGAATTTTCCATCCTCGGTATTTTGTTAACTTTCTTCAAGCGCATGTTGTAACAGCAGCAGAAACTAGGTTTATTCTGATTCCGCGCTGGGATTACATTTGTTGTTAGAGTGAAAGCAAAGTGATGCAGATGTTTCATAATTCGCGAAGAAGCAACAGCAAATTCGCGTTTTTATAAGAACACGCAACTGCACTAGAATGAATCGCTGAGGATAATCATTAATAAAAAAGTACACGAATCGCAGACAGCCATGACAACGACAAAGGTATCAAAGCCTCTATATTATAAAGCACATGTGTACACAAGAACTGGCAATAACACACACACGCACACGCGCACACGCGCACACGCGCACACACGCACACACGCACACACGCGCACATGGATAAACACACTCACCCACCCCACATACACACACACACACACACACACAAACACACACACACACACACACACACATACAAACACACCCACCCAATATCGCTAGCACAGGAGCCACCCCGTAAATATAATCAACATCAAAATTTACATGTCACAATATGCATATGCCTTGTTTTACAGTTGATAATTACTCAGTGTATCAGCATACATACATAATACAAGGAGATTAAATGTACTCTTGTACAAATTGACGTACATATGGACACCTAGGTATACATTTTCATACGTATAACGAATTACATATAAAACAATTATGAATACGACAACAGGATTCATAATTTAAAATAAGAAAGTTTGTTGTGTATGTTGAAAAACCAAACAGACTGTGGGTGTAAATTTTATTAATGATAATACTTGGTGTATTGTTAACTGTCTGTTGTGTCTAATGCATTTTTTGGCAAATTCATGTTTGAATCTGGACATATACAGATTATTTCTTTCACGTGTGCAGTGCTGATGAATATTATAGATGTGTGTGTTTGGAAAAACATTGAAGTAGTACGGTAAAAGATTGTTAATCAATTTATAGTAACATTTTAATTGTTGGATTTTATAAATGTCATCCAACTTTAGCAACTGAAGTCTTTTAAAAATAGGACTTGTGTGAGCATTATATTTACTTAAGGATATTATTCGTATTGCTTTTTTCTGTAATTTGAAAATTCGATGTGCCTGATGACCCCATAAAAGTAAGCCATAATTAATATGAGGGAGAATAAGAGCATTGTACATAATATATAATGTATTAGGTGGTAACAAAATGTTTAAGTTTATTTAGTATGCCTATTGTTTTAGAGATTTTATTTGCTATTTTGTTTTTATGACTCTGCTAGTTTAAATGGTTATTTATTGTGATGCCTAAAAAATTGAAATCATTTACACATTCAATGTGTGCCCCATCTATTTGTAACACTGGGTATTCTATTTTCTTTTGAGGCATATGAAAAATCATGAATTTAGTCTTTTTGGCATTTAGTGACAGTTTATTAGCTTTTAACCAATTACTAATCTTTGTTAGTTCTTTGTTAATATTTTCACTTCGCATTTGGCCTTCTGACTCATTAAATGTTTTTAGTGTACTAGTAAGGGTGGTGTCGTCAGCATATGTTATGAATTTGAAAAGGTCACTAGAAAGTGCTATATAATGTATATATATAATAAATAAGAGCGGCCCTAAAATTGAACCTTGAGGGACACCAGTGTTGATGACTATTTCCTTAGACTTAACATTTTTAATTTCTACATACTGCTTACGATTTTGTAAATAACTCTTACAAAGGTCCAGAGCCTTGTCATTTAATCCATAGTAATTTAACTTCTGTACCAATATATTATGATCAATTGTGTCAAATGCTTTTGATAAATCAAGGTATATATTTATTGGAGTAACCGATTTATCATGTTCTTGTATAATTCTGTCTATGATTTCGAGTGTAGCAAGCTCAGTAGAATGTTTCTTTCTGAACCCATATTGGCTATTGTAGTATAAAGCTTTAGAATGGAAGTAATCGTGGATTTGATCAAACACAATCCTTTCAAAAAAAATTGAAATCACTGGCAGGATAGAAATCGGACGGTAATTGTTAAAGTCAGAAACATCACCTTTTTTGAAAAGGGGTATGACTTTTGCAATTTTTAACTTGTCTGGAAATACACCAGTTATTATTGATTGATTAATAATTAGAGTGACTGCTTTGCTGATATCATTTTTTATTAATTTGAGTAATTGTGTTGAAATACCGTCTTTTCCACAACTTGATTTTGGAGGTAAACGTTCAATTGTATTAACAGTAGTTTCCATGTCAATCGGATTAAATCTGAAAGTGTGAAATATCGGGTTTTTCAGGTAATCTTTTATGATTTATCTCCACTAGTAGTTGTTTTAGAGGCTAGAGTAGGACCAGCATTAGTAAAAAACGTGTTAAATTTGTTTGCAATAATGCATTTGTCACTAACCATTTCCCCATCAACTTTAAACAAATCTGGAAATCTTTCTTTTGACTTTTCTGAATAATTTCTTTAATTAAACACCACGTCTTTTTAACACTATGCTTATGCTTTTCAAAACTGGATTGGTAATACATTTGCTTAGCTAATATAATATTACTCTTAAGAATTTTATTATAAGTACGTAAGTCAGTTTTCAGTTCATGATAATGCTCTGTATTTACTTGAGTCGTTTTCATTATCGAATACAATTTGTTTCTAAATTTTATCGACGCAATAATGCCATTGGTAATCCAAGGAGTTTTCTTATGTTTATACTTGTTAAATTTAATTATTTTAATAGGTATAAATTTATCCATAGCTGCAGTAACAATTTCATCGAGGATATTGTAGTTTTCATTCGGATCCGCATGAATATCTGTGTTAAGTTTGTTATAAATATTTGAGTTTATTATTTCAATTTTTAATTTATTGAGCGAGTTAGGACTTTGTTGTTTTATTCGTATAAACCTTGGTATTGCACTAGTTGTTTCAACATAATCCAGACTTAGAAAGTACGGAAAGTGATCAGAAATATTGCTCACTAAAATACCAGCTGAGGATTTGAAGAATCCTTTTTGACAAATTGCATAAAAAATTATCAATGAGTGTTCCATGATATTCTGAAAGTCGTGTTGGCATAGTAATTTTAGGGAAGGTACCATGTGAAACGATTGTGTCAAAATAGTCACATATTATGGGTTTTTCGTTAGTTTTAAGCAAGTCAATATTGTAATATCATGCAATTATTATTTCACTTTTAGATTTTTGTAAATCAACTAAATTTTATAAAGGATAATATTACGAATAGTCCGCATGCATATATAACACAATGTATTTATTGCATCAGCGCAAAAAAAGTTAAAGTAAATTATAGCAGATGTATTGCCACAACACGAACGCAAAGTGAGACTAAGCAAATAAGTATATTGAACAAAACACAACATGACTATTAAGTAGACACTAATGTTTTAGGAAATATTATACATAGTGCATTGTCCCAACAAAATTAAAATGTAAAGTAACTAACACTAAACGTTGTGAAAAGAAAATGTATAAACATTGCCCTCACCAAAAATGAAAACACCGTGAATATTGACCGTATATCAATACACATCGATGCACACCATATAGCTGTAGACTAAAATGTCGATGATATGAAATTGCACTATTTAAATAAAACGTCATTTCATGTGGAGCAGTTCGCTCAAGAGTAAATGAGGGCAAAACAGCATATATCAAAAACATTAAATGCTTTATAGAAAACATAATTGGTACTATAAAGTCCTTTGATAACATTTTGTAAGTGAGCCTATGCAATAACGTTAACATAGCTAAAACGAGTTTAGACATAGCGTTAACAAAATCGTTAAAAAAGGTCACGTTTGGTATTGTAATATTGACATTCAAAAGCAATTTACAGTTAAACGTTACTTTGATTAAACACAAGTGAAGGGTGAGAAGGGTAATAAGGAAAAGAACAAGTAAGGAAAAAACACAAAACAGGTGACTAGGCATGTTAGTCACATTGGAGTTTGACTCACAGCATAACTTATTATAATAATAAATGCAGCATAAATGCATTGGCCACATGAACAGAATGATTACCGCTTGTAAAAAACTGGCCATGAAAAGCCATGGGCCATACGGTACACTGACCATGAGATAGTCAATATCTCCCTAACGACGCTGAAGTTGTCGCAGGTGTTGTTCAGTTGTTAAGGTAACTTTCCTCCCGTTTACCAGGAGGCACATTACACTACCGTCAATTGTCCATGTTGCTTTCACGTCCCTCATTTCCCGGCACTTCCTTAGCAACTCTGATCTTCTCTTTGCTAGGTTTTCGGTAACGACAATCCGGGACCCTTTCAGTCTCCTTTTTGCCATGAAAATGTCATTGCGGACGTTATAGTCTTTGAGTTTGACGATGATTGGTCTACGTTTACGGCTGGTGTCTGTTTTCTGCCCGAGTCGGTGGCTGCGGTCTATGACGTCACGGTTCACGTCGAGGCCGAGTTTGGTGTTGAACACATATATAGCCGCTTTCAACGTGTCAGTATCGTTCTCCGACACTCCGTGGATGAGGAGGCAGTTGCGTCTGCTGTATTGTTCCATTTGGTCAATCTCGTCGGTAATTGATTGTTTTGCCGTTTCGAGATCTGCGATCCTCTCTTCCAGGGCAGCTGCGTTGTTCGACACTCGTTTATGTCCATTTGGCAGGCGGCGTATACGTCTTGTTTGACACTGTCCAACTCCGGTGATTTAATTATCTTCTGGATCAGTTTGTTCATTAACTCTTCGTTGTCCGCTATGAAGCGAGATAGAGCATTACTGACTGAAGAAACAATTGATTTCATGAAATCCCCATCCGTATCCAGCAACTCTGTGATGGCCGTTCTTACGCTGTCTTGAAGGGGCTGTTTTACGTCGGTGTTAAGCGTAATAACAGCATTGACTTCGGGTGTTTGGTCTGCTTCAACAGCACGCTTTTCATTCTTCCTTGGCATCGCGGCGAACACGTGGCCGTTAAGTTAGCAATTAATCACCGGTAGCAACGATACAGTCCAGCGAGCAGGCAAGCAACCGTGTAATGGCTAACACAGTCACAAGTCACAATCACAAGACAAACTCCACGGTCCAGTGCCGGTCTTTACAAGCTGCTGGCAAAGTAATCACCTGTAGCGTCCATTGGCGGGAAATAATTGATCAGATAACAACTAAAAGTTGTACCAATGTCAAGATAGATTCACTTGGAGATACCTCAAATTTTCTACATCCGTCTCATCTGAAGAATAAGACAGCAACAGAATGCTGGAATATCTTAAAGAATGAAATAGAGTGCATCGTAGATAAATTTGTTCCCTTCAAAAAACAAGGGAAACGGACCAGAAAGAAATACTTATCGAAAGAAGCCATTAGAAAAATTAAGTATAAACAAATGATGTGGAAGTCATATAGACGTACTGGCAATGACGAAGACTACAACATTTATAAAGAAGCACTAAACCAAGCTACAGCTGAAATTAGAAATTCAAAGAGAAGCTATGAACATAAATTAGCTTGTAATATAAAACATGACAGCAAGAGTTTTTATGCGTATGTTCGAAGCAAACAGAAAGTTCAGGATAAGGTCGGTCCTCTAGAAGATAGTGCTGGAAATATAATATCAGAAGGATTCTTAATGGCAGAAGACCTAAATGAGTATTTTAGTTCAGTGTTTACCAGAGAAGACACTAGTTCACTGCCAGTACCAGAGGCTAAGTTCAAGGGGGCAGAATCAGACTATTTAAGACAGTTAATTGTAACCCCAGAAATGGTAGCTAAGAAAAATAGGGCTATGAAGGAAAATAAATCACCTGGAGTGGATGGTATTCCACCCAAAACTACTAGTGGAAATTGTAGAACAAATTAGCATACCGCTTGCAACAGTTTTCAACTTGTCATTAGAAGAGGGAGTGGTTCCTTTAGAATGGAAAGAAGCAAACATTATACCGTTATTTAAAAAAGGTTCGAGAAACAAGTCAGAGAACTATAGACCAGTGAGTTTAACATCAGTGACTTGTAAATTATTAGAAAGACTAATTAAAGATCACATGGTGGATTTTCTTGTTAAACATAACTTGATAAACCCATCTCAACATGGGTTTCTAAAAGCGAGGTCATGCTTAACAAATATGTTATGTTTTTTGGAAGATATCACTAAGTGGGTAGATGATGGATCACCAGTAGATATCATCTACTTAGATTTTCAAAAAACTTTCGACAAAGTGCCACATCAGAGATTACTGCTTAAACTAAAAGCCCATGGCATAGGAAATGATATAATTAACTGGATAGAAAAATGGCTGATTGACAGAAGACAACGGGTAGTTGTTGATGGGAGGCTTCAAACTGGAAATCAGTTTTGAGTGGGGTTCCACAGGGATCAGTACTGGGACCTATATTATTCTTAATATATATAAACGATTTGGACGATGATATAGCTAGCAAGGTGTTGAAATTTGCAGATGATACAAAAGTATTTAGAAGGATTGAAAGTGATGGTGATACACAGCATTTACAAGATGATCTTGACAGGTTGATCAAATGGTCTGAAAAGTGGCAAATGTTGTTCAATTTTGGGAAATGTAAATGCCTCCACACAGGATATGGGAACGAATATGTAGAATATACAATGGGGGAACTGTACTAAGTACTACTGTAAAAAAAAAAGACTTAGGGCTGACAATTAGTGCTGACATGAAGGTTTCAGAGCAGTGTGGAATTGCAGCTTCAAAAGGAAATCAAATCCTTGGATTGATTAGGCGAAATATAGCATATAAAGAAAAAGAACTAATAATACCGCTGTACAAAACAATAGTTAGGCCTCATTTAGAATATTGTATACAAGCGTGGAGGCCATACCGCAAGAAGGACATAGATATGCTAGAAAGAGTACAGAGGAGAGCGACTAAAATGATACCAAAACTGAGGGATCTTAGTTATGAAAAACGCCTAAAAGAATGTGGTTTAACAACACTAGAGACCAGGAGATTGAGAGGAGATCAGATAGAAGTGTTTAAAATATTGAATGGTTATGAAAATATTGATAGAAATATGTTTTTTTCAGTTAAGAAAGATAGAAAGACTAGAGGACATGAAGTTACATTAGTAAAGGAGCAGTGTAGATTAGACGTGAGAAAGTTCTCATTTTCACAAAGGACTGTGAATGAATGGAACAGATTATCTGATGATTGTGTGGGTGCTAATAGTGTGAATATGTTTAAAAATAAAATCGACACATACCTCAGAAGGGCTGGATATATGTAGATAAAAGGGTTGGACTCTAGATAAGCCAAAGGGCTTCCTTGTCCACCTGCCATCTAGAGTTAATTCTCTGGATGGCAATCTTGTTAAATCTTGTTAAATCTTGGGTGATCCACGGAACTCTCTGTTCATTCCCAGGTTCGAACATCAAGTTTAACTACACATTTCGTTGCTTATTCGAGGAGGCTCTGTTGTAGCAATGTAAATAGTGGGCGACCTTCACCACACACACACACACACACACACACCCACACATGGATAAACACACCCACCCACTCACCCCACACTCACGCGCGCTCGCGCACACACACGCACGCACACACGACACACGCGCGCACGCACACACGCACACACGCACACACGCACACACGCACATGGATAAACACACTCACTCACCCACGCACCTTTATGGTAATATAACGTAATCGCCTTATAGACCGTACCACGTCAGCCAATCGGGCGTCCGTGTGCGCGTGATAGGTGCATGCACAACAGAAGACATCTTCGAAACATGTTTGTCCAGCTTTGGGGAAAAAGACCTCGTAAAGCGTAATTATTTCTTTCGTCTAGGCTTCTATTTACGCCTCCCAGCTTGTGGCGTGATTCACTAGACTCGGTTTTGCGCAAGCAGTCTCGTTTCACCGACTTCGTACACAAATATACGCAGAAGTATTACTCACACGTTTGCTTGAATTGTTTATTGCAAATTCACAACAGTGCCCAGTCAATTTATCATTTCGACGACATTTGTATAATTAAATGTATGCCTAATAATGCAGTAATTTGGTAAATTCCTCATACACAACTGATTTTTTTTTGCTCTCCAAATTACCTTACCTGTTTTGTGTAGTCGCTCAAACTAGAGCACAGGGCCTAAACGACATTTATTCAATGCAATCAGTTGATTGATGGTTTTCACATTTCTTTCAGATGGCTACCCGAGTCATTCTTACGTCGCCAATGTATCTACTCCAACCATTTTCGCCTACCTTGTTTTCTTTTACCTTTGCTAGATTCATCCTTTATATAAAACATGTCTCATATCATTTTAGTTTCCCGTTAGGAAGATGTATCCTGTCTATGTGCACATATTTTGAGATAACGTTATTGGTGTTGGTTTGATCTCCTCGTCAGCTCTGTGTTTGTGATTTTGTCTTAATAATGTAGTGTTGAGAATGCATTTGGTATATTTGTTGATGAATATTTGGCTTATCCATTTTGCTGGTTTTGTTTTAGTTATAGTAAGCCCTTTTTAAATGACGGATCGTTTTTTTGTATTCATTCCTATGATTTGTTAACATGACACTGGGTGTTGTTTCAAGATTTTGTTTTTAATTATGTCACCCACGTAGCAGGATGGGTTCCCCTGTATTGCTAGTTGGATCCCGAAGCGACGACACGCTGTTCTCATTCAATTATTTATTGCACAGGTACATAGAAGAAGACCCTGTCCACGGGACTGCACATCGAATATTGGCGACAGTATTCACAAGTCACAACTCGTTGATGCCTGTGAAGGCAGTGTGACTCTCGCTTTCTCTCTCTCTCTCTCTCTCTCTCTCTCTCTCTCTCTCTCTCTCTCTCTCTCTCTCTCTCTCTCTCTCTCTCTCTCTCTCTCTCTGCTCACTGTCTCATCAATGACAATATTGTAATAGCGTCATGGCCATCCATGTAATCTATAATGTCACTTTATTATTTATTATTATTTTAATGTTATTGTTGTGAGTTCTATTTTATAAAAAATATCGACTTCATATCGCAGACAAGATGTGGCCTTGTGTTAACGACGCAGATGTTACGAAGAAGTCAACCCGGATAAAAAAACATCCGTAGTTCTTGAAGTACCAACCAAGCTATATATATCATGAGTTGTATTCAGCAGATAACGGCTTGGCGTCCGAGGCCCACCTTTAATGTGATATAATGACAGCGAATCGGGCGTTAGTTGCATGCACAACATTTAAGTATCTGTCAAAGCTATTTGTCCTGCTTTAAGGAAAAAGTCTGAAACATTATTTTTTTTCTTTTTGATATTGAGAAGAAGCCCAGCCTCTTTGCTTTTAATTTTGATGTCTTAACTAATTCTTCCAGATCCTCCATTTTCCCCTATCAATGTAATATCATCGGCATATCGCAGGTTTTGAAGTAGCATGCCACCAATTCTAAAGCCTTTACATGTTGTTTGTATTGAATCTCTTTATATATTCGCTGCATATGTTGAAGAGTGCTGGGGATAGTATATTACCTTGTCAGACGCCTTTCCCTTTCACGATTATAGGAATCATAATATGAGATACATAATACATATTATTGGGAAGTGGTGGAAAACGATGTAGGACAACACGGTGATGGTAAAAACGGCCGATAAGGAGAAAAGAAAATGGAAAACATCAGGGAGGAAAGTCTTATAAGAATTGTCGACAAGAGCTCTATAGTACGAAAGACAGAAATCGGATTATTGTTCGAGTAAATTAAGTAAACAGCATATTTATTATCAGAAGAATGTAACAAAGAACATAAGCTGAATTGCGTGTGTGTGTGTGCGTATGCGTGTGTGCGAGTGCGCGTGTGCGTGTGCGCGTGTGCGTGTGTGTGTGCGTGTGTGTGTGCGTGTATGTGACTAATCAACGCATGCACTACTTTCGTAGACGATGTTGAATACTGAATCCAACTCATAGTTGCTGTTCTATCGAACAGGCCGGTAGAACGTATTAATCATCTTCAACCTATCAGACTTTCCGAAAAAGGCGACAGAACAGGGTGATTGAGGTTCTCTTTACTCAACCTGAGTGAGTACTTACAAAACCACACTTGTTTAATAACACCGCTGTCAGCCTTAGATAAATAAAGAATTCTTGCGGTTGGATCATTGCCAGTTTTCTCAAAACGGGTGTGACTCAAGCGATTTCCGTTTAAGTTAAAATCCGTCTCGGATACAGCTCATATAGTGTCATGTCTATCCAGAACGTATTCATCAAGTCTTTTTATTCGCACTAATGTCATCCGTTTTAGGAGCGGTGGGGAAACGCACATCATAGTGTTGACAAAGACAATAACTAAGCCTTCTAGTTGATCGTCACTGACGGTTTCCTCAATACCTAGGAAGCGGAGATTTTACCTGCAGAAGTATTGCTCGTATCCATCTAGCTGGATTTCGAGATCTTAGACTTTGGTTTCTAGAACCGAAATTCGCTAATTTTTTTGGTAAAGCTTTGGTGAGTTCGTCATTTTTTGATTTCAAGTAATCTATCTCGTCCTTTAGGTTTTTTGGGTATAGAACTGTTTTTATTTTGAACAAGACGATTTCGTCTGTTAGCATTTCTTGTATTATTAGCTTAAACCGGGTCACGTCGATGCCACCCACGTTGCTGTCCGAGGTGGCGGAGTTCAACCGCTCGCTTGGTTTTGGCTTATGAATGTTTACAACAACGGGAGCAGGTGCCAGACGGGTAGGAGAGCCGTTCCTATAAATGGATGCCTCACTGCTTTCCTTACTTTGACGAACATTATTGTTAGTGGATGTACTGGAAAAACAACCGTATAAATGTAGACGTGTATGTATTTCTGAGTGATGTATATATATATATATATATATATATATGTATGAGAGAGAGAGAGAGAGAGAGAGAGAGAGAGAGAGAGAGAGAGAGAGAGAGAGAGAGAGAGAGAGAGAGAGAGAGAGAGAGAGAGAGAGAGAGAGAGAGAGAGAGAGAGAGAGAGAGAGAGAGAGAGAGAGAGAGAGAGAGAGAGAGAGAGAGAGAGAGAGAGAGAGAGAGAGAGAGAGAGAGAGAGAGAGAGAGAGAGAGAGAGAGAGAGAGAGAGAGAGAGAGAGAGAGAGAGAGAGAGAGAGAGAGAGAGAGAGAGAGAGAGAGAGAGAGAAAGCGAGAGTCACACTGCCTTCAGAGGCATCAACGAGTTGTGACTTGTGAATACTGTAGCCAATATTCGATGTGCAGTCCCGTGGACAGGGTCTTCTTCTATGTACATGTGCAATAAATAATTGAATGAGAACAGCGTGTCATCGCTTCGGGATCCAACTAGCAATACAGGGGAACACATCCTGCTACGTGGGTCAAAGCGCCCCGTGACATAATTAAGAACAAAATCTTGAAACAACACCCAGTGTCATGTTAACAAATCAAAGGAATAAATACAAAAAAACGACCCGTCATTTAAAAAGGGCTTACTATAACTAAAACAAAACCAACAAAAAATAAGCCAACTATTCATAAACAAATATACCAAATGCATTCTCAACATTACATTATAAAGACAAAATCACAAACACAGAGCTGACGAGGAGATCAAACCAACACCAATAACGTTATCTCAAAATAAGTGCACATAGACAGGATACATCTTCCTAACGGGAAACTAAAATGATATGAGACATGTTTTATATAAAGGATGAATCTAGCAAAGGTAAAAGAAAACAAGGTAGGCGAAAATGGTTGGAGTAGATACATTGACGACGTAATAATGACTCGGGTAGCCATCTGAAAGAAATATGAAAACCATCAATCAACTGATTGCATTGAATAAATGTCGTTTCGGCCCTGTGCTCTAGTTTGAGCGACTACACGAAAACAGGTAAGGTAATTTGGAGAGCAAAATACATCAGATGTGTATGAGGAATTTACCAAATTACTGCATTATTAGGCACACATTTAATTATACAAATGTCGTCGAAATGATAAATTGACTGGGCACTGTTGTGAATTTGCAGTAAACAATTCAAGCAAACGTGTGAGTAATACTTCTGCGTATATTTGTGTACGAAGTCGGTGAAACGAGACTGCTTGCGCAAAACCGAGCCTAGTGAATCACGCCACAAGCTGGGAGGCGTAAATAGAAGCCTAGACGAAAGAAATGATTACGCTTGACAAGGTCTTTTTCCCCAAAGCTGGACAAACATGTTTCGAAGATGTCTTCTGTTGTGCACGCTCCTATCACGCGCACACGGACGCCCGATTGGCTGACGTGGTACTGTTTATATGGCGATTACGTTATATTACCATAAAGGTGCGTGTGTAGTTGCTCCGAACGTCAAGCCATTGTCCGCTGAATCAAAAATAGATAAGCGAGCGAAAAATAAACAACTGTCAAACACGTTCCTTTTGAACGACTGCTAGTACCGTTACGGTTCGTCGGATCCCAACAATATTGATGTTGTTTGGAAGTTTAAGCTTTCTGCTATTCAAACATATAAATGGTTTCCTGATAATCATTCCTAAAAATAACTAAAAACGGACCTACAACCGGGCCCGTTCCGGTTCTTAGACACTGCGAACCATGTTGTTTCGTCGACGCAGTTCACCAATCTACCGGTTGAGGCACCACTATCAGATTTCATGGTATAAGCTCCACCCACTTTCAAACGGTTGCTAAAATGACATACGCGAAGTAGGCGTGATGTCACAATCACGTATATCAACCAACCAACGCGACGAATTTAGACCCGTTGGGTGGCGTACGTTATTGTGACGTCACACCGACGTAGATATATATCGGTTTCGCTGCGATCAAAGCACATCAATATCGCCGCGGTTTAAAAGTGGGTGGAGCTTATAACATGAAATCAAGAAATGGTGAAGTGCGCATGTCTGAACCTATGCAAATTAGGAAAACAGCGACGCAATCGGAAGATTAGTGTATTGAGTACCCGCCGCCAACATCGTTCGGAACCGTACAGAACACCAAAAATTGCGTGATTGTAGGTCCGTTTATCGGTGTTCTTGAAACGGTTACCGGGAAATATAGATGACGCTGGAATAACAAAAGTGCATCCTTTCAAATGATACCAAGATCGTCGGGACAGGACGAGCCGTGAGGGTGCTAGCGACCGTAGAATTTCATGTTTTGGACGTGTTCTGAGTTGTTCATTTTTCGCTCGCTTATCTATTTTTGGCTGAATGCCACTCACGGTATACAGCCTGGTTGGATATTTATTCCGTCGGGGTTGACTACGTTGTAAAGTCAGTGTCGTTAGCGCAAGTACACGCTATTATACTGACGAGGCGAATCCTTCTAAGCATAGAATGTAACACTTTAGTATATACGCAGTGTTTTGGCGCTTCGCAGCACAGGAATCCTGGTTGTGCTTATAGGGGAAGGTTCGGTAATATGAGCCAACTGGAAATTTGGGCCCCTTCCGTAATTCAGAAATTATACACAGCATGTTACGTTATGTTAAAGAGTGTGGTGGACCACGTACGCAGACTTTGCAGTGGCCAAAAAACAGCTTTGCGCATGCGTGGTGTTTAAAATAGAACACATTAAAATCGCAAGAACTGAAATTGTATTATAAAACCGTGCATAACAAACGTCCCGTTTACCTTCAAAATTGGCGCTTCATCAGAACAACAACATTCACAATTTCAACACACGTGGACAATACAATATGCATACAATCACGGTACAAGACGAATTTACAAAACAAAGTGTCAGATACACCTTGCCGCTATCAATAATGCACCTGATTTAAAACAAGTAAAATCTACACTGACAGCTTACACGGGTTTGCAATGTATGTTAAACATCATTATTTGCAGACTTATTCACCTGTGTGTACATTACGAAATTGTTATACTTGTCATTATGAGTGAACAACCAATATGAATACGCTTTTATGTGTACCTCTATGGATGAATAGCCAGTTGTTCAAAATAATGTATAATGTCATGTTCTAAACTTTGTTTAACTTACTCTGTTAACCGATCTATGTTACAATGTTTTTATACACCAAGATTTGTCATCAATATAAGTGGTGGCTCCCATGAGAGCGGCTTTTTTAGCCTAAGTGGGAGTCTCCATCACCCACTCGTGAAAATTTGTATACCATGTGATTACTATATGTATGCGTTTGCATACTCACTTATTGAGTGATAGGTATATGGGTATTAATAAAGAACTTCTGTATATCTGTCTGTCTGTACATTTGCCTTCTGTGTTACATGAGTAACATGCAATCCAGTTAATATTACATATCACATGTATCACCTTGTGCCGCCAAGTCGAGTCCGACTTTTGGGGACTCTTTCTAGAGTGCAACTTCCTTCATTGGTGACCTTTGATCCTAGGAAAATATATTCCTTGACCACTTCCATTTCTTCTCTATCAACAGTGATATCCTTGATCCGTGCAGTTGACATTATTTTTTATATTGAGAAGAAGCCCAGCCTCTTTGCCTTTAATTTTGATGTGTTAAATAATTCTTCCAGATCCTCCATTTTCCCCTATCAATGTAGTGTCATCGGCATATCGCAGGTTTTGAAGTAGCATGCCACCAATTCTAAAGCCTTTACATGTTGTTTGTATTGAATCTCTTTATATATTCGCTGCATATGTTGAAGAGTGCTGGGGATAGTATATTACCTTGTCAGACGTCTTTCCCTTTCACGATTATAGGAATCATAATATGAGATACATAATACATATTATTGGGAAGTGGTGGAAAACGATGTAGGACAACACGGTGATGGCAAAAACGGCCGATAAGGAGAAAAGAAAATGGAAAACATCAGGGAGGAAAGTCTTACACGAGTTCGCCTCACCTCTTTTAAATGGAGCAATTAGACTATACAACACCTTTCGTTCAGGTGGGCAGGTCAATTTCACAATAAATGTATTGCAGTTGCAATGACACATGCACACAATGTTTCATTTCCACGTCCATGTCCGCGTCCTGGTAATGATGTCATCGATCACAACTTGCCCAAAACATCCCATGAAACACCGCCGTGTGAACATAATTGAAGTCGTAGGCCTGTTGTGCAATCTTTAATTACGTTCAATTAACAAGAATTTGTCTTTATACACTGACCCTTTCATCCGCAATGGTTATTGACATATGTGTTGATAATATAACCATTACCCCATTTAAATAAATAATCTGAAAATTAATATATTCATAAATACGAAAATGTTATCCCTGTAGATCAATTTGCTGTGAAAACGCCTGTTGTCCTTAATGGCATTTTCCCCAGGGAGAAACTGAAATCCGGATCTTCTTGGTTGACGATGCTGGCATTACGCGATATCAACTTCCCATCAGTTGCCACCAGTGATACGTGTGTGTGTATGTATGTGTGTGTGTGTGTGTGTGTGTGTGTGTGTGTGTGTGTGTGTGTGTGTGTGTGTGTGTGTGTGTGTGTGTGTGTGTGTGTGTGTGTGTGTGTATGTGTTGTTCTCGTTGACAGTGGACTTACGTCCTTTCCAAGTGGTCGTGTTCGTTTAGCGCTGCAAACATCTTTGGGTTGAAGTTCCGTAATCGACAACGTTAGTCGTGTATGTTCTAGCTAGACAGACATCCACAGAAGCATCATTATACTACGTCGTCGATGAACATGGGTGGAGAACATATATTTCACAAATATATCTTTATCACGAACTGCACTATGGGGAAAGAGAGTAGGGCCTATAGACAGATCATTCACTTGTGTCAAAGATGGTCTACAATGAGATATGAATGCACATAGTATCCCATCCGCAGCATATCAAACTGAGTGCCAAAGATCCATTCATTCCTCGTCATTTCTGACACAGATAAACATACGACAAATGCAACTTATGCACAATGGACGCTTAAACGTTTTGTCAACAACAGCTATATAGCACGAAAGACAGAAATCGGATTATTGTTCGAGTAAATTAAGTAAACAGCATATTTATTATCAAATGAATGTAACAAAGAACATAAGCTGTATTGCGCGCGCGCGCGCGTGTGTGTGTGTGTGCGTGTGTGCGAGTGCGCGTGTGCGTGTGCGTGTATGTGACTAATCAATGCTTGCACTACTTTCGTAGACGAAGTTGAATACTGAATCCAACTCATAGTTGCTGTTCCATCGAACAGGCCGGGAGAACGTATCAATCAACTTCGACCTATCAGACTTTCCGAAAAAGGCGACAGAACTGGGTGATTAAGGTTCTCTTTACTCAACCTGAGTGAGTACTTACAAAAATACACTTGTTTAATAACACCGCTGTCAGCCTTAGATAAATAAAGATTTCTTGCGGTTGGATCATTGCCAGTTTTCCCAAAACGGGTGTGACTCAAGCGATTTCCGTTTAAGTTAAAATCCGTCTCGGATACAGGTCATATAGTGTCATGTCTATCCAGAACGTATTCATTAAGCCTTTTTATTCGCACTAATGTCATCCGTTTTAGGAGCGGTGGGGAAACGCACATCGTAGTGTTGACAAAGACAATAACTGAGCCTTCTAGTTGATCGTCACTGACGGTTCCCTCAATACCTAGGAAGCGGAGATTTTACCTGCAGTAGTATTGCTCGTATCCATCTAGCTGGATTTCGAGATCTAAGACTTTGGTTTCTAGAACCGAAATTCGCTCATCTTTTGCTTATAAAGTTTTGGTGAGTTCGTCATTTTGTTTATTTCAGTTAATCTATTCCGTCATTTAGGTTTTTTGGGTATAGGACTGTTTTTATTTTGTTCAAGACGATTTCATCTGTTAACATTTCTTGTATTATCAGCTTAAACCGTGTCACGTCGATGCCACCCATGTTGCTGTCCGAGGTGGCGGAGTTCAACCGCTCGCTTGGTTTTGGCTTATGAATGTTTACAACAACGGGAGTAGGTGTCAGACGGGTAGGACAGCCGTTCCTATAAATGGATGCCTCACTTCAACACAGCTTCGATCAGCTGCCCTTTGCAAAAGTCAGTTCAACAGAATGCTTTCTGAATGAAATTATTGACAAAATCGGCGAATCCGGTTCCACACACATTCATTTATTTTGTGTACCACTTTCTACTTATATCTTAGTCCAAGTTCAACGTTAAATTTTCCTCGATCTCTCTCACTTATGCAGCACTCAAACACATGTCGACATGTCACCGAATCCGCGTATGATTAATACACATTAACAAATAAATTAATGGAAAATGAAGTTAATTCCATGAAGCCAACGCAGCGAACCACTTGTACTAGACTCTGGCTTGTACTGCACAATCTTCCAGGTGAAACATGATGGCGACATTTGGAACTATTGGTGTGGGGAATGCATTCATATACAGGCACACCGTACTGCAATTGGTGGCATCTGTTCACACACATGAATAATATTTTGGTGGTGCATATTGTCCTTATCTAGGACCTTTGACAATTATTTATAGTGAGTGGAGTCGAGTGCAAATTACTAAAAGGATTTATTCAGTTACATGACCAATATTTGGCAATGTCGCTCGGTCCCATACTGCGCAGATTAATGACGCTCCGTGCCAATCGCACTTGTGGGCTGGTAGAATCCCGTTTGTATGTCTAATATATAACCGACCAAAACTAATGCAAAGATTACATAATTAAACGTGCATAGTCCGGCCCGAACTGTGTTGGCTATGTCTGTTTAATTATTCCATCTGCTTTAAACTGTAGTCCAAATAATTAATATTTAGCCTCAAAATTAATCAATGTTGTGGAAAATAATTAGTAGTAATGTTCCGAGTAGATAATATGCAAAATCAGCATAAATTATATAAAGTTCAGGTACAATAGTTGCACTATTTACGGACCATCTTGAAATAATGCTAACACTCATTATATGCGACACAGCGGTTCAAGATGGTTCTAACCCACTTCTGTCGTTCTAAATAATCACCAGATGGCGAGGTGGTAACGGCAGATTAGAGAGACGTGACTTAATCCACATGATGGCGATACCGTCGCTCTGAAAAATAACCGCCTTCTGGGGATGACCATTAATTGTTCTCAGATTGTCACACAAATGCCGGTGCTTTCCTTACTTTGACGAACATTGTTGTTAGTGGATGTACTGGAAAACAAACGTATAAATGTAGACGTGTATGTATTTCTGAGTGATGGTCCGTTGAAAGTCATGCATGATCGATGTAAGACGTGTCATGTTTTCCATCATAAAATAAAGCTTCTACTACTACTTCTATTACATTCGTTTTTGGGCAGCTTACGCTGCTGCAAGCAACTTCAACTGTTGTGGACTGGCATAAATTCGTTAAATTCGTATGCATATATATATATATATACGTATATATATTTATGTATATATATATATATATGCATATATATATATATATATATAGAGAGAGAGAGAGGGGGGGGGAGGGAGAGTGAGAGAGAGACAGAGAGAGAGAGAGAGAGAGAGAGAGAGAGAGAGAGAGAGAGAGAGAGAGAGAGAGAGAGAGAGAGAGAGAGAGAGAGAGAGTGAGAGAGAGAGACGGACAGACGGACAGACAGACAGACAGACAGACAGACAGCTTATTATGGAATGTCATTGAATGTCCGTCGAGAGACTTACTCACTCACTCACTCACTCACTCACTCACTCATACACAGAAAAATGTACGATGTGACTGTAAGTATACTTCTCTCGCGGAAAAAGATTTCTTTAAGTTTCCTTGTGTCATTACTATAACCAGAAATCAAACATGCGTAATGCTAGCGAAGTGATCCCAAATGGCTTGCAGACAAGATGCGGCTACTTGCGCCTTGGACCGCAATAACATCTCAGTACCAATGTTCTCCGCCTGATGTTCTCTGACCCAGACTCACTGACTGACTGGAACTCTTAGGTCAGATATAGTAGGCCATACTGTCGAACCACTCCCTCTGGTCTTCCTCTCCATTACTTCCTGTCAGTCTCCAACTTTCATCCTCACCCGATCGTCTCATGTCCCTCTTCACACAGTCCTCAAATCTCATGGCCTTCCCCTTCTCATGTGTCTTTGGTGTTGTTCCGCCTCTGCTCTCTTTGCGAGTTTGCCTGCATCCGTCCTTGCCAATTGCCAATCTCATCCGGTTTCGATCACCAGTTTCCTGTTGGGCTGCATATTCCATCCCAACCTCTTTCCTTTGTTTAGTCATTCTTCTTCTGTTCATCCTCTCTGTGCTTATTATTCTTCGAACACAGTTGTTCTAGCAAACTAGCAGCTTCTGTTGTTTTTCTGTCGGCGCCACTGTCTCTAGATCATACAGGCATGCCGGTGTAATATATACTCTCAGGACTTTCCCATTTAGCTTATTCGAAATGTTCCTGTCTATCATGACTCCCTCTACCTTTCTCCAAGCATTCGCTCCTGCTTGTATTTGACGTATGTATGCCCATCCTCCGTAACCATTCCTCCAAGAAACGCAAAGCCTTCCACTTGCTTGATTTCCATCCCATCCAACCTGATGATCAACTCCTTTTTCTTGTGTCCAACCCACATCGATTCTAGTTCTGCTTTCCTCAGGCTCATTCTCAGTCCATGCTTTCTGAGCACCCCAAACACTTATTATAGTTCGCTTTGTTCTCTGCCATTATGGCCAGAACATCTGCATACAACATATTCATGAGAACGTCTCCGTGCTTATCTTCCTGCTGATTAGCGTCATTACCATGATAACCAGTGAAGGTCCAAAGACACTTCCTAGCCTCAAGCCATTGTTCACTCGAAATTCTTCCGACGTACATACCAGATCCAATCACAACTCTACCTTTTGTTCTGTCATACATTGCCTCCACCATTCTGGCTTCTACTTCTGGTATTCGCATCCATCCCACTGTTGCTGTCACCATCACTTTTGGGACTGCGGTGCCATATAGCCCTTCTCCGTGCAGGTCAACAAATCCCGCTGCCATTCCCCTGTAGTGTCTACTGCATTTTATTATTCCTTCCTGGTTTTACTTTGATGGTAAAATGTATCTGGTTGTGATCACTATACGATCGAGTTCCCCAGTGGCTCACATATCTTGACATTGTCAACTAATTCATTCTGTGAGGACAAACCTATGTCTAATTCATATATCACGTTCCTCAACATCATACTTATTATTATATAAACGGTTCACATACAATGCATTTTAAAGATAAAACGGCGTAAAAGACGAAAACTAATATCCGCTTGCCATACGGCCTACGTCTATTTTGCCGGTGTACCGATCTGGAAGGAGGTTCCGGTCTGAGAGTAAGTTCCGGTTCCGTTTTGCGTATTGCGCATGCGCTTGTACATGTCAAAAGTTAGCGCCTACTTTCGGCCCGCAGCTGTACGGTCTGGAAGGAGGGGTAAGACCACATTAAGGATTCGTCCGCCATTACCCTCCGAGAGAGTTCCCAATAGAAATGGCATTATGCAGGTTGTGTGAATTTCTGAGAGTACTTGTATAGTGTTGATTGAGTAGAAATTATGTTTTTCTGCAGCGTGGTACCAGAGCTGTCAAATTATGACAGTTGTCAAATTGTGCTTTTCTGCATATAGACACAGGTGTCATTTGGCTGTATGATGTCATTAAGGCAAATCACTGTCTGGTTCTAGCAGAAATGAAGGGGTGTCAGGTTTGAAAGTGGTTTATGGAAAATTGAGGTATGAGAATTTTACGAATTTTGCACAGCATGTGTATGAATAGAGGGTAAATATGGTGTAGAAATTTAAAGAAAACTGTTGGGTAAAATTTACAGGAAATGAAGGAAACGTTATAATGGCCGCCTATGGGGAAATCTAATGTGGTCTCACCCCAGGAGGTTACGGTCTGAGAGTTTTTTTTGTAGTCATTGTCCCGGAGCGTTGTGTATCTTATGACTTCGTCACACAGAGCTGCAGTTTTCAGCGCTATTTATACGCACAGTGGGTTTTGTGGTAAACACAAATGAAACAAATCTCTGTCAGTTTGGCATGTGTGAAATTTAAATTGTGTGTGTAATCTAGCAGCCCCATTTGGGGTGGTTCGTAGATTTATATTTTTTTAAATTCGTCGGGGTGAGGATCCTGGGGGGTAACAATTTATAAATGACACATATCTCTGTCAATTTGGTATGTATATAACACCGTAGGGGGGCAAGTAGGTCAGTGGAGTAACGGCCGCTACAGCAAGCGAAAACTTATTCGTTATGTAACTCAGTCGCCGCGAGCGTCGAGCAAGGGTAAAAGGTGATCGGTCACTTGAGGTCGCGTTGCTCACCGCGATGTAACTCAGTCGACACATACTTCTGGCACGGAGTCAAAGTTGATCGGTCAGATGAGGTCATGTTGCTCACCGCTGGTCGCATTTGATGTACTGCGCTTGCGCGAGCATGCGCAATACGAAAAACGGAACCGGAACTTACTCTCAGACCGGAACCTCCTTCCAGACCGGTACACTTGTCTGAAAGGAGTTTCCGGTCTGAGAGTAAATTCCGGTTCCTTTTTGCGTATTATCGCGCAAGCGCAGTAGATCAAATGGGACCTGCGGTGAGAAACGTGACCTCAGCTGACCGATCAACTTTGACCCCGCGACCGTTACTCCACTGACCTACTTGACCCCCCCCCACGGTGCTGAACAGTGAACGTACATCTGCGCGTGACTATACACTGTCTACAGGCACATCTGACTTAAATCACACACCAAATTTCAGCTTCATACATGCCAAATTGACAGAGATATATGTGTCATTTATAAATTGTTACCCCCAGGATCCCCACCCCGACGAATTTTTTTAAATATAAATCTACCAACCACTCCCAATGGGCCTGCTAGATTACATACACAATTTCAGCTTCATACATTCCAAACTGACGGAGATGTGGTGTGTTTACCACAAAACCCGCTGTGCGTATAAACAGCGCTGAAAACTGTAGCTTTGTGTGACGAAGTCGCAAGATACACAACGCTCTGAGACAACGACATCAAAATAAAACTTAATTTTTTTGCAAATAATTAAAAGTTATGCTAATTATGAGGTTTTCTTATTTATACTAACAATTACAAATGTAATCGCATCATTAACGTAAACTATAACATAATTGGGTCCACATAGTTTCGACAAACATTGTGTTTAAGCTGACCAAAAATAGGCGCTAATCTTTGACATGTCCAGTGTATACGGGCCTCTGTATTCCCCGGAACGTTTCCGGAACGATTCCGGAACGGATTTTTTTATAAAATCATCTACCATTCGTTGTACGCTTCGCCTGGGACTTATATTTCACACATAGTTAAATATTTATATAATATGACATGTCCTTGAACATGAAGTCATAATATCTACATTAATGTATATTCATATGCGATGGAACGTCGATGGAACGTCCCGGAACGTCGCGGAACGTCGATGGAACGGATTTTTAAGGTCATCTACCATTCGGTGTGTGCTTCGCGTGAGATTGACACTTCGCACATAGTTAACTATTGATATAATATAACATGTCCATAAATATAAAGTCATAATATCTACAATAATGTATATTCATGTGCGATGGAACGTCGCGGAACGTCGATCGAAGGTGGAATTAAGATGGCGGACGATGACAGCTTTGTTTTGGCTGTTCCATCTATTGAACACACAGTTGTGTGTGTCTCTGTGTGTGTGTGTGTGTGTGTGTGTGTGTGTGTGTGTGTGTGTGTGTGTGTGTGTGTGTGTGTGTGTGTGTGTGTGTGTGTGTGTGTGTGTGTGTGTGTGCTTGCAGGTGTGCAATGTCATATACCAGTAATACATATCTGCTGACTATATTTACTATATATATATATATATATATATGTATATATATATAATATATAATATATATTTAAAAACAAACAACAACTGTTCTATAGAAAAATGTTACATTTAGAAAAAAGTATTGTTTCTCTACTACACAAATAATTTAGAATATATACAGTTAGACAGCAATTACATTTTGTTTGTGTGATAAGTAAAACATATAGTATGTTCGCTTACCCAGGATTCAGTTGCCTAATGTGGACTATCAGCTGTGTGAACAGGTCAGTACAAGTATGCACACTGTTGCCACACCCGATATTGTTGGTCCCCACGTGCAACACAATGACCTGTAAACACAGACAGTATTGGCATTCAACAACATTGGATTACTAAATGTTTTCAACAACTCAAAAGTAATACACAAAGTAGTAGTTACTGTTGTGTTATACACTTGTAACAGTAATATGTTATGAGAGAATGAGACAAACGCATGTATATGTCAAAATGGCTGTATTAGAAGACACGCGAGATCAGCAGTGATCTCACGAGACTAGTGAGAGGTAGGATGATCGAGACTAACGTCACATCTCCCTTCCAAGTTCCATGAGTGCTTGGAGACAACTCTCAACTATAGGTCCAGGGGTCGCGGTGGAATCACCACTCTCCCAGAACGTGTCACCACTCCAGTGGGAGCTGTGACCGCTGGAGGTGACTCTGGTCTCGGCTCGCGCATACGAAGCGCAACCGGTGTCGTCGTCATCTCGGTAGATGACGGGTCGGCGTCGTCTGCTCGCTCGTCAGCCGTCACGTTAGGAGTCGGCTGCAGATGTCGCCGATTTCTTCTTAGGCAGGACGTCGGCGTTCGCACTACATACGACCGAGGTGTGTGTGCCGGACCCACCACCGTGCCGTTCACGTTCGCGTCTTTGACCCAGACTGGGTCGCCGGCCCGAAGAGTAGAAAGTGGTCGCGCGCGATGATATCGGTCGTACGCGTCTTTCTTCTTCTGACGCATCAGCTCTCTTCGCTCTCTCTCTCCCCTCGGCTCATCCCAGCGGGGCAGAAGAGTCGCAGGCACCGTTGGCACTAACGTGCGCAGCTGTCGGCCCATGCTTAGTTCAGCAGGCGAATAGCCGCACTCTAGTGCTGTCGATCTGTACGCCAACAAGGCATCGTACGGGTCGACCGCCTTCTTTAGTAGATTCTTGACAGTCTGGACGGCGCGCTCAGACTTGCCGTTACTTTGAGGAAAGCGAGGGCTGCTCGTGATGTGTTCAAAGCCCTGCGCTCTCGCGAATTGCGCAAACTCAAATGATGAATACTGCGGCCCGTTGTCGGAGATCACGGTCTCCGGAATGCCATGCCGGGCGAAGATCGACTTCAGATGAAGAATAACTGATGACGAATTTGTTGTCTCCAGCCTGGCTACTTCGACGTAGCTGGAACAGTAGTCGACTACTAACAAGTAGGTCGACCGCCTGAAGAAGAACATGTCCGTCCCGACCTTCTGCCACGGCCGCAGATGACATTCCGACGCGATCATCGGTTCAGAGGGGTTTCGCCTCTCCCTTGCACACGTCGTGCAGTTCTTCACAACTTCCTCGAGTTGTCGACTCAGTCCAGGCCACCACACTGAGGCCTGTGCTCGCGCCCTACACTTGACTACTCCCTGGTGTCCCTCGTGTAGTCGATCTATCATCTCCAGTCTCATAGAGACCGGGATGACGAGACGTACTCCCTTGAGTAAGATGCCGTTGTGGACCGTAAGCTCTTGTTGACACTGCCAGTACGGTCTCAGAATCGACGGCAGAGAACAGTGGCTTGGCCAGCCCTCAGCACAGTAGCGCAGAACCTGGCTGCAGATCTCGTCACGCTGTTGCTGTTCCTTGATCTCCTGGAGACGTCTCTCCGTCGCCGGGATCTGTCCCACGACGAAATCTTCGTGAGCTGCCACTTCATCCGCGAACTGGAGTTCCGAGATGGTCAGCTCTCTCACGTGCGGGGCTCGCGACAGAGCATCGGCTGTAATCAGCTCCTTCCCCGGCACGTGCTCGATCGTGTACGTATAACGCATCAGGCGCATACGATAGCGTTGAATCCGTGGAGTCAGCTCATCCAAGTTCTTCTTCGAGCTTAAGAGTGTCACAAGCGGCTTGTGATCTGTCTCTACATGAAACTCCATACCGTACAGGTAATCGTGGAAGCGCTCCAGTGACCACGTTGTCGCAAGAGCTTCCTTGTCGATTTGAGAGTATCGTTGTTCAGTCGGCGTCATCGCCCGAGAAGCGTACGCCACTGGCCTGTTCGTACCATCGATCCTTTGTAGCAGGACAGCGCCAAGACCGAACGATGACGCATCTGCTGACACCGTCGTCGTCCTGTTCGGGTCATATAGCGCCAGCACTGGCGTCACACTGAGTTCGGCCTTTACCGCGTCGAAAGCCGTCTGCTGACTCGGCCCCCAGAACCACTGCCTGTCCTTCTGTAGCAAATCACGCAACGGTTGCGTAACTGATGACAGCGTAGGCGAGAACTTTCCCAGCTGATTCGCCATGCCGAGGAAACGTCGTATGTGGCCTACATCTGTAGGCTGACCCATCTCTGTGATGGCCTTTACCTTGGCAGGATCGGCCTTGATGCCTTCAGCCGTCACGACGTGACCCAGGTAGGTGATGCTTGATTTGCTGAACTCGCATTTAGCAAAGTTCAAAGTCACTCCGTTGTCGGCCAGTCGCTTGAATACTGCCCGCACTCGTGTGTCGTGCTCCTCTGATGACGCGCCAAAGATGACGATATCATCCATCATACACAACACCCCGCTCAAGCCGTCAAGAACCGCACTCATGCGCTTCTGGAAGTGCTCAGGGGCTGACGTTATGCCGAACGGTAGCCTTCTGAAGCAATACCGCCCAAACGGCGTTATGAACGTCGTCAGCTCCTGACAGGGGAATTTGCCAAAACCCCGAGTTGGCATCCAACTTTGTGAAAACTTTCGCCCTAGCCAGTCGGCCAAGCGTCTGGTCGACTGAGGGCAGATCATGCTTTTCACGTCTGACACTCTCGTTGAGATGTGTCAGGTCGACACAGATACGCACTTTGTGCGTCACGACTCCATCTGACGACGTAGTAGTTGCCTTCGGTTTGGCTACCACTACCATGCCGGCGCACCAGTCTGTGGGTGCCTCGACTCGCCTGATGACACCTGTGTCTTCCATTCTCTGCAGCTCCTGTCTAACTGTCTCGAGCAGAGGAATCGACACCCGTCGCGGCGTCGACAACGCAAATGGGACCGCCCCCTCGCGTAACTGGATGTTGTAGTCGCCACGCATGCGACCCAACCCTACAAACAATTTCGGGTTGTCTTGTCTTATAACGTCGGCCGCTTCGACCGAGTCGACCGCCACACGTCGTACGAGATCGAGCATCTGGCAGACACGTCGACTGAGAAGTGACCGTCGTTGGCCACTGATGACGTAAACGTCCTCATCGACTACTGAGCCGTCACGCGACAGCTTGCCGACGAACTTGCCCTGGGCTTTTAGAACCATGTCGTTCGCGCCCACCAGCGTCTTCGACGTCATCTCCAGAGACGGACTTCCTGCCCGTCTGTAGTCGGCAGCCGAAATCACAGTGACGTCTGCACCCGTGTCGAGCTTGAAGCACACGTCAACTCGTTGTTTCGTCTTCATCACCTCGAGGCTGATCGTTGATGACCACGGCTGATCACCTTTCGTCACCTCTCCAAGGAAGGAATACCCCTCCTCGTCGTCTCGGCTGACTGTATCGACGGCCTTTGATGACCTACATACAGTTGAAAAATGACCACTGCGGTGGCACCTGAAGCATGTGGCTTCTCTCGCCGGACAGACTGCTCTCTGATGAGACGACCGTCCACAGAACTCGCACTTGCGCGACGTCTTCGTGGTCGTGGCCTGCGTCTGACCTCCTTGAGGCCTGTTGGTCTTCTGTCTCGTGCCGCCGCTAACTTTCTTCTTTGACTTGACGAAGTCCACACTCGTCCTTGTTGAAGAGGAAGCAAAGTTGCGAAGCATCGCCTGCTCTCGCTTGGCCGCCTCATTCTGACGTGCCATGTCGATTGCTCGCTTCAGCGTAAGCTCAGCGTCTAGCTGAAGTTTCAGCGAGAGCGTCGTGTCTCTGATTCCCACGACAATCCTGTCTCTTATCATCTCGTCGTTCAATTGACCGTAATCGCAGAACTCGGCCAGGCAGAAGAGAGCCGTGATGAAGGCGTCCACCATCTCCCCCTCCTCCTGACATCTTCGGTTAAACTTAGCCCGTCGAAAATCGTGTTCCGACGAACTATGAAGTGTGAATCAAACTTTGACTTCACCACCTCATACCGCTCCCTTTCTTCAGCTGTTAAGCCAAAGCCGGCCATAATATCATCGGCTTCATCGCCCATGGCGTAAACCAATGCGTTCACCTGCATGGCTTCACTCTTCTCATTCAGAGCAGAAGCCAGCCGAAACCGCTCAAAACGCCTGATCCACTTTGGCCACTCGTTGGGCTTTGTGAACACAAAGGGATCAGGCGGAGATACGTGGAATGACTGCGCCATCTCCAAAAGTTCAGTAGGCAAAGCGACAAGTCATTGGCAGTAGCACATGTGAAGTAGCGTAGCAGCACTAGCGAAGCGTTAGTAGCGAAGCGGTATTGTTCAATCAATCAAAGTTCAGCGAAGCAGTGACAGCGAAGCTTTTACAGCGAAGCAGCAGCAGCTTATCGTAACGTTCACTTACTCAGGCACGTACTGACGGTAAACTTCTGACACCATGATGTGTTATACACTTGTAACAGTAATATGTTATGAGAGAATGAGACAAACGCATGTATATGTCAAAATGGCTGTATTAGAAGACACGCGAGATCAGCAGTGATCTCACGAGACTAGTGAGAGGTAGGATGATCGAGACTAACGTCACAGTTACAGAGTGGCAGCCAATTAGTGCTAATGATAAAGGAATACACATGGCTGTCCCTCAGCACTGCCCTTGCAGACTTAATCTGCTCTTAACTGCAATTAAACACTTGAATGACACTGCCTCTGGAGCTGAGAGTACATAATACACAACACAATACCCAAGATAAGAAATAAGTAAATTGCCTTGCAGCTACTCAAAAACAGATCAAGCAGGGATCAACAATGGGGGTCACTCAATAATTTGAAGAATGTTCAGTAATCATATGAGCATTAGTTTCCAATTGCTACAGGAAGCAGACTGGTTTAACAAACTATGTTCCCCACTAAAATGCATTTTTTTTTGGACCCTTGTGATACTATTTTGCAAACTTTCCGGTAAAAACACTCACTATAGCATGTATTAAACATAAACAAGTGTCATATTGTAAACTGTCAATTACTACCGGTAGGTCAATATCACAAAAAAATCACAACTAACATCACATTTTTCTAAAGTCACACACACACAATGCTCTGTAACATAGTTTTGAAAATATTGAATGTATTGTATCATAGTTTTAATAAACCATCAGCATCACTAACATGCAATAACAATGCTATGCTTATGTCCTACCTCAAACCGAGCGAAAGCCGAATTGACAGCATCATTAAATGCCAGCTCCTCAATCTTGCAGCCAGAGTAGCTCAGCGTTGGTATGTCAAAGTCACTGACGTAGCGGTGCAGATACTTGGTCTGAGAATCTCCGATAATAACAGTTGCCATGATGGACTTGACAGTACAAGACTCAAGAGCAAATGATTGACCCATCCTGGACAGCATGGCTTAAATAAGAGGGAATGAGCACTAGTATTGTGAACCTGCGTCTTTGTTCTAGCAGGTGTTATTACACCTAGAAATGTTGCGCTTTTGGATAATGCAATCAACATTTATATTTATTATCTATTCTAAGAGTCTTAGACTCTATAAGACTAAGGTAAGTGACTTTTGAATTGTATATTGATTTTTCAGCATAAATATTTAAAGTGTTACACAGTTGTTGTTGTTTGTTTTTAAATGTATATATATATAAATACATATATATATATAGTAAATATAGTCAGCAGATATGTACTACTAGTATATGACATTGCACACAGGCAAGCACACATACACACCACACACACACACACACACACACACACACACACACACACACACACACACACACACACACACACACACACACACACACACACACACACACACACACAACTGTGTGTTCAATAGATGGAACAGCCAAAACAAAGCTGTCATCGTCCGCCATCTTAATTCCATCTTCGATCGACGTTCCGCGACGTTCTATCGCACATGAATACATTATTGTAGATATTATGACTTTATATTTATGAACATGTTATATTATATCAATAGTTAACTATGTGCGAAGTATCAGTCTCACGCGAAGCACTCACCGAATGGTAGATGACCTTAAAAATCCGTTCCATCGACGTTCCGCGACGTTCCGGGACGTTCCATCGCATATGAATATACATTAATGTAGATATTATGCCTTCATATTCAAGGACATGTCATATTATATAATATTTAACTATGTGTGAAATATAAGTCCCAGGCGAAGCGTACAACGAATGGTAGATGATTTTAAAAATCCGTTCCGGAATCGTTCCGGAAACGTTCCGGGGAATACAGAGGACCAGTGTATACGCGCAAAACAGAACCGGAACTTACTCTTAGACCGGAACTTAATTATTACTTCTAGACCGTACAGCTGCGGGCCGAAAGTAGGCGCTAACCTTTGACATGTACAAGCGCATGCCCAATACGCAAAACGGAACCGGAACTTACTCTCAGACCGGAACCTCCTTCCAGACCGGTACACCGGGCTTGGCGACTGGTGTAGACGTATGCGACGAGCGCGTGTATTTTTAGAAGCGGCGTATTTCCGAGCACCGAATCGATTGATACTTGCGGCAGTGACTGCACCTGTAAGTTTGACCCGGTAACTAGGTCACAGCCGTGACAGCGAAACAACCAGGTCAATTTTGCTCGGTGTTTGCCACACCAACTTTGGGGTATCACGTCGATTATATAGCCGTAACTTGTAAGAAGAGCTGGTTGCGTGGATAGTGCGTGACTGTTGTTGTCGTTGTTAATAATGTTGTTGACCTGGACCGCAGAAGCAATGAGAAGCTCGTGCGGGCGAACACTGACACTGGCGTTACTCGCACTCTACTCGGCAGTTGTTGTGACAGGTATGTACATGTCGTCGCCTCCTCGCGTGGTCCCGGCCGTTCTTATTAATCACCCACCCTGCGTCACCGTAGACGCCGATTCAATCATTTCACCGGTTAGGTGTGGCGCACTCCGGTAACTGTCAAAGATACACTGTACGTCCCATATATGCAGGCCACTACATACGTACGGATACGTATAGGCAGGCACACACGGGCACAATAGCAGGCACTCACGCTAGCACAACACGCACATCCGGCCGTAACACGCGTGCGAGGACACAGGCACGGTCATATACGCACACAATTACACAGGTACACACACACACACACACACACACACACACACACACACACACACACACACACACACACGCACACGCACACGCACACACGCACGCACGCACACTCACACACACGCACACACACACACACAAATAAACTGACTACTCACTGCTGTCATGCACAATTACGCAAGTTCTCGATTACGCAACAGCCACTCCCACGGGATACATGTATTAAGACGTGCCGATAACGTTGGGTGTGTTTTGGATATGAACGCTCACACACAGCACGCAGGCGCACGAACATGTCCACATCTATGCACGCCAGGCCTGGGGTCAATTCATTGCAATGTAATCGAGTACTATTATTATTACTTTGTTCCCTTCGTATTACTATTACAAGCTGAATTCTTCCTATTACTATTACATTTGAAGCAATTACTATTACAAATTTCGTCGGAACATCTTATGGTATAATGCACTGTATGCATCAATACAATAAGTACAATTGTTTGACTCACACTCTCAAGAAGTTAAACAAGACAGGTGAATGCAAGAATCTAACTTGCCATTTATTGACACTCATGCCCAAAGTATTTGAAATTATATTTGAGAATGTCATATACTTTCATCATCATTAGAGAAGTATTATAAAATATAGAGTAGGATGGGGCATAGCGCCCAGGATAACAAATATCGTCATAACGGTTGGCTCTATTTAATGCAATATACCTACAACTATCTACAATATGTCGGTAACTATATTGAGTATATGTCGTGCAAATCTGACATGATTCGAATAATATGTTTTTGTAGTGTGATTAATTATGTGCATGCACCCGATTTGGGCGCTTTGCCCCGTAGGTGGGGCAAAGCGCACATGGGATGGGCGCTATGCCCCATGTGGAATTGCATGTATTTTTTATCAGTATGCTACAACATGATTATCTAATAACAAGAATACAGAACTTTAATTAAATTCACATACATAATGCAGCCTACAAACCAAATGAAACACGAACAAGGAAACTGAATGCAGTTCGCTTGTGGCTTCAGTGTAGCGACATGTGCTATGACGACGTGCTGTTGAATTTGTTCATCCAAATTAGTCTGAGTCTGATTCACAGATGTGGCAAATGTAGTATGGGTCGCCTGCAGTGCACGCGGCGTGTGCCCATTTCTTGCAGCTCAGACACTGAAGCCACACCTCTCTGGACTTGCTGTTGGCGTAAGGATCGCAGCAAACGACGCATTATGTGTCTTCGTCGGTGTTCCTTTCTTGGTTTGACACCCCAGACGGACCAGCAATAGGCTCTTGTGCTGACTTGGGCAGCTTGATCTCGCTGATTTTCTTTACCACCAGCGAACGTTTTAGTTTCTTCATGTCGCGTTTTTTCTCAGCAATTAACTTGTAAGGCGAAGAAATCAGCACGACACTGGTGGTTCTTCTCGCTACATGTTAACGCTTCTTGTTCGGCGGTGGTGGCGTGCAGCTCATAATAATAGCGCGAATGTCACCTTCAGATCCTGCAGGACTTGCAGGATGTTCGGCAGAAACTGCCGGTGCAGATACACCAGTGGCGACATCTGGAGCGTGGTTGCTTTGAACAGAGCTGAGTCGATATAGCCTGAACCGCGATCATTCACTGCACCAATCGAATCAGTAGGAGCACCGTTCATGAGGGCCTCCACCATTCTCTTGCGAGGGAACACAAACAGCGGAGGAATGTAAGAACCGGCAGCGCTTATACAGCACAGCGCGGTAATGTTCTTTCCACTCTCACCGCTCGAAACCTTTCGCACCTGCCTTCTTCCAGTTTCGCATACGACCTTCCCCGTCGTGAAGCCAGTTTCATCGCAGTTCCAAATGGCAGTAGCTCTGTGATCCCCTCCTTGCAGGATATCTTTGTACAAAGCAAAAAACGCCATAACTGCATCGCGGTTGAAACCTTCGACACGGGCCAGGCTAGTGGAAATTGGCGCACGAATCGACAACTCTGGGTGGCGCTTCATGAAACTTGACAGCCAGTCCTTTCCTGCTAGCCCACGCTCGTCATCAAAATTGTGCTGTATGCCCAATTTTGCGGCAACAGTGTAAGCCAAACGCCTGACAACAATAGTTGTCAATCCGTACATTCTTTTGGCCATCTCCTTTGCATAATCTACCAATTGTGCTTCAAAGGCACTTGAGAATACGCAACGCTTGCTACCCATAGCAATAACGCCAGGGAGCTGTACAACACCAGAGCAATGGCGCTTTAGTGTGCGCCTTGGTATTCCATAATCTGCCCCTGCACCTCGTATACTCTGTCCTTCGTGGACAGCCGCTACAGCTAACGCCAGTCGTTCAGACCCATACAACCCCTGTGTAGACTTTTTTTTGTACGTTCGAACCATGCTGTCTCTCAATCTGAAACGAACATGCTGTAACTGTTATTATTATAATAATCACAAGAACGTTTGATAAAATTATATCATTAAAATTCACACGGACACACACACACACACACACACACATTATTATAAATAATTGTGCGTGTGTTTGTGTGTGTGCGCGCTAAACACAAACTCTATATATATATATATTCACAATGCTACTTTTATATCAATAATTGCAGATGGGGCATAGCGCGCAGGCATGGGCGCTTTGCCCCCATTCACAGGTGGCGCTATGCCCCACTGACGACTATGATGATAACGTTTGAGTCATGACATTTTCTTTTATCGCTCACCGTAACTGAAGGCGTGAAAATGCAGGTTATATCACATAGCTTAGAAAGCTATTCCAAGCGTTTCAAAATTCGTAACCATTTAGGGGCAATTTATTGATTAATATGGAAGCGATCTTATAACAAATCATAAAGAAACAGTAAATCGGTTGTACTTACACCGTGTTCGATTCTGTAGAGCCATAGTACGTTGATGTGTCGTCAGGACTCAGTAATTAATCATTTGATCGCTATGTGGAACCATAAAATGCAATATTCGCCAAGATAGTGGCATGGGCGCTATGCCCCAATATGGGCGGTTTGCCCCACCTTACTCTAACAATAATAAATATTTACAACAAAATATAGCTATATAGTATATACCATATTTAGTACAATCTACTAATTACATTGACTAAGGATAGAACACATATGTTCCATTTTACATTTAAATACTATACTGGAATGAAAGACAAATGTAATAGTCAATGCCACATAACAGCTCTACTGCTGCTTGGTGCTTGGTGGACAGTTAATTATTGGCTCAAGTACAAATACATCAGGATGTTTTTCACACCCACTGTAGTTTAGGCTGAATTGTGTGCGCCATGGAGGCAGTCACTAAACCCATTGGTTTACTTGATAAGGGTAGGTGGCAACTTGGCACTTGGTAGAACTGGCTTCAAGCAGTGAAAGCCCATTTTAATCCCTTTAGTCAATGCAGCAGTCACGCTGTACCAGTGTCTCTTACTGTGTAAACGCTCATAAGACTCTAGGGTAAAACTTCACCAAGGCCATGCTGAAGTTAACAAGGGGAGCAACCATAAAACCTGGTGAAAGTGTACTTCAATATTTGTATTTCATTACCATTACTATTACATATATTACTATTACCCCAGGCCTGACACACGCACGCGAGCATACACACGACATGCACGCAACCTAACATATGCACTAACACACACAAACACACGTACACACACACACACATAAGCACGCACACACACAAGCACGTACACACACTGCACACACACACACACACACACACACACACACACACACACACACACACACACACACACACACACACACACACACACACACACACACACACACACACACACACACACACACACACACACACACACACACACACACACACACACTATTTACACTACTCACAGCAGCAAGCACAATTACGGAAGTTCTCGATTACGCAACAGCCACTCCCGCGGGATACATGATTAAAACGAGCCGATAATTTTGGGATGTGTTTGGGATTTGACTGCGCAGGTCTTTGGCAGAGAAGATTACTGTGAAGGCGTAACTCTTACTAGTAAATAACCAGACCACGGATATAGCATTAGACGATAATTCCCAGTTGTTTTCCGTCCAGTTCGCAAATGTTTATTTTGAATATTCTGAAAAGTTCCTCTTGCACGAAAGAATGTATATAAGAAGTAATTTGTACCTTCAACCGTTGCTGTCATGAATGCTGCACTCAATATGTCAGTAGAGCTACAGTTGGGTGTGGGTGGTGGAGGAGAGAGTGTACATGCATGTTTATATTATGTGAATATCATTTAATATATTAATTTAATCTGCACGTATCAGGTATTAATTACACAGTTTCTTGTCACTGTATGTTTTGACAATGCAGCCATTGCCGTACTAGTGCCCTTCTCTGATGTTCTGGGAGTGCTAGGGTTTTATAATTTTTAGGCCACATGGTATGCTCGGTAAAACTTTTACATTTACTCAATTGTATGTTTATACGGTATGCTTAATTTTAGGATATTTTAATGTGTTATCTGTATACATCGTACTCGTAAAACGTCACACGTGTGAGCACTTTACATGTGCATGCAATAATGTTGTGTGTTTGGTTATCTTTATTTTTTATTCTATTTTATTTTTTTGTTTTTGTTGACAGAGCTAATTAATTGATTGGATGGTCAACGGATGAGCCTAAAGAACATTTTCTGTTTTAAAATGTATAGCTTTAGGACAGATAATAAAAAAAATTATATGGTATTCTTTCATCAACTTGTTGTATACAAATTCGTTTTTTTTCTTTTTTCACCAGAAACAAATCAATATTCTAACAAAGTCTACATGCTAGATACTCGTGATCAATTTTATATCCAAAGCAACTATATCACGAGTCCATGCGCAAATAATCTCACAGTAACTGACACGTGTATATACAAGGGTATGTTGTCATTAATGGTCTCACATTCATCGGCAATTGAAAACTCGGAAATAAAATAGTGGTCTGAACCCCTCTCTAATGTCGTGATTCGTGAACCAGGAAGTAAAGTAGTGGTCTGACCCCTTTCAGTGTTGTGACCTAGGAAATAAAATAGTGGTCTGACCCCCTCTCCAGTGAAACCAGCGAGTAAAGTAGTAAAGTAGTGATCTGACCCCGTCTTCAGTGTCGTGAACCCGGGAGTAAAGCAATGACCAGAACTCCTCTCAAGTGTCGAGCTGACTCAATGAGCTATACTTCTGACTGATCTGAGAGTCGACGACTAGTTTACCATACGATCCAAGCAGCACAAAGTGGAATTACCCGGGCTACTTGTTCACCCCCGTAGTGCTAAAGTTGGCTGGAAGTAGAAAAAAGGAAAACACAAATGAGCAACATCAGTGACGGTATACGACTGTCGTCACCATGTTGGTTAAACGGAGGCGACGTCGGCAGAGTTGTTTGATGTGTTGTAGCTGCAGCGACCCGAGGAGCACGGTTCCTATGGTAACCTCTTAGCGAGTATCTTCTTTCTTTCTTACCGAGATAACTCCCACGGACTACTGGGGAGTAATGTCGGCTGTTTTGAGTGCCTCGCTAGTCTGATCCGTCCTCTCGTCAAAATTGCCGGATGTATCAACAGTCACGTAATCATATGGGGCAACTTTGATTGACAGATGGCGCAACAGCTGGTTCCCGGCAGTCGTCAACTAGTCGGTGGCCAGTATACACGGGATGACGCCAAAAACAGTCGCTAACCGTTGGCATGAATCTAGCTCCGCCAAATATTCACCGACTGATCGGTGACTGGCAACCTAATCGCCAACTTTTGTGTGCGCACAGTTAGCCAATAACATGTTTGACCATTTGCTGTCTTGTTTCCTTGTATGCTACTCTATTTAAGTGCACCGTAGGATCATGTAATATATATATATATATATATGGTCGATTCCCACGAAACGTTGACAAATGGTGTTCCTAGGGGGGCAGAAATAAACATATACGTATCAAGTTGTGTTTTCTGTAGTACGAAAAGAACATATTGAGGTAATCGGAGAATAAGATTGGGCAAGTTAAATCCTCAAATTGAGCTTTTGACAGCTAATAGAAATAGCAAGTGTTTAAGTTCTGAAACCATACGTCTGCACACAAGTCCCTCTACTTGGAAACTGCTACAACTATTTCATCTCACATTTACCTATGAAATTTCATTTTCAATATATGTAAAACACATTTGTGTTTAAAATTCAGTAAGACATATGTTTCGGACTTCTTTTTTCATTTTAAGGGGGAGCTTTGAAGTATTTTGCGCTCTCTCAAACTTGATGTTTTATAAAGGTGACTTTCTGTCACATATTACAACTACAAGGGGAATGCATGTTTTATCTTTAAAATACATTCATGGCAAGGTATACACATTGAGCTTTTCAACAGGGTATACCTTATTGACACTGATTTATAACTATCAATCTGTAGACAGTTTAGAATTTGCAGGTGTACGGTTTCATATAATATACTTTTCAGTACAATGGAGTAAATTACTGGCGATATCATTGGATAACTCTAACTTGTTTGAAGAACGTTTTGGTATATATCCGACAGTCTGAATTGATTATGTTAGTCATATGTAGGTGATTCTGTCCTATTCTTATTATTCTAATTAAGAAACCGCCGGAGACATACGGTTTCATGTACCTCCTCTTATAATGTGTATTGTGTATTAACTGTCAAAAGGTCGTGATGTACGTATTTAAATTGGTTGTACAAACGTTACAGATACCAAGCGCTGATGTTACTTCATATACTTTGCAAAAATATTGAGGTGTGGGCTAAGAAACTGTCGGAGACGTGCGGTTTCATGCCTATGTACAGTTTCAGTAGAATATAATATTTTTTTATGTAACCACTTTTTACTTAAACTTTGTCTACGTACATACCCAAGTGAAAATGTAAAACCATTCCTGTGAGTGTTCCATATTTGTGTTTCTCAATCATTCTTATCATTTTATTAATATACTGAACAATAGAACATGAATACAATGTTTTCATAACGTTATTTATTTAAAGTCTAACCGACCACTTTTGTAATTTGTCGAAAGGTAATTTTAAGAACAATTAATGACACTTAAACTGAATGTTCCAAAAGCACCACCGCTCTCTCATCCTTCTCTTGAACCACCTCTCTGTCGTCCCTCTCCCACCTGTCTCTCGACCCTTTCCACCACCATGTGTGTCTCCCCTCTCCTCCACCACCTGTCTCTCGACCCTTTCCACCACCACCTATGTCATCCATCTCCTCCTCCCCTCTCCAGCGCCAGTTGCGTGCTCTCCCAACCAGAACATGTTGGATGGAACACTCCGCCCTTCGTGTAGAAGCAATCCTTGAAGCAGGTACTGCAGATTTTCACGACTGGGCCCGGGACCACAACAGCACGGGCAGACTTTATACCACGGACTTCTGGAACATTCCATGTTTCGATCTCATCCTTGCAGTCCTGGATGACTTCGAAGGTTGTCTCCAGGAGAGTCATGGTCGTATCACTAGCACAAATTTTCGTGGCAGAACTCTTAGCTCGTGGTGATTACTCTTCCAGCCTTCACCAGGTTGTCAGTCTTCTTTTTCATGCCACCACCCATCCCGTCACAAGGGCCTTTCCTGTGGCCAGCTTCCAGCCAGGTGAACGAAGCTCTAAGACCGAACAGTGATAGCAATTTTGCTACTAGGGCACATATTGTGCGGTTCCGGAACGGCGAAGTTGGTGAGTCTGTGGTGAAATGCAGAGTCGACAGTACCAGAAGGATTTCATTGACTTCCTTCAACAGTGTGAGCAGTGACACTTGTAAACTAAACGTAGCTCTTGGTACAAAGCTTGCCGTCCTGCTTGAAGTGTACCACCATTGGGTGAATGGTCACCTGGGACTTGACATAGTACACTACCGTTATTTCGTCCTGGTATCTGCACACCCAATTTTCAGCATAGTCCATCTGGACCGTTGTCTCCGTCTTTTCCGCCATGGACTGCTTCAAGATGCGGATCTGGATGGTCACCCGGTGACAGTGCTCACGGAACTCGGCCATGCCGGATATGAGTTGGTCTGTGAAGTCTCTTGTACTTTATACAACTTGGGTTAGTTTCACCTTCTAGAAGACTCTGCCATTGTGTTCAACATATTGGGCTTGCCATGTTCGGTACCGAACTTCTGTTTTCGCTTGGCGTCATCCGATTCCCGAAAATAACGATAGATGGAGTCTCTGGGCTGATGAACTAACTGGCAGTTAGAACCGACGTAGGTTTCGGGAGACGTACGGTTGCAAAGACCCGTAAAAGCAAAATAAATCGAAGGGAAATGTATCTACAAATTACAATTTTGTCACATAGTTACCTTGTTATGTGTTATTTATGACCAATTAATATTTCTTACTAATCTACAAATCTCTACTTACAATGCGTATTCAAACTTGCGACGTACGGTTTCATGAAAAAGTTCCCCAAATCGGTTTCGTCGCTCAACACAAATTATTAGCCAACACTTTTGGTTTAAAACAGCACAGGACCTATGCATCCAGCTGCGGCATCAAGTTGAGTGTGAAATCTGTGTTATTTAATGAACTGTTGTACTGCATTTTCCTGTATGAATGACTGCAGACGGACGGTTTCAGAAAAGTTCCCCAACATGAAAATAATCAGGAGAAATCAGTGTTTTGACTTGAAGTTTTAATTTTTTGATCAATGATGCCTGAGACATCGACCTTCATAGCCAAACATTAACTGTATACCTTGCATATGTTGTTTAAATAATACAATGCGTTTTAAAGTACTGATGGCGTATATTTCACAAAAATAGAGCAGAAATTACCAATTTTTGGGGGACAGCACTCAGAGATTCCATGGTACATATACAAAAGTAGGGTTCCCCAGAAAGCCCCAACGACAACGCATGCGTACAGCATCACTCCAGCCTTCCAACTAGTATATTAAATGAGTTATAGCCCTGGAACCTGTTTGTCAACGTTTCGTGGGAATCGACCATATATATATATATATATATATATATATATATATCGCAAACGAGCGACACAAAAGCGACCTGCATCAGAAAAGACACTAGGTCATACTGGGATAGTCGTGTCTCCTATTTATTTGTCGCACATTTAGTCCAAGTCCGTGGACCAATCAGAGCAAATTGGTCTTATTCTGCGTGGGCTACACATATCTCTATGACTCAAGTCCAGCTGAAATGCGACCCTTGGGAAATTTGAAATGCATGTTTTGTGATTTACCGTGATAGATCACAGTTAGGTCCTACCACATTGCACCGTTGGCATAATTACCAGTTTTTGTATCCCACAGTGGAATATTAATTTTGCACATAGTCGTATTTACACATCTATGTATCTGATTGTGCATTGACTCTACGGTGTCTGCCGTGTCGTGCAGGTGACGAGAATTGCAGCCTACCAGCGCCGTCAAAATCTTTAGCTGCGGAGAAGCGGTTGATGACGTGTCTGATGAACTCGTACGGCCCGGATGTAAGACCCGCTTACAACGCTACCGACCCCGTCAACATACACTTCCACATGAAATATATCAAGATCGTAGAAGTGGTAGGTACATGCACACGTCGTAACAAGTAAACATCCCTTGCTCAATACACCGCGCATTCATAATATTATTCTATGTTTTCTTCCGGTTCACTCTACTCCAGGAACTTACTACGTAGGCTACGTCATCGGGAGAAACGAAACTTCAAGAACTCACTAGATCATCAGTATTTAGAAACAGAACTTCAAAACCTTACCACATCATCAGTACCAACGAAACTACGAGAATTTACTACGTCATCTGTAAACAAAACATCATCGAAAACATACGGAACAATCTCATCGGTAGAAACGAACCTTCAAGATAATTTACTTTGTTTAACTGGTAAAAACGAAACTTAGGAGGAGAATTTTCTATGTCATAAGTACAAATGAAGCATCCTGTTAAACCAATCATCTGTTTCTTTTATAAACATACACAGTTGTTAATACTAGAATAAACACGTTGAAGGAACACTGCCCGCCAAATTTTGTTTTGACAAGCCCGACGCAGTGTTTGCAATTTGAAACTTTTGACCCCAACATTTTCAAATTGTAAACAAAATATTAAAATTCGAAACACAATAATATATTATTATTGTGGCCGACTGACTTAATCGCAAGGTTCTCTGATATTCAGCGCATTGTCCTGATTCTCACATTTAAGACAACCGATTCAGTGAACGTCCTTGTAACGGAAGAGACAACCTCGCTCTTCATCTACAACATTTCAGTAACGTTGTCATTTATTAGCATCATGTTCTGCTATCGTCCGTGCGTGGAACACTTAAATGTTGGCTAGGAATTCATGATCTGTTGAAAATGGTACGTTGCATCGAACGTGGCTATTCATAAAATTAATTATTGTTGTGTTTGCAGAACACAAAGGCTAACGTACTGCGTACAAAAGCTTGGATCGAGAAGGTGAGTATACAGAGAGAAACACAGAGGAAGAAAGAGGGAGGGGAGCGAGAGAGAGAAAGAGAGAGAGAGAGAGAGAGAGAGGGAGGGAGGGAGGGAGGGAGGGAGGGAGGGAGGAGAGGGAGGGAGAGAGAGAGAGAGAGAGAGAGAGAGAGAGAGAGAGAGAGAGAGAGAGAGAGAGAGAAAGAGAGAAAGCGAGTCACATTGCCATCACAGGCATCCACGAGTTGTGACTTGTGAATACTATCGCCAGTATTCGACGTGCAGTCCCGTGGACAGGGTCTTCTTCTTTGTGCCTGTGCAATAACTAATTGAATGAGAACAGCTTGTCATCTGTTCGGGATCCAACTAGCAATAGATGGGTACCCATCCTGACATGTGGGTCAAATAAGCACCTCGTGACATAATTAAAAACATAATCTTGAAACAACATCCAGTGTGATCTTAACAAATCATAGGAATAAATAGAGAAAACGATCCGTCATTTAAAAATGGCTTACGATAACTAAAACAAAACCAACAAAATAAATAAGCCAAGTATCATAAACAAATATATCAAATGCATTCTCAACATTAAATTATAAAGACAGAATCACAAACACAGAGCTAACGAGGAGATCAAACCAACACCAATAACATTATCTCAACATAAGTGCACATGGACAGGATACATCTTCCTAATGGAAAACTAAAATGATAGGAAATACGTTTTATAATGGATGGATCCAGCGAATGTAAAAGAAAACCAGGTAGGCCAAAAACAGTTGGAGTAGACACATTGGCGACGTAATAAAGACAGACACATCCATGCTTACAGTAGGCGTCGGAACGAGCTGACTATCTGAGCGAATGGAGGGCTGATCCGGCGCTTAGAATGTTTGTGGAGTTGACACAAGAGTTTAACTGGCGTGCCGAATGTTAATACTGAGAACGTTCATCTTTTAAATACATATTTCCAGTGAATCAACATGCCGCGTACATCGTCCCTTTCTTCAGCAGTATATACATTTATTTCACATAATATGCAATATTAAAATAAAACGAAAAAAATACATGCATGTGCTATACATTAATTTTATTTTCCGCTGGCTGGATCTAGCTACCGGTAATTTTGTAAAAGCATATTATATCGAATAACACGTAATATGTATGTATATATATATATATATATTATATATGGTAGCAAGTATGATCAAATAAGTAACAAATCATGTTACGCATACTGTCTATTATTAAAATTAGTTAGAAATGGTAGTTTAACTATGAATGCAATGCTAAGGTAGTGATACTTATAGATCTTATCCTGGTTGTTTCTGTCTGCAGCGCTGGATAGACCCGCAGTTAAAATGGAATCCGGCGGATTTCGGGGGCATCACTACAATCCGGATACCAGCGAAGAAACTGTGGACACCAGATATCATTCTGTATAACGAGTAGGTTATAGGTTGTCACGAACTGGCGCGTGTCACAAATATAGAACAATTGCCAACAATAGCTTAACGTTTTATATATAAATACCGTCGTGAATAGACATATAGTATAGACCCATGTAGTAGACCTATTCTTCCAAATGATGATGTATAGTTTCTTAGGTGCAATGCTTTTGTATTTTCCTATCAGATTGGTCGCGAACCTAGAAATTATTACATCAGCTGTCTCAGTCTGTCTGCACATCGGCATTGCCAGTTTCAATATAAAATGTTGCATCTAGTTGGCATTAGATTATGTTATGGATTTTATGATAGAGACAACGTCATACCTGATGGTACCCTTTCTAGTCCAGCGTCAACTACAATTTTATTTTGCAACACCCACAACAACATCAATAACGAAACGACTTTTGTAATAAAAACATATGTTATGTTTCCTAGTGGTCACATGGCATGTATACCCGCCTTCCTTCCACCCATCAGCAGACTACAGAGGACAGTGTGGTAACGGATGGCTGGGAAAGACACGTCGAAACTATTATTTGAATATTTTTTTTAAATTGTCCGAGTTCAAACATTGGTGTAATCATGTTCCTTCCATGCTTTAGGGGACTTGGGCAGTGCACGTTGGTTACGATATCTAAAAAGTTATGGTTTGCATAGCGATAAATTGATTTTATATCTGGATTTTGGGTTTTGTGGGCCTATCGTATAACCACACGTGTTTCATATTTCAATGAAATTACGCTTAGGAAACCCCAACGAGAAATTTGATCTCGTCGCGGGTATTGACGCGCGGTGAGGTCACACGAATGACACCCAGACTGTTGTTTCAGCTTGGATATCAGGGGTGAGTATATCGTGGATGTACTGGCGGTAGTCAGCAGCAACGGCAGCGTCACGTGGATGCCGCACGTAATGCTTACCAGTCACTGCAGCATGCACATGCGTCACTTCCCCCACGACCAACAGACGTGTCACCTCATATTTGGCTCGTGGACGTATGACGCCACGCAGGTGAGGATGTGTGCGTGTGTGCGCGCGCGTGTGTGTGTCCTTGGGTGTTAAGTGTGTGCGTGTAGGTGTAAGTGTGCTTATGTGTGTACGTGCTTGTGTGTATGTGCGCGTGCTTATGTGTGTGTACGTGTGCTTGTGTGTGTTAGTGCATGTGTTAGCTTGCGTGCATGTCGTGTGTATGTTCGAGTTCGTGCGCGTGCGTGCATATATGCGGACATGTTAGCGCGCCTGCGTGCTGTGTGTGAGCGTTCTTGCATGTACCAGTGTGTCTTTACTCTGCTCCTGTTGATGTTTTGATTGTAAACTGTGCTCTTTGTTTCATTTCAGCTGAAACTGGTATTGAACAAGCTGCCAAACCCGGCATTTCACTATGAAGATGACAACTGGCACGTAGCAATGGTGACAGTCACCACACATGAAGTTCCGGTAGGGGCTCAGGCTTTGTGCGGTGACGTAATAAATTTGCCACTGACACAATGTACTGAATCTCATTGAAATAATTCTACAAAAACATCTAGACTCTCTACAGATTATTGTATAGCACTTCAACCGACTTCTCACCAACTTCTTCTTGACACTTTCTTTCACACCAACATCCTCCCTCAGCTCTTCCACTCTTCGCTTATCTATTCTCTTTACAAACGCAATTCTCCAGACCCAGTTGTTTTTTGCAAACTTTTATCCTCTCCTGTTGTTTCTCTGTCATTGCTATAGTCTCTAGGCCATACAGGTAGGCTGGTGTCACACATGTGCATAGTACCTTTCCCTTGAGTTTTCGCGATATGTGCCGGTCTCCCATCACACCTACTTTCCTCCATGGATTCGCTCCCGCTTGTATTCTCCTGCGAATTTATGTCTCTGAGGAACCATCCCCACATACCGCTCCGCCCAGGTATACAAAATTGTTTCTTTGTTTCAGTTTCTTCCCCTCCAGGTGCATTTCCAGCTCTTTGCTTTGTTGCCCAACCCACAACACCCCTGATTCACTTTCAGTCCATGTTTGCTGAATATATCTTTCCACTCTATCAGTTGTTCCTGTAAATCCGCTTCCCCGTCCGCTACCACCGCCAAATCATCTGCATACAGTAGTTTCTGGAGATTATTTTTCGTACTAATCTTACTACTTATCACTTCCATCACTGCGATAAACAGCAGTGGGCACAGGGCACTCCCCTGTCTCAAGCCAACGTTCATTTTGAATTCTTCTGAGATTCCAGGTCCACACACCACTCTGCCCTTCGTTTCTACATATGTCCCTTCCACCATCCTGACCTCTGCTTCCGGAACCCCCATCCATCTCAATGTCGTCATTGCCATCTCTCTCGGTACCGTGTCATAAACTTTCTCCAGGTCTATAAACCCACAGCCTTACTCTCTTGTTCCTCCAACTTCTTTTCGATTAGCTGCATCGGCGCAAACATCCCATAAGAATGGTGGTATTGGATTTCTCATCTCAAAACAATTCAACCCTGAATATTCCAGTTTTGAGTCAATCTGTGTTGACATTTCATATTCTTCTTTCTCTGGTTATTTTGTTTGCATTTATCGCCCTCCAGGACACTCAGCTAATTTCTTTGAAGAATTCCCACGCCCATGTAAACCCAGTTCTTAAGAAGACATCTCTAAAGACGACCTAAACAGTTATAGACCCATTTGCAACCTCAGCTTTATTTCCAAAATACTTGACAAGGTTGAAGCAAACCGTCTAGGTTTCACATCAGCACAAATGGCGTATATAATATGTTGCAATCTGGATACAAACAATTTCACTCCACAACAACTGCTCTTTTAAACGTACACAATGACATTAACCTAAACATCGACAAAGGTAAAGTAACCGCACTCACCCTGCTTGATCTGTCTGCCGCGTTTGATACCATTGGTTACAACATTATTATTAAACGTTTATCAACGTGGTACGACACATCGGGCACAGCTTTGAGCTGGTTTTCATACCTAACTGACAGACACCAAACTTTTCAGCCGTACTGCCCACTTCATGTGGTGTCCTCCAGGGTTCTGTTCTTTGCCTTTGCTTTTCATGCTTTACACTTCACCACTAAGCTCTGTTATGCAAAGGCATAACTTGCTTCATCACCTTTACGCAGATGACACACATATCTACATTTCGTTGGCTACACCAGATACAAATCGCTCCCTAAACCAGCTCAGTGATTGTCTCCAAGTTATCTTCCATTGGATGAATGACAGCAAATTAAAGTTAAATGCAGGTAAAACTGAATGCCTCATCATTGGTATTCCAAAGCAGTGTTCTAAACTTGATGGCCTTTTCCCAACACGTGCGTTGAGTCAAAGTATCACACCAGCCGCTTCAGCATGGAATCTCGGAGTAACGTTTGATGAACACTTAAATTTTAGACACCACATATCCGAAACATGTCGCTGCTGTTTTGATCACATCCGTGATCTTCGCCGTATTCGCCGGTATATCTCACTTTCGGTCGCTAAAACCATTGCAACAGCTCTTGTAAGCAGCAGCCTCGACTATTGCAACTTTGTCCTTTATAATATTGCAAGCAAAGATATAACACAATTTCAACGTGTCAACATTTTTTTGGCCAGGGTAGTCACGCGTTCTCCTCATTTTTCTCGCCCAGTGCCGCTTCTAAAATCACTGCATTGGCTCCCTGTGCGATATCGGATTATTTTCAAGATTTGTACAATTGTCTATCAAGCGCTTTCATCCAAACAACCTACACATCTACATTCGATGCTCACTCCAGCAAGAAATCATCCCAGAGAGCTACGGTCGACCAGCTGTAATCAATCGTCTTTTCATTCCCCGAGTGAAGACGAATGCTGGACCTCGAGCCTTATCGGTTGCCGCACCAACTCTGAGGAATTTACTTCCTGTCAGCGATAAATTAGAACGAAATATCGTTTCATTGTGCTGTCGTTTAAACACCCGTCTTTTTAATACTGCCTACCCCGTTAGCATCCTAACACTTTCATCCATCTGTTGACGACTCACGCATTGTATACGATAACAATATTGCTTAATCCTTTGGTTGTGTTGCGCCACTGTGCTTGATGTTCGAGGATATTGGCGCATAAGAAGTCACAATTATTATTTATTTCAGATAGCCGGAGCGTCTGATTTTAGCCATGTCGTATACACGCTCGAGGTAAGCAGGACATCCGGGTTCTACGGAGAGACGCTCATTCTGCCGGCCATGTTACTCTCCATCCTCACGCTGACCATGTTTTTCATCCCGGCTGCCACGGGAGAGCGCCTCGTCTTCGGTAGGCTCCCGCTAGTAGTAGGGGATAGATCACTAGTTCATTTCCGCTTTCAGGGTACACGAGTAAAGTGCGAGTTTTTTTCACTAAACATCCCCTGCTGAAATCAGCCACACTACAAACCTGCACACGATGTTAGTATTTCAAAATGTTCATAAGCCCATTTTAGAATGTTACGTGGAGTGTAGGCCCTATATACGTGTGTGTGTGTTACCCTAGAGGAAGTGTGGCACGTGAGTGTTTGTAAATACATTTATACAAACGCACCTACATGTATATAAACCCTATGACAATACATTGCTATAGTAGCGCAGAGCGCGGTGACGTAGTGATTAGAGCTTCTGACTCGCATTCGAGATTCCGTATTCGAATACTCATGCCGCCATTTTGAACCTGACGCAAGTTCTTTCACTCCACGTTGTGACGGATATTTATGAACAACTAGTCGTCGCGAATTAATTGCAACGTGATTAAATGTTTCCCAGAGAGGTCGAGATGGTGTTCTTATGCCAGAAGGCGAAGTGTAAAGTGCTCTGACGTCTGGCTACAAAGACTGTAAGAACTGACCTGTACATTGTTTGCAGGGATCGGGTTGTTGCTGGCGTCTGTGATCCTACTTGAGAACGTGGAGGGCGCCGTGCCGGGAGACACGGGAGAGGTTCCGCTCATTGGTACGCGTCTCCTAGTCACACGCCACTCGGCTTACATACCGCGTGACGTATATATAGTGTTAATTATATATCTACCTATATATGAGGGCTGGCGTAATATATTTGAAATTGTGTTTGGTCAAATGTACGTGACCCTAAACCAGGATGAAGCTTGTAGGTAGATTCGTTTTCAGTAGCCATCCAGTTCCATTGTGGTGCTGAATTTACACCAATACGAACACGTCCACCATGTCACTAGCAGTTTACCTACACTAAAACAATAATGGTTTTTTACTAGTAAATATTTCATCTCTTAGAAATAAAACTTTCTTCAGCTTTGGAATCTAGAAAATATAGTGTAAATGACTGTGTTGCCTTTATTCAACAACTTTGGTGTCAGTTTCATGGTCTTAGTAATACTGTATAATTATATAGTCAATTGTTATTTTTTCTATTCCTTTTCTTCTAATATATATATTATATATATCCATTCCGGTTATTATGGTAGACTCTGTGTCTACGTGTCTCGCATGTACCTCACCATTTCGGTATTGTTAGTGCGTATGTTTGTGTGTGTGTGTGTGTGTGTGTGTGTGTGAGCATGTGCGTCCGTGTGACAAGCACACGTGTATGAAATACGTTGACTCTTTGACTGCAACTAGAAAACTTAACAGCACAGTGTGTGTCTTCCCTTGCAGTTGCTTTCCTGGCGTTTGACCAGGTAATGTTGACAGCCGGTATTATCTTGTCAATAATCGTGTACAACTGCCACCACCGTAACGTGAAGAGAGGAAGCGTGCCGGACTGCTTGAAAATGGTGAGTGTTGTGATCTTTAGAGTTTGCACAAACCAGGCGTGAAAGTGTACGTATGTCGCTATGAGTTGGAAATAATGATTGTAACTTTGTCAAACGCCGTCATAATTTCACTACATCTCAATAAAACAGGGGTGCGTGCACGTACAAAGAGCAACGTTTTCCAGAGGGTTCATTTGGCGCCAGACTACAATTATTAATACTTTTCCTTAGAGGCCATTACAACATTATTGTGTAAGACTATTCGTAAGAATTACATGACTTTATTAACATGTGAATATTGCATTTTCACCTTAAAGTAATTTAAAAAAACACTATATCTTATATATATACTATTCTTCGTTAATCCGTTAATCGAAAATGAAGAGATGGTCGGATTACGAATCAGCTATGGGAAGACAAAAAACATTGTCAGTTGGTGATGGATCTGACCCCCACATTGTGATCGGTCAGCAAGAGTTGCAATGCGTCGAGAACTTCCCTTACCTCGGAAGCTACATCTCTAGGAAAGGCGACGCGGAAGTAGATGTACGAGCGAGGATAGGCAAGGCATCAGCAGTGTTCCAAATACTACGTCCAATATGGTCCAGTAACACCATCAGAAAGGACATAAAACTACGTCTTTACATGTCAATCGTAATACCAACAGCGATATATGCCTGTGAAACGTGGAAGAATACGGCGAGGATATAAACAAAAACTAGACATATTTCACCGACGATATCTCCGGTTCATATTGGGCATATCGTGGAGAGAACACATCACCAATGAAGAAGTGATGAGGAGGGCAGGTCTGGATAGCCTGCATTACATAGTTAAGTCTCGACGACGAAGACTAGCGGGATATATCCTACGTCTACCAAGAGAGAGAACAGCACATGTAGCAATGGAATGGGTGCCTGAAGGTGGAAACAAAACGAGAGGAAGGCCGATAAGACCTGGCGCAAGACATTTAAAGAAGATCTGGCAGAAATGGAAATTACCTGGAATGAGACCAAAGAAATTGCGAAAGACCGTAGTAGATGGAGAAAGCTCGTCGCCCGATGTCCCGAAAGGAACAGGAGGACCTAAGTCCAAGTAAGTCTTCGTTAATACCACACGACATATGTTGTAGGTATACTGCTTACCAAATTGCGTTCGAAATAGCAGGCATAACAATAATATATATACATATATATATATAATACTATTCTTAATTAATGATATATTCTTGAGAAGACCAACTAAAACATTATCGTAATTATCGCCCGTTACTGTCTGCAGGTGTTCCTAGGCCGTCTCAGCCGCCTGTTGTGCGTGCCCGCCGAGCCGTACACCCGTCTACCGCGTGGCGACGACGCCGACGCCGATGCCGACATGACTCCCTTCCCCTACGACTCTGAGCCGACGACGGACGCGGCGTCGGCGGCTGGCAAGGACCGCACCCTCGAGGCGACGCTCCAAGACATCCGCAAGTACCTGAGGATCTGCGCGACACATGCGACATCTGGCGCTGACCCTGGTAGTCACCACCAGGTGGTGCTCAACGAATGGGTGCAGTTGGCGCGAGTGGTTGATCGGTTGTTGTTTGTAATATTTCTCGCCATTACGGTGTTCACATTTGTATTCACCGCTGCCTTTCATTAGAGAGCAACAACAACAGTTATACCTGGGCTGACATCAACGGCATGATCACAACGTTGTCTTAGACTGGCATAAATTATCTACCCAGCTAAACGACATTTTTACTTACTTGTTTCTATGACTATGGCTATGCCAATGTGTTCATTACATCACAACCCATCACTGACGGGATGGTAAAACATGTGCACTTATTACGATCAAATAGCTGTATATATGTATATATATATATAAATATATGGATTTCGCAAACCACCACACGCGCTAGACGCTCAAAGAGGCTACATTGCGGTAACTGCTATAAACAATTAAGTATGTCGTTTAACTGTTTAACTTAAGTAATTCAGGCCACTCTAACACACACACACACACACACACACACACACACACACACACACACACACACACACACACACTGCAACAAAGAAATCACAACGATATCACAATTCCTCATAGGGAGGACGCATTATATTACAAGGTGTGAAAATTGTACATATTTATAATATAGACGGGGAGACATGACGACTTGTTTAGTGAAGCCAAAACGCAGATTTCCTGTTGGTGATTCAGCAAATTTATCACCACAATACAGTTGCCATTGCCGTCATCGTTGCCATTATCACCACAAGACAGCAGATGGCGTAGTAGTTCACAATCAACAGATTTGAAGCTAACGTCAGGGGTAGTCTAATGCATATCACTCGGAGTTCATAAACCTGATTCATACTGGAAATTACAAAGATCTGCGTACTGGGAGATTGTGTGCTTGTAAATAATTTATACCTAACCAGAGAATTATCGGTAGTTATATCATCGTGTCGTGTGCTGAACGCTTACATGGTTCTGGAAATGCTTGAAGAATTTGTTATTTGGCCAACAACGTGCCTTCTTACCTGAATACAATCTGCCTGAGTGCCTTTGTAGATATTATACACGTAACACGGTGACATTTCATACACGTAACACGGTGACAATGCAATGTTTTTATGTTGATGTTTTTCCAATGGAATAAAGGTGTCATTGTTGCCAAGTCTTATCTTTGTTATATCTCCTCTGGCGTGTCACGATAATCGTTCCTTTCTACATGAACATTTGCTGGCGTGTAGAAATAACATCGACGCAGGAGAGTGACGGTGACGGAAGATGGAGTCAAAGCACATCATCCGATTCCATGTACACTTGGCGTGTAGAACGTGTGACTTGGAAAACGTGTGGCACCGGTCATTACTATGCATCTTTGCTGTGTCTATCTGTGTCAGTATTGTTCTTTTGAGTATTCTAGACCACTTGTTCCGTAGGTCTCAACAGTATGTCATGAACCTGAAGCACACGTGACGCACATGCTATTTACGTGAACTACATGACTAGAGCAGCATGACGTCTCCTTGATCAAACATTCCGGCATAAAGTTGTCGCTTTAAATACTCTGCCACAGGTTTTTGTCATAAAGAGAATCGTTTTGAGTCAGAACATCAACAAGTGGTCAGCATCCATTTTTTTATGGCTTAGTGCACGTGTTGCTAGGCAACAAATCACATGATGGATAGGTCAATTCTAGGAAGAATAAAATAAGGCTACACAGAAGACATGTTTGTAGTTATGTTCCCTTGGATCACATGTAAACCCCCAGATTTGCCAACAGATGATTCTGTACATTGGTAATAACAGAAACATAGACATACTCATTGTCTGCTTTAAACAGGCCATTAACAGCAGATTAAAAAATGTATTTGTTCACCTGAACATGTGGTGGTGCCGACAGGACGTATAGAACACTTTCTGCAACATCTTGTGCTTCAAGAGCCTACAAATAATGAATATAATTATGATGATAGATAAACAAGAACGTCGGCAAAGTTTTTTTCCAAATTAAATGTAAAGTAAAAGGTAAGCTCTTATATAGCGCAGTATCCAGTCCTCAGGACTGTTCAAAGCGCTTTACAATTTACTCACTGGCAGACCTGTTCAATCAAACACCATCTCGACTTCTGTGGAAAGCATGTAACTTGACATTATAGTTATTGAGCCCAGAATGTCATCAAAAGATAGTGGTGAGAATAAAAAAATCAGTGTGGCTGAGTAAGTGCTTACCTGACACGAGTCATGGTGTTTGAACTTTAAAACAAAGTTTTACAGTTCAATAAAACTGAGAATGTAACTACAGAGTGCACAATTGTCTAGCTAATAAAATTGTGTGTGAAGTATTTTCTGTATCCATGTTGGCCAAATGGTATTACAATAGAATCCAACATAAGATAAGGCAACAAACCTTCAAGTTTTTGAAGATTTTCTGTGAGAACTGTTCTCCACCTTGGCGAAGAAACAATTCTGTTTCGACCAGTCCTGGACTGATTTCCTGAAAACAAATAAAACGACATGGAGTATCATAACGTCATGTTTCCCCAAGTTCCTGTATAATTATTTCAACCAGGGGTGAGATGAGAAGTGTTTAAGCTTTCTTCATTAACAATTTATTGCATCTGCATTAAAAGCTGGATTCTTATGGAGAAATTAATTCTTATTGTTGACGTAGTATTGAAATGCTGCAGGTGGGAGCATTTGTTGGTGCACTCTTACCAGTTTCTTTGTCGCCAAAGATTGGATGAAGATGGGTCAAGTGTCTTGATAGGTCTGGCTGGGTCTGACACAACTTATGCCACCATTCAAGGAGGTCGCCTATGATCTACGCCATATGAACCAGGGGTGAAATGAGAAGTGTTTAGGCTTCCTCGCCTCTGTCCTGTGCAGCAACTAATGCTGTCCTTAAAAGGGGGCAGTTTGTTGCCAGTTTATCATTTATTAATTAATATAATGTTCTGAAGACTATACTAACTATGTTGAAGGTTTAATGCCCACCAAATTGTCCTTAGTAAGCCCATAACAACGTTTGCAATTTGGAATGTACAACTAAGGAACATGTTCAAATAGTAAACAAAACATCCAGTTACAAAACAAACTTTATTGGCAATACGGCCAAGTCGGGCTGAATTAACTGCAATATCCTTTGATGTTCAACCACGATATCCCATTTCAACATAGCAGACTTCCTGTGACAAATTACTACGCCTGCTAATTCTGAGTTGAGGATGTCATAGAAATGACAGAAAGAATCGACGTCATGAAAGGACAGTAGAAAAGGGAGGCAGTCAGTTTCTTTACCCAGAATTAGCCAACATAGTAATTTGCAACAGGAAGTCTGCTGTGTTGAACATAGGATATGGCAAATCATTGAACATCAAAGTGTATTGCGGTTAACTCAGCCCATCTCGGCATTATTGCCAATAAAGCAACTTTTGAAAAAAGATGTATTCTTTATTACTTAAACAAGCTCCAGGTTCACACCTTACAAATTGCGAACGTTGTTACTGTATTACTTAACACAATTTGGCAGGCAATGTAATTTCAACATGGTTACAAATGTCTTCAGAACATTATACTAATTAATAAATGACAAACCCGGAACAGACTGCCTTCTTTTGAGTGCTGTTTTACTCACTGTCACTCGTATGTGTGACTTGAGTCCCCTCAATTCACTGCGGACACCTTCTGTCAAGGCTCTTACAGCGAACTTGGTTGCTCCGTAGAAACTGTTCATCTTATTATTGAGGATCCTGTGGCCAGCCATACTGCAACAGCCATGTCGGTCAGTGTACAAGAAATATTTGACATTCTGAAACCAAGATTAAAAAAATTGCCTTAAAAATTGCCCCCAGGTGGAAAGTGGACAATCAAGCCTTTGGCCTATCGAATTGAAATTGTTTTATTTACGTGAAACCCATCCTTCTGCTCGATACGTATCAGAGAGACTGTTCTGAAGTACTTTGCTGTACGATATATAATAAAATAACTTTTATTTGTATATCGCCGTATATCCTGATATAAATCTTGCTCAGAGGTGCTTAAAAACAACATTGGTAAAACATAATCATCATAATTATATAAATATAAGGACAAAATATAAGTATAAATAAAAATACACCAAATACTTGTGGACATAACTATTCAATGTCTAGCCTTAATTCTCTACGACCATACTCAGTTAAGAATAGCAGACTTTTATCACAAAACTGGGACTATATCTAGGGACATTATTACAGAATACACAGAGTGCAACTGATCTGACCAAATGTTGACTATGTAGACAAGAGTCTAACGTGAATCTTGCGCCCACCTACACAAGTTGATGATGTGACCATCATCAACACCGCCATCTCTCATCAATGTGACAGATTCCCGTGTACAGATGGACACTGCGAGAACATTCACCTGAAGTCACAAGGAAATGGACATGTAATTTGATGTATTGGTAACTGTCATAAAAACCCTTAAAGGGCGGTATGGCAGCTAGAATAGTGTTTTTGACAAAAATACTTAAAATGTGTTTCTTCCATATTCTGGTAGTTTTGTATGTTTTCTATCAATAAAGGTACCTTTTATAACAATTACATATCTCTAAAACACTTTTATTTGTGGATAAGGTATGACTCTTTCAAGCATTCGATGCGATTATTCAATCTTTAACGGATATTTACAGAAACCACATTTTTGATAACGTAAACTTACAACCACTCCAGAACTGAAAATGATATAGTAATCTGGTTTCACTTTGGATTGTTGTGTACTCCTGGGTATTCTCCACAATCTGTATAAAAACATTTTGGTTTTATGTTTTATAGTTGGAGTAATGTCCCAAAATGTGCCAAAAAATTATTGCATTTACAATTACATAGTTTGACAATTCAAAATAAAATGTAAATATTCTAAAAAATTGAAATCTTTGTATACAGATTGTAGAGAATACCCAGGAGAACACAACAATCGAAATCAGATTACCATACCATTATTATTTCCAGTGTGTTGCAATTTTGAGATGTGCTTTGGCGACCATTTTGACTGTTACCATGGAAACTTGGGGTCGGGCAGAAACAAATGTAAATATATTTTATTTAGTAAGACCTTCTCTACCGCTTTGGCACAAAAATTATATTAATTATGCATTAAAAAATGTTCATATCTAGCTGCCATACCCCTTAAGCTAATGCAGAGATTTTTAGAACTGTCTGCTGCAGGTTTTGAAACAAGTACAACTGATCTTGTACATTTCAGTTGTAATTATCAACATTATTAATAATATTAAGGTAGCAGTTATTAACTTTTTTGAAAAAATATATTAAATAAAATATCACTTGTTGTTATGATCATGATAGGGATTCAATGTTGTGCACCACTCAGGTAAAATTTAAATATGCAAGTTATGTACTAGGCGAAACATAACGTACAAGGAAAAAGAGCTAATAATACCGCTGTACAAAACAATAGTTAGGCCTCATTTAGAATACTGTATTCAAGCGTGGAGGCCATATCGCAGGAAGGACATAGATATGCTAGAAAGAGTACAGAGGAGAGCAACTAAAATTATACCAAAACTAAGGGATCTTAGTTACGAAATACGCCTAAAAATGTGGTTTAACAACACTAAAGACCTGGAGATTGAGAAGATATCAGAAAGAATGTTTAAAATAATGAATGGTTATGAAAATATTGATAGAAATATTTTTTTTCAGTTAAGAAAGATAGAAGGACTAGAGGACATGAAGTTACATTAGCAATGGAGCAGTGTAGATTAGATATAAGAAAGTTCTCATTTTCACAAAGGACTGTAAATGAATGGAACAGATTATCTGCTGATTGTGTGGGTGCTAGTAGCGTGAATATGTTTAAAAATAAAATCGACACATACCTCAGAAGGGCGGGATACATATAGATAAAAGGGTTGGACTCTCGATAAGCCAAAGGGCTTCCTTGTCCAACTGCCACCTAGAGTTAATTCTCTGGGTGGTAATCTTGTTAAATCTTGTTAAATGTACTTGAGATCAGGCATGGGATCAATTACATTACAATGTATTATATTATTATTACTTAGTTTCCTTCCTATTACTATTACATGTTGAGTGAGATATATTACTATTACATTTGAAGCAATTACTATTACATTTTTCATCAGAACTATTTATAGTAAAATACATGGCATGCATAAATATGTACCACAAAATATAAAGTTCTATCATATTTAGTATTAACTACTGACTACACTGTTTTTAGACAAAAACATATTTTTTAGTTTACCTTTCAGTACTAAATCAGAATTAAAGACAAAAGCAATGTCGCTGTCATTTAACTTGTTGAATTGTATTCAGTGTAATTAAACCATACTGCTCTACTGCTGCTTGGTGGGCAGTTGATTATTGGCACAAGTACAAATACATCTGGATGTTATTCACACCCCTGTTGTTTAGGCCTAGTAATATGTGGACAGCCACTAAACGCATACAGGCTTATGTGAAAAGGATAGTTGGCATGAGAGTCAACTTCAAAGAACTATTGAATCCCTTTAGCCATGCAGCTGTCACACCGTCCCAATGTCTCTTGCTAGTGCTATGGAAACTCCCATTATAACCTCCAGGGTGAAACTGGCTGAGGGTCATGATTCACAGGGGAGGAATCATAAAACTTGGTGAAACTAGTGGGATACTCTTTTCCTTGTAAATAATTAAATAACAAGACTGCAAATTGAACTTGAAAATGTCCAAAAGTAATAAGTCAATTACAATTGCACTGCTTCTTATTACTATTACATTGTGTTTTATTCAATGTATTACTATTACTTCAATATTTGTAATCGTTACTAACTTACTATTACTATTACATATTACTATTACCCCAGGCCTGCTAGAAATGTACTTGATATTTTGGCAAGTACCGACCAAGTATAAGAATTTGTCTTTCCAAATTTGGAAAGACAAGTCACCGGAGCAATATAATCAAGTCTAAATTTTGTGATTAAACCAACCAATATGCACATTGCAAAACTATCCATCCAGCGGTGATATTGTGTAGCGACAGTGTGTGTGCCGTCACCACCAGAAGATGCTGGAAGTAGATTGGCCATGTGCTGCGGAAAGATGTCACCAGAACCCCAGTGCACTGGACCAGTGAAGGGAAAAGATGGTGTCCAACAACAACATAGTGCAGAACTGCAGAAGGGGTGTTGAAGGAGGCAGGACAAAGCTGGGGTACCCTCGAGAGATTGGCAACAGACAGACCAGTGTGGGGGAACTTTGTTCTTGCCCTAAACACCAGTAGGCATAATAGACAGCATGATAAAAAGCATGTGTCATGTCACACGCATGTGACAGCTGACAAGGCCAAGTTATATATATCAGTCCTTACGTACGTCCAACATCTCTCTCCAACTTTCTGTGTCTCCACTCAGCAAAGGAGCGTCCTTTGTTAGGCCTGCAGCATTCACACAGATATGAAGGACACCAAACTCTGAACGAATCTTCTCGAACATGCTTGTTATGTCGTCTTGGTTACGCACATCACAGTGAATCACAGTGAGGCTCCCCTTGCTTCCGTCTCGCATCTTACTGGACAGCACCTGAAATATGTGAATTCCAGTTTGGAGCAAATCATGCCATAATCACACATGTATACTATAATGAAGAAGTAAATAACATTATGCCAAAAATAACAATTGGGCGTATGGTGATAACTCCTAGGCCATGCTAGACTAGGCTAGAACCGAGGTATACCCAGATTTAGCTGGAATAAGAACGGGTTCATTAAAAAAAAAACTGAAAACGACTGTGAATCGTCCTAATTATAATCTATATACTTGATTAATAATTATTAAGTAATAATGAATTCTTAAACTTAATAAATTAAATTATAATAAATAAGTTTATATTATTAATAATGATCACCAAACACTTATTAGCCTACTCATAATGTGACATACTGAATACTCTGCGTAAGCTTAGTCAACGTCTAATATGCTTAGTGCCCCTTCCCCTACAGACAATACCTGAATGTTGTCAACATTTCGTGCGCAACCGATGACTTTCATGTCCCTATTGAGCAGTGCTAGAGCTACCGCTGCCCCGATGCCCGACGATGCGCCTGTCACTAACGCTACCCGTCCTGCCCAACGTTCCATCGTCACGACGCTAGTTGCAATCCCGCTAGTTTACAAGCAACACGATCTGGCTTCACACAGAAACAGTAATATTTAACGGAAAAGCACGTTTTCTCCGTTAATTCACTAGTTTCTGAAGGCACTCAGAACATCAGTATCACTTGTAAGTTCAGAGTTCATTCAGCGACCTTCACATTTATGCTAAAAGCTGCATTTAGTTTCGCCCTCTAGCGAATAAAACCGTAACATATTTGTTTGGATTACCAGAGCATTCAGTTCAGAACACTACGCTCTATTGGCATTGGCGAAGCTGGATGATTTAACCTAAAAACTCCCAATTCAAGATAACCGATTCCGCAAACTTCCTATTATTAATGTTATATATCACCCTGGCTTAGTTGCCTAGACAGGATCTTATATCGGACAGGGCGAGCGAGCGAATGGCGATTGTATTTGTATGGTGGGGTCTGAGACTGCTGCCGTTTTATTTATAAGGTTTGGGGTAGGGTTGCCACCCGTCTCTTATAATATGGAATCGTCCCGTAATTAAGAAATACATATTACGTCCCTTATTGAATCATTTTCGATTTGTTTCGTATTCTCCTACATGTATGATTTAAAAGCTCCGCTGTGCGTGTGTGAGTGCGTGTGTGCGTGTGTGAGTGCGTGTCTGCCTGTCTACGTGTCTGTGAGAGCGCTTGAAAACAGCAGCACGTGTCCGTCAAAAGCATCGCCACAGACATTGGCTGTTGCTGCAGATAAACTGCCATCCGCTGCTGTTGCCAACATTTCGGAGACGCTGTTTCCAGGTAAAGATCGAGTCTGCTGTCCACTGCTGTCGTTGTCCTATCGTTTCGGAGACGTCGGTGCGGGATATTTAAACATGGAGTCTTCGTCCACTTCGTCCAGTCTTCCTATCCTGCCAAGCGCAAGAGGCCACATAAATTACCAGCATGAATGGGAAACCGATCATCATTGGCTTGTCCGTGTCAGTGACGACGAGTTCAATTAAGCTTACTGACAAAAATGGGGTTTGATCTTATTCAAAAGTATGACATATTAGTTAGGTGATTCCTGCTTGATTGATTTCGCAAATGGTAATGCTGTAAAACAGAACAGCTGTATAATATGTGCCGTTGGCTTGTTTTTAAATCTTCCTGTGGATCCGACGAGAGGGACGTCGACTTATGGAGGAAGACGTGGAAGCGAGTGGCGGATGACAAATGCATGGCTGCATGTCTTTGTCACTCTCTGCTCTTGGTTATTGTGGAAGTCTTTTCCAGAATGTCACGTGCATGTAGCCTATGTGTACAACTTCAACTGTTTGCCTCTTGTCCGTCACGACGGCCGAGATGAACACTTTGACAAAATTATTGTTCTACAAGCTGGGAGAGAACGTTGACAGCCTTTCATTCCAGAAGAACCGGTAGTATGGAGGCATTCATTGTGCAGCAAGTGCACAGGGCTCGCACACCATCCGTTGTCGTTGTGATTAACCAATTTGCCTCCATATGTCGGCTCGCCACCTCTGCTTTATGTTGTAAATCTGTCGAATGTTTTTATTTTATTTTTATTAAGGGGGCCCTGTATAGATTACGTTATTCCACGGTAGAAGTATTTTGTCGGCAGATCGACACTTGGCGTCTGCGGCTATTTATATAACAGTCTCGTGCAGGCAATATATAGTTAGTCTCGTTAGTTCTCTGGAACACAAGACAATACATATTATACTGTTGCAAACTAGCAACACTAAATAAATACAACAACACAATCACTAGATGCAGCGCACGCTTGTCTTGTGTTCCCGAGAATTAACGACAGCAAATATATCGCATGCACCACACTGTTCTATAAATAGACGCAGACGCCAAGAGTCGGCCGACAAAATATTTCTGCAGTGTATGAGTACTATTAAAGTGCCCCTTTAATTGTACTCATACACTAGAGACCACGTCACTCTCTCTCCCTCTCTCTCTCTCCCTTTCTCTCTCTGTCTCTTTTCTCTTATATCTACTTCCCCAAGGTAGCTCTTCGTACGTTCAGTTTCAAAAACCCAGTTCTCGCAACATCGTTTTGTTCTAGCACAGACAATGAACGGGACGTTTTGGTAAACCGCGGTGCATAGCTTCATATCCGGGTACCTGTTGGCGGAATGACGTCATTTTGATCGGTACACTCATGCATGCTTGTATACGCCGAGTGTGACGTTTGGTGAAAGGGGTTGCGAAAATGATCATCAAAGAATTGTATGTACCACTCTTTATGTATATATACGTTTATTGTTTGTATTGTGAATGTGTAACATACTCAATTGTGTAGCCCAATAAAATTTTGTGATTACGACGTGCCTGTGGTTTTAGAATGAAATTGGTCTATGGCTGAGCCATCTTTTAGAAATGTCTTCCGTTTCTTGTTCCAGTCGGGTTGTCATGCCGATGACGGTGGAAGAGGTACGTGTTACTTTTGGCTGTATTCTGCACACCAAATTCAACATTGTTTTATACAAATCAGTGAAAATAGAGGGTTTCTTGTCCAAATTCCATTACAGATCGCCAGCGTTAGTCAACATTTTGACAGATGCCAGATTCAGACCGAGATCTGCCATTTTGAATATATTAAAACTTAAACTAATTTAATTTTAACTGGATAGATCAAATAGTTTATCATATTTTGGACGATTTATGTGTATGGTTTTGACATACACTCCGTATAGGCCTAATGGCTGTGAGAATGATTGAAGGAAAGCTGTAATTTGATTGCAAATTCAACAAGTCGACCATTCCAGAAACCGGATAGGTGCCAACAATTTACCAATTTTGATTTGATTACTTCGACTCATGTTCTGGCATAAAATATGATAATTTGATTGAAATAATTGCCTGATTAAAGATAACACCTCATAAAAGACAAAACATCAGGCTGCTTGTGAATATGTAATGTTGACGTCCAATAAATGAAGGGGGCGTGGCAGGAACTGGGCGAGTGATCCTAAGGCTAAATCCCTGGGATATTGTTTGTCTGATTTAGATATTTGGTAACTAAATGGTGTGCTGAAATAATATATGGTAGTTCTGGTTCATCCCTTTAGTACCAGGTGGCACAACTGTACTCGGTGGCACAGGCGAGTAAGAATGAGACAGGAGGGGGGGAGGGAATCGAGGTCCTCAAGAATGAACCCTTCACAGCGACGACGGGGATACAGCCAGATACCCCTCTACTGGACGGCAGCTTCAAGTCAGGACAGTTCACGCACAAGATCTATCACTTAGCTAGGTAAGTCGTACAAAATGTTGTCATATTTCCTCTCTCACAGTGACAGTCACATATTATGCACGTCCATAAGCTCGGGTGGGGGTATGATGGGTGCAAATGCCCCCCTCCCCACTGAGGTAAAATAATTATTTTTGTGGGGTGGTTTGATGTGTTTTTGGAGTCTTGATAGCGGTGCAGTTGAAGGTTTTTGGAGCCTTATGGCACAGTGCAGTTGGATGTTCCACTGAAGGGGGTGCAATTGAAAAAATTTTGGGGTCGAAGGTCGAAAAATGCACCTCCAAAAAGTCAATCACACTACAAACCTATATATGAGTATTGTCATACTTGGTGTATTCACACAAAGGTTAGAGATAAGAGACCACCACTCTATAAAACTGTGATGCATATTTCCACATCTCTGAGTGATATTTCTTCCAAAAGATGCTGGCAAAGTGTGGTTAATGAAATTACCCACATTGTGAAACAGCTGCCAGCATGACTGAGCCATCATTCTATTGATCAACAATTGGACCATGTGCTGAAATATGAATAAATTAAATTTTATAAGTAAATAGGTATTGATGGTATGATTTGAACGAATGTTTATCATATTGTATTTTGATCGAGGCTCATGTAGTTTGTAGTTGATGATATAACAATAGGTAGCAAGACTAATACTATTATGCAGGCCTCGACATTAACATTGGCCCGATGGCCTGGCGCTTTTTTTGAAGCTGTCGGGCCAGTTTGGGCCACCAGTTCTTCTATTTTACTGGCCCGACGGGCCACTGGTTTCCAGTTCTCGAATGCCACCGAGACGAAGCGATGGTCACGCTCATGGCTCGACCGCGTTGGTTATCAGATGCAGTTCACTAGAATTCTTAGACCCGACTCAGTTATAGGAAATTGTAAACATAGCGTAAATACTAATTCTGATCAATAATGAGTCCAAACTCTAACACTTATCATGTGGATGATGGCGTGCAAAGCCATCGAATAAATTTTCTAACCACTGGCAGCGGAAGTTTTTATGATGAGAGACGCCATTTTTTAAGTCCCACCACGTCCCTTGGACACACTTTGTACGGTGGTTGGAAGCTGTCTCAACTTTAGAATTACGCACGCTTTTTCTTCTAGATATATGAAAGGAATACAGCTTAAATCCAAATTTAATTAGTGGCTAAAGTGACAGAAACCAAATGTAACGCTGCGTTAGCAAGGGCAAGGTGAAGGCCACCTATTTTGAGTGGTGCCACCGAGCGAATGAACCGTGAAATAATCTAATGCCTTGATTGACCTGTACATGAAAGCACCGTCAACTCAACTACCGACTGACTAGCTGTCGTCACACTGGCCACACATTATTTAAACTTGGCAAATACTGTATATATGCATCTGAGTACACACTGGAACAATATTACAATATTGTTAGCTTTGGACATCTCACTATGAACAATCAGTATGTGTATAGTAACTTCTAACAACTTTGTTGATAACATTATAAAAAAGACAGCAATAATTGTGATAACACTTAGCGATTCTCAAAAATTATAGTCAAATTTTTTATTAGAAACCTTTTAATTTTAATACTCCATTAATTTTGTATCACTGATCATTCATCAAGTGGATTAGACTGCAGTGAACATTTTTAATCGAAACAGTTTATTTGCAGACCCATATATAAACCAATGGTCAGTTGTTATGTATAGTTTGTGGAGCATGGTGACGCAGTAAGTGTAACATGTGACCATCAAACGAGAAAATTGTGGGTTTGAAACTTGTGCAGTCGTTTCAAACTTTGGGCAAGTTGATTCACTCCACATCGCTCCAGTTCATGCAGTTGTGTGAATGAGTACCTGGCTATATACAATGGTGGCTATTTGTGTGTGAACAGTTTTCGTGCAGTAATTGTAGTGTTGCTCAATGCTTCCTGTAGTAATCAAGATGGTATTCAATTGAACAGGTCTGCCAGGGGGAGTAAAGCCTCAAGTGCTTTGAGTAGTTCTAAAGCCTAAATACCGTGCTATATAAGAACTTACCTTTACCACACTACATTAGTCCAATGTGGGGGAGTCTCATTATGACAAACAGAAGGGATTAGCAGGCTGCTGCCTTTAACCGCTCTCCATATACCTTCACACTGAGAAAGATGCTGAGATAGGGATTAATAAGAAAGATTTATTGCAAACAGAAAGGATTAGCAGGCGGCTACCTTTAGCCGTTCACACTGAGAAAGATGCTGAGATAGGGATTAATAAGAAAGATTTATAGACAGTAGCAGAGCTTACCGAGTATTATGCACAGAACTTGAAATGTACTTCCAAATACGAATATACTTTTATTTAAGGTTAAAAACCTACGTAATATACAAGACAGCTATATTAAATAAGTTACAAATACAAATAAGGTAAAACATAAATACATAAATTTGTAAACATGTTTAAAAACAGAACAGTTGAGTTTGTGACTGAAGGAAATCGTACGTACAATGGCGAAATGCCAATATGTCGTTTATTTCAGCCTCAGGCAATATTGTTCCATTACATAATAATTGAAATAAAACAGAAATACAAGTCATAATATGCCACTTACAATTTATATAGTTCAATTGTATAATTCCTGTATACAATTATAAATATACACTGTTTTCTGAAATTAAGTTCAGACAGCAATTAACAACACAAGTCTTTGTCTGTGATATAGATTAATTATTAATATACTGAATAATTCACTCATTGAACCTTGTATTGACAGGGATTAATGTTTTTCTTCCTGAGTTCAGATTACTCATAATTCTTTAGCTTATTTGCCTTTAAGGTATTTATTTGAATTGTGCATTTAATAATAAAAAGGTAACTTCTTTTATATATAAATCCTCGGAATTTGACTGTCAGTAAAAAACAGACAAAGACCCACAATAACTTCTTACTTTAAACACCTCTAGACCCATACACAGGAAGTCAGTAACCACCACATTAACAAGGTAGGGGCAGTATTAGCTAGTCAAACTAATAGATATTGGAGTGGGTCAGTTTCTTCCCCCTGTGGTATACATGGTCACGCTTCACTGACTTCCAGTTGCTGATACATTGTGTTTACATTTGGGCCACATTAACATGCAGTGTCATGGTCTGGAGCTTGAATGGTAGCCACCTTGTCCTAGGTTCAATAAATGGGCTGGTTCGGGAAATGGGCTGGTTCGAGAGATATGTTGGTTATTCGTTCCTGTATTGTTATTGTTCAAGGCTAGTGTCTCTTCATCAAGTCACCACATTACACACAAATGATAGTTATAAAAGGACATTCTTTGCCTTTCACCGAGCAACAAGCTCCAGATGTGAAAAGAGAAGCAACTGAATAATTTTAGAGTCCTCTACTATTTTTAGTCCTTTGGGCCGAAAGTCCAACGGACGTATGCCATCACTCTGCGTCCACCGTTATCTGCCATATCTCAGAAACCGTTGAACAGCAAATGTTTCTCTAATTTTGCGTAGACATATCTTAGCGTACTGCCACTATGCACGAGAAATCTGTATTAATTGAATCATTCTATCCCCAGGGTCCCTCAAACTGGTAATTTTTCACATTTTGTCCATTTTTTCAAAAACTCTTCAGTAACTGTTTCTCTGATTTTGCATAGACAATTCATGTCGTAGTGAATAAATCTGTATTTGATTGAATCATTCTAAGGGCACTTCAGGGCCCCTCAAAATGAGATGTTATCTAGTGTAGTGTGTTTGTCACACATTGGACTGGTTGCTAAAAGACAGTGTCCTTAAGAGACTGCAACCCTAGTAGACACTACACATGCTGCATGCCATGGCATTGGGCAGATTAATGATGTGTCATTGAGGGGCACTGTACTGTAGTAAACACGCAGTTGCCAAAATAAAGTAGCCCTGTGAACGACCACTGTGTTGAGTATTGCCTTCATTGTTATTGTATAATACAGCGTTACTGTGTAGGAAGTGATTACGTAACACTAATAGCAATGAATATTTTGTTATGCCATGTTGAATTTTGCTTTTATGTGAATAATGACTCTTGACTTTAAAATGGACTTTTCTCCATAAGTAATTCTTGACGGGTGCCCTGTTTAAATTCTTGTAACTTTCGTTATACAGTGCGAAAATTTCAGTAACTTTTTCTCAGATTTTGCATAGATATTTCATGTGGTAGTGCCACTGTACACAAGAAATCTGTATTTTATTGAATCATTCTCCCCCCAGGGCTCCCCATACTCCAATGGACTTCAGGGCCACATGGCCCATTTTTTTTTATTTGTTGTGGCTCAATTTGTGAATACAGTTTTTTAGCATTGATCATATTAATACCACTAGCATTAGCACATTTAGCAGAAAGTTTATTCCAGTAATTTGTAATTCTACAGGTCAGGTATTGTGTTATAGGGCAAATAAAGTACAAGATTTAAAATGCAAGATTTAACTTCTCTCTTGTCTGCCTTTTTAGTTCTTTGGACCGAAGGTCCAACAGACTTATGCCATCACTCCGCATCCACCGTCCGCTGTTAGCTGCCATATTTCAGAAACAAAATTTTGCATAGATGTATCTTAGGGTAGTGCCACTATGCACAAGAAATCTGTACATGAATAATTTTTAAGGGCTCGGTAAACTGGTAAATTTTCACATTTTGCCTATTTTTTAAAAAACTCTTCAGTCACCTTTTCTCTGATTTTGCATCTATACATTTCATGTGGAAGTGCCACTATACACAAGAAATCTGTATTTGATTGAATCATTCTAAGGGCACCTCAGGGCCCCCCAAAATGCTAAAGTTTCTTACTTTTTCCCCACTGCTATAAGTCTCCGGCACTGATCTCTATTTATAACTGGATAGTGTCCATATCTGATCACTGGGGTAGCTGAGTGGAGTGGCCTGGGTGTCAGAGATTTTGCTGTAAGCCTTTGTATTGGACTAGCCTCGACTCACTGCCTGCCATTGTCCCAGTGTCAAACACAATGCCTCCATGTGGGCTGTAATTATAATGTTTAATGGGAATCCCTACTGCACTGGCAGAACCTGAGAAACTTTAAAACAGTAATAAGCTGCATTCACACCTACAGAATTAAAACGGTTTAGCTAAACCGTTTTAGTTAAACTGGTTCATGTTTGAAAATTGTGAGCGTTCACACATGCAATAGCTAAACCGTTTTAAGGAGGAAGTTGGTATGCGCACATGCGCAAGCTAGCATAACAAAATGGCCAGCGATACCATTACCGCCATGCAGTTGTCATTGACATTGTTAACGATGTCCCCCAGACCCACGCATCGGCGCCCTCGCTCAGGTCGCGGTTCAGACGATTGGTAATGCACCAATATATAATTGTAAATCGGACTGCACCCGATCGTCTCCCCACAGATCCAGTAACAGCCGAACTTCCCCATCGTCCCAATTGTCGCATCGCACTTGCGTTTCTTTAGATTTTGCGTCGATCGAAGTCGAAGACATGATTGCGCCAAAATGTTGTTTATGTTTATGTTATAGACAGGAAGCGACGAGGCGCGAGATCGAATGCGCATGACTGTGACGTGCTTAAAACGTTTTAGCTAATCCGCTTGCGTTCACACTTGCATCTTGAACCGTTTAGCTAAAACGGTTTAACTAAACCACCTACTGAAGTGGATTAGCTAAACCGTTTTAGTTAAAATGTTTTAGCGCTAAATTGCGTTCACACGTCTGTTTTCTGACTGGATTAGTTAAAACGTTTCTAACCAAACGTTTTAACCAAACCGTTTTAAAGTGTAAGTGTGAACGCAGCTTTAGACACAATTATCAGTGCAACAAAGATATGATCTAGGATTAAAATAAAATAACTTAGGTAATAAATAATATATAAAATAAAATAACTTAGGTATTATCAAAAGTATTATTCAGCTGTTTTACTAGATACATGTTGCAGCTATTACTTCACTGCAATTCAGTCAGTATTATGTAATTAATTGATACTGTTTTAAGTCAAAATGCATGCTATGTATATGTACCTTGTAAAAACAATTTTTTTTTATCTCATAGTTCATCTCTTTCTTCTTTCCACCGGGGGAGGGTGCTAGGGGCAAAATGAGAACAGACAATGTGTGCACATTTTCTTAAACAACCTTTAACTGTACTACAGTATTTTTAATAACACATTAACAAATATATATATACAATCTTCATGAAATGGTCTACTCAAATATTTTATTTCCAGGTGTATCTTCACTGGAATGCATATAGTCTCCACTAAACATGTCAACATTTTATTTCCATCATAACCCTTAATGATCTGTAACCAAAAAACATTTACTTAATAATTACAAACTCATAATATAGTCCAAAGGACTTCAGGGCCTCTTGGCCCATTTTATCAGATCTGATCTAAATTATTTGAAGAAAATGTTACCTCCCATATCTGGTAATGTCTCTTGTAGTCAGACCTCCGTGTTTATAGTATTCTTCATAGCTAAGCTGCATTAAAAACTTTTTTATCCTTATATTTGAAAAAAATCTACTACTAGTACTAGTAGAGTACTAGCACTAGTAGTAGACTAATAACAATTCTGGACAGCCATTTGCTTGATTGAAAATTGCAGGTCTAATTTTTAGGAAACAATATGCACATGTTTATATGTTTGAAAACATTTGCTGTTTACAAATCGATGTCATTCAAATTATTCTTTTTGCTCATACTTGACCTATAACTGTATAACTCGACCCCAAGTATAACTTGAGCCATGTATAACTAGATCCAATGTGTAACTTAACCCATACATAACTTTACCCCATGTGTACCTTAACCCCAAGTGTAACTTGACCCTATGTGTAATTTGACCCCAAGTGTAACTTGTTAAATGTACTTAATGAATGCTCCCTCTCTTAAGGGATAGTCCAGTTGTCTGTACTGAGTCAGATCTCCATGACGACCAGTCAAAATATAATGTCTCTGCTTAATTGCCCGGTGTGCACATGTCTGCCTGGAGTTATTAGAAAGGATATTTTTGTTCAGTCACCATGAGCTGACATTTTTTTACAAGTCCAGATTCATTTATGATTTAGGGAAATGATAATTTAGTATTATAATGACGTTTAGAAAAGTTCATGGTCGTTATAAGTTAGCAGTTTAGGTGGAAATGTAATCGTATTGCAATATCAGAAAAAAGTATTTGCAGTTCATTTTTATTGTAAAATCATGTTATGCAGTTATTCAGTATAAACTGTAATATTATATAACTGTCCAAATGTATTCTATTGAACTACTTTGTAGTTGAAATTTAAATGTTTTAGGAGGAAACAGTTTGTGTACATGGCAGCGCACTGCTTCTGAAGGCGTGGTCTCAGGTCCAAAGCCATGATGGCAGCGTTTTGACATTAAAAGCTCCATCTCTATCAGATCACGACCTTCCTCAGAATTATGTATATTTTATATATATATATATATGTATATATATATATATATACATATTTTTGTAAACTTTGAACTGTTGATTGCTGAACATACAAAGGTCTAACGTGATTTTAATAATAATCAAATATTTTTAAAACGCTAATTCCCACTTGGTGGATCAATTCTAAGTTGTAGAGTATTGTAAAAATGCATATTCAAAACCTTATACGCTGGTATAACAGTTAATGCTAAAGTATTAAAATAATTTTACTTTAACTGTGTAATTCAATGTACGATTCTTAGTTGTATTGTTCTTAAATTAATTACTATACTATTGTATGATCCAACTGATTGTGCACCTTTAGTGGTATTATCTCTGTAATGTAGAGCACTGTAGAGCACTGTAGAACACTATGTGATTTTGGCACTGTATAAATAGTGTATTTTATTATTATTATAAACTGACTAATAAAATGTTGACTAAAATGAACAGAACTTAAGGTCCCATTAATGAAGTTGTACTGCAGGATAACATTAGTGAATATTGTGGTCAATAAGAACATCCCACTTAGAGGGTCTAATTGTCCAGCTCTCTGCATCACTCTATGTGCTACTTTCTGCAGTAGGTGACGCAATAATCACTTTGTCGTGTCCATGCGGTGTCATCTCGGTGCAGTCACGACGTGTCCCTGCGCCACTTGCATTGATTTTATCATGTTAGAGAAAAATTAAAACGGTGGATATGATTTGTGTGACTTGATTGATTGCCTGCGCAGATTGTTGGCGCACGCAGGCAGTTAGTGCTGTTTCATTATGTTAACAGTCAGTTTATTTCCCAGCTGATACATTCTCTCATGAAGTTTTGTGATGTTAATGTGTGTTGTTGCCAAGCCTGTGATGTCCAGTCTGTGATCTGAGCTGTGCTACCCAGTACCACGCTGATATTAGTGAACATGTTTGTCTTCATTCCACATCATGTTTTTGTCTGTATTATGAAGCTATTAGCTAATTGTAATGCATTGCAGTAAAATGACTGATTATATGGAATATAATATACATGAATATAGGCAGAACGGCATATGAAATGGCAGTAATCTTGTATGAGTTGCACTGGCCAGCAAGTTGACGAGATTAGCTCACATCGCAGAATATCCTTTTAATTTATTCACTGTACCGTGTGTGTTAGTGCTGCAGGGTTAATGGTTCAGTATCGTGTTTATGTTACACCCAGTCATTTTATAGTTGCCCTCTCACTTCTTAGCTGCTCCGTCACATATCTGTCTTGTCACATCATGTATGTCCTGTCACTTCTTAGTTGTCCTGTCACTTCATAGCTGTCCAATGACTATTGATGTGACGGGTCATCCAGTCTCTGTGAGACACGGGTCATCCAGTCTCTGTGTGACATGGGTCATTGACACGGGTCGTCCAGTCTCTGTGTGACACGGGTCATCCAGTATCTGTGTGACATAGGTCGTCCAGTCTCTGTGTGACATGGGCCATCCAGTCTCTGTGTGACATGGGCCATCCAGTCTCTGTGTGACACGGGTCGTCCAGTCTCTGTGTGACATGGGCCATCCAGTCTCTGTGTGACATGGGCCATCCAGTCTCTGTGTGACTTGGGTCATCCAGTCTCTGTGTGACATGGGTCGTCTCGTCTCTATGTGACATGGGCCATCCGGTCTCTGTGTGACATGGGCCATCCGGTCTCTGTGTGACATGGGCCATCCGGTCTCTGTGTGACACAGGCCATCCAATCTCTGTGTGACACGAGACGTCCAGTCTCTGTGTGACACAGGCCATCCAATCTCTGTGTGACACGAGACGTCCAGTCTCTGTGTGACATTGGGACACGGGCCATACAGTCTTTGTGTGACACGGACCATCTGGTCTGTGTGATACAGGCCATCTAGTCTCTATGTGACATGGGCCATCCAGTCTTTGTGTGACACGGACTATCCGGTCTCTGTGCGATACAGGCCATCTAATCTCTGTGTGACAGGGGCCATCCAATCTCTGTGACATGGGCCATCCAGTCTTTGTGTGACATGGACCATCCAGTCTCTCTGTGACACTTGCCATCTAGTCTCTGTGTGACATGGGCCATCCAAACTCTGTGACACGGGCCGTCCTGTCTCTGTGACATGGGTCATCCAGTCTCTGTGTGAGACGGTGTCCTGTCTCGCTAGTTACTAGATATTGATTTGTTGGCTGTGGACAGCACCGTCTGTTCGCTGACTGGGTTTGTGGTGACTTGTGTGGAGCGACATCATGCAGTGCAGGTTCATTATTGATTATTGATCAGTCCTACTTATGTGGGAAGCTGTAGGTTAGTCAGATGACGTGAATTCAGGTGGAATGTAACTGTCACCATTTGACAGCCATGTTTAAGATCATAGTAATCAGGGATTTCAGTGCTGGTGATTTGGTGGTCAGTGTTCAGTGCATGGATATTTGCTAACAATAATTTATATCGCCAATATCCAAAAAGGAGGCCAGAGTGCACTCAATTGGAGGGTGGGTCACATTTCAGTGAAGAGATTTTTGGGTAGGTTTGTTTAAAAAAAAATTAGTTGTGTTTCCTGATAATGAGCGTTCCCTAAAATCAGGTGAGAAGTCAACGTTGTGTTCAAACTGACAGGTCTGCCAGAGGGTGGTGGGTCGAGCATTCTCTGAGCAGTCCTGAGGATACTGCTGTAATAAGAACTTTTACCATTAGTAAAGTAGTCCAATGCCATCAACAACAACAAAAGTTGGGAATATTTACTATATGCATGCACCATTTGATGTCTCTACATAAGTTAATGGTCACACAGAATATTTGCCCTGTCCTCTATTGTAGTAATATAGATAGACACCGACATTTGGGAATAGGTTTGGTTTTCATAATTGATCATCAGTTTGGCCAAATTGATCAATGATCAAATATACAATGTTTAATTTGTGGGTGGTTAGTGTTGGAAAAGTTTGATCACTATTTGGCAGTAACAATGCTGAACATTTTTGTTTTGAGAAAAATGCATGTATTGTTTCTAATAATTACCAAATTATTGAACACCTATTTTGGCTACGGTCCCATTATCCCATGATGTGTAGAAATTTAATGCAATGCATTTTCCTATTCGACTTCCAGACAGACAATAGCTGTCAAGTTTTTAAGTCAAAGGTATCTTCACACAATGTGTTTTTGTCTATCAGTAATTCTACATAATTTCTATAAAACAACCATTTATAATCAAAACATGGTTACAGAATATTGTAATTGAATAATCAATCGGAAGCATGAGCCAAGTTTAGCCAACCAATTAATCGAGACACTGTTATCTGCCTACACATGCGGGGGCTGTCTGTCATTCAAGGTGTGATGTGATGCATGATGTCTTACCTTACCACACCTGTGTGCACCTGATATGACACTTGCTGAAAGCACTGGCTTCACTTAAGTGTACCGATGTAATGGGGCATAATATCAATACTAATTACACCACGGTCTCGTTTCCTCTCGTTTTCCTGCTGCGTATGCTCTGTGAATGTCTGTTTCTGGACTTGCTTCAACTTTCAATCAGCTGCAAACCTGACCTGCTGCATCCGATGGTTTTTATTTATTCAGTTATTACATAGAATTCTGGGATGAATATGGCCACTGTAGCCCACTTTAATATGGACTTGTTTCAGATGGAAAAAATTTGATAATGTTTGTGTGTTGGTGTGTTCTTCATGTATGTATAAATTCGAATGACATTTGTTGTGATTGAGGAGCAAATACCTTTGATGCGAGTGGTAGATTTCTGACATAAACAATGGATTTTAGTTGATGTGTGTTTATGTCTGGTAGCCTCGCAGATGGTAACACTCAGTCAAAATGATAAATGAAAATTATGAATGACAAATATTATTACAGATTTATCAAAATAACCACACATATTCAGACTCTTAAAAACTTAAATTCTCAGCAGTCTGAAAAGATACAGTACAAAAACAGTGTGGTATGTGTCCAAATACACTCAATGTGGACTGTGTGTATTCAGTCACACACAAAATTATTCTGTCGGAAAACATATTATAGTATAAAGAAATAATGACTTATGTTGATTTTTAGGATGTCCGAAAACAGACAGGGTCTGAATATAGACAGTTGTTACGGTTTGCAACATTTCTAGTCAGAAATAGAGATTTCAAACAGGGAAATGTAGCAGGCCTTGTAAAGGTAGTCTCTCTGTAGTAGTAATAGTAGTAGTAGTAATCAGTGATTGTGGTTTGACCACCGACTGTGAGAATGACTTATTAGAGAGAGATGAGTCATTGCTAGCACTACTACTGAAGTTATCACTGGAAGTATGTTGCAGTCAGGTCACTGCTAACGACAACAGGTTACAATAACATGTGCAGACATGTCTGTCTAGACTCTCTAGAAAGTAGATATTTTGAATCAGGTCATTGGCCTAGTTATCAGGCATTTAGTGTTTTTGTTAAGTTTGGACAATGTAGCGTGGTAAAGAGCCAGTAATGCTGAATGTTGTTGATTAAAAGACTATAATGGCAGGCTGTATGGGGAACTGATGAAAAGACTAGCCATTTGTGTGTATAATCTAGTGACTTGTCGTCTATGAGCTGCTGTATGGACAAAGGGGGTTTTGAAACAAAATGATCAATAGCCTTTTATCACATCCATTAAGAAACAAATACACTTAATGAGCTTAGGGAGAGATATTAACTGCAACATTTCAGGGCCTAAAAAGGTTTCTGTATACATTTATGTAGATCACCACACGCTATTTCTAAGTGCTACCACATTTTAGCTAGTCTTGTAGGTGACACAGTCACAGCAGGGAGTGCAACAGCAGATAAGTTCTGGTAGTTTCAGTGAGCAAGGTGACAGTTATAGGCTGAAACATCTGGGGTCCCTGGTTGGCTGGCTGGGTCCTTTTGGGTTTGGTTGGGTCTGGGCCCTTGGTTAGGTTCCCGACTGGGTCCCTATTTGACTTCCTGTCTGGGTACCTGGTTTGATTGCAAGCTGGGTCCGTTGCTGGGTTCCTGATTAGGTTCCTGTTTCAGTCCCTGTTTTTGGTCCATTGCTAGGCCTCTGATTATGTCCCTGGCTGGGACCAAGCCTATGTATGTCACACTAGTTGTTAAGAGTCACACTTTATGTACAAAGACTTTCACTATGGCTGTTTGGAGGAGCAATACTGTAGCCATTGTAGGAGTGTTGGGGGCTGACTCATCCAAAAGGTTGACCTCTGTGTCACATGTGTCAAACAGGTGATGTAGTGTGTCACTCTTATTGTTACAAGTAATGCAAAATGTCACAGGTTGGCAGTGTCTTTTAGTTTTTGTGCCCCTTCTGGCACCACCCACATGTTGGGGTGAGATAAAACATCCTGACACTGAGGGTAACTAAGGCAGACACTGGGGGTGTACAACATCATAGAATTCCTGAAAATTTTCCACCCAAGATCCAAACCGTGAACATTCACACACACACATGCAGTGCCATGCACACATGCGCGCAAACGCGTATGCACACTGCACAGACCACAATGGACACACACCACAGTGACTCTGCACGACACACATTCCCCCACACACCCACTAGCTTGATTATAGATTGTACTAGCAACCAGCAACACTAACAGATCGAGTTGAGTCATAGCACCGTATGTAAGAAGTTCCCGCCTGACCTTGAGTGCAGGTCTGAGGAGAGCTCTGTGATGTCTGTTATTGTCGTCTTACTCGTGTGTTGGTTTCAGCAAAGTTGCCCTGTTTATGCAGTATCTAGCCCCTCCCGGCTCCCTCAACCTGTACGAGAGGGCATGGAACTGTTTTCCCTTCTGTAGAACGGTACTCATGGTAAGCTGCTTGGAGGGTAAGGGGTGGGGCGCGTTTGTTTCTGTTTCTGTTCTTGTTCACAACCGTTCTGTCTACTAACAGCCGACATAATCATCCTGCTCCATTCGCCCCCACCCTCTCCTCCAAAACCCTAAAGTCTCTTGTCCCTTATTATCACATACTTTCTTGTCTGACAGCAAAGTGCCCAGCTATATCCGGTGGCTCGCTCCGGCCGGATCTCTCGAGATCCACGAAATAGCATGGAATGGCTACCCCTACTGTCGAACTCTAATTACGGTAAGCGCCCTGTTATTGCCATGGTAACAAACTCACTTCAATTGTTATTCGGCCAGTCTCGTGAAAATTCCCCGAGTTCGAGTATGAAATGAAGCAGGGATTAAATATTGTGATTATAACATTTCCTTCTTGACAGGGTTAACAAATTAACTTTCAACATTTCAACAACCTTCATTCTGGGACAGTGTGCTTGCCATGGTAGTTGAAATGTATGAGATAAGTTGCCATTATAGTTGTGTTGAGAAGAAAATGTTAAAATCGTACAATTCCAAACTTGAAAAATTTAATCACCTAAAATATTGTCGTTTGACAGCAATTTAAGTATTTTGTTTTGAATAGAGAGGTTGAGTTAGTTTGATATTATATTGTTCTTGTTGTATAGTTAAGTGTTCTTCTTTAATACTCTCTTAGTTAAATTGTTAATATTTAATGCAGCATATTACAAAATTTTTGTTCTGCATGTAATTTATATAAAGTATGATTTTGTTCATGACATATTCTATTCATGTTTAACAATCATGACCACCTTGACGGTTATGAAGATATAAAGATATGCCCTGTTGGTTAATCATTTTGGTTGGCAACACGGATTTGCAAAATATAAAGTTGGGCATAGAATTGGACAATTTGGGTCACACTAAAGTTTTTGGGAAAATAATGTTGATGATATTGCTTAGTGTGTTATTGGCACGCCCTATCAAATGGGTAACTAGTATTGATTTTGATATGTCCAGGTGATTCCCCAAACTTGTAGATGGGATATATAGAAACTTTGATGTTTTTTCTCTCAAATGTCATAACTAATTTTGATATGATTGCTTCTTTTCAGAATCCAGAATACATGAAAAATGACTTTTTTATTAAGATTGAAACGATGCACTTAGGGGACGGAGGTACAACTGAAAACGTAAGTAGGACGTGTATCTGTACCAAGTGCTATAAATTATAAACCATATTACTGAAATACGTAAAAATATGGTTAATTGATGTGTATAAATGTGAAACAGAGTGTAAATATATTGTATTCTAAAATAAATGTTTACTCTTATTTTCTTAGGGATTACGAAAGGATTTTACCTGTGGGTAAATATGATGATTACTAACAGGTTTGTTAAACAAAATTCATAATCATTTGTGACCGTTGTTTAACTTCTAAGGACAATTCCGGAAGTTTACATTTTTGGTTTACCCCTAGTACACAGGTTTTTTTTACCTTTTTTAATTGAACCCTCAGCTAATAATTAAAAACAACATTTTAGGCATTAATAAATATTTTATTCTCACAAATTGATAATATAACAAAACCTGGTGTAATTATAGTAATTTAATTCATATTATTGATGTGCAGATAAGTTCTTAAATAAATATACATTATTGTGGCTCTAAACGTATTTTGTATTTGTTGTCCTCGGAACAGTCACAGAAAATTTACATGACATTATGAACAATCGATTACTTAAAACCTGTAAGAACCAACTGGGAATTAAAAGAAATAATTGCATTCTTTATTTACGTAGGGTCGTAGATTAATTCCTGAAAGTTTGGTGCCAAAGATGCAAAGATCTAGGAGGAAAACGTAACATAACCACGTGCATACATACGCTAACGTGGTTACAGTTAGAGTTACAACAAATATCTTTTAAAATAAGATTATAAAGTTTCATCTGACATATTGGCGACTTTGTTCCATGGTGACTCTGTTTTAGGCTCACAAACTGAGTCCTGATATGCTAAAGAAGAGAGACATAATTATGATTGACATTGCGAATGATCCCATCGAGCCTCAGGTTTGTAGTTCAGTCGAACCTTTCTTTACGGTCACCTCAGTAGTACAGCCACCTTGCAATTAAGGTCACCCTGGGACAGTCAGAAAATTGTTTTGTAACTAACATATAGGAAATTGGTCCCACTGATATGTTCAACTCACTATTCAGGTCATCTTTGTTCAGTCTCGAGGGTGACCTTAATAATGAGGATCTAATCTGTATTTTTTTGTATTGGTAATATTTTTTATTTATTTCACAGTCAGTTTACCTTTTTCCTGTAACGTTTCAACAGGTATCAGCTATGTTTATCAGACAACTACCACTAGATGGTGATACGGTAGTGATTCTGCACACTGGTGTCACTTGTGCTGCCATCTAGCAGTAATTATCTCATAAAGATTGTTGATTGTAATTGAAACGTCACCGGAATAAATAAAATTGTTGGATTCCATACATCATGAACTTTAAAAATGTTATAGATAATAGAATTGTGCAAAGAAAACATTATATGAAACTTGTTTTTTCATAATTTAGAATTGGGTAAAGATGTAAAATGTGACTTCGAAAGTTCAACACAAATGTGGTTATACTATTCTTGCCTTGTTCTCGTTACGCTATTGTGTTATTTGTCTTAATTTGATTGGTATCTGTATACACTATAATGAGTTCAATCAATTTGATTGATATCTGTATACACTATAATGAGTTCAATCAATTTGATTGGTATCTGTATACACTATAATGAGTTCAATCAATTTGATTGGTATCTGTATACACTATAATGAGTTCAATCAATTTGATTGGTATCTGTATACACTATAATGAGTTCAATCAAATTTGATTGGTATCTGTATACACTATAATGAGTTCAATCAATTTGATTGGTATCTGTATACACTATAATGAGTTCAATCAAATTTGATTGGTATCTGTATACACTATAATGAGTTCAATCAATTTGATTGGTATCTGTATACACTATAATGAGTTCAATCAAATTTGATTGGTATCTGTATACACTATAATGAGTTCAATCAATTTGATTGGTATCTGTATACACTATAATGAGTTCAATCAAATTTGATTGGTATCTGTATACACTATAATGAGTTCAATCAATTTGATTGGTATCTGTATACACTATAATGAGTTCAATCAATTTGAATTTGTTTTGATTTGAACAAGTAGATTTCCAAGACAATGCTGAAAAGAAATGTGGCATTTATAATAAAGGATTACTTCCAGGTGGACATTACATGAAGCTCCACAACGACACTTAGTTGCGTTATTTGACCACTATCCCAACTAATCCGTGTCTACTCTCTTAGGTAGTTGCAAGCTATCTAATGACAGCCCACTTTCTGTAAGCAATTTATTTCCTTTCTAATTTCCCTTTGTCGCCACCAGTAACTGTGTTATCAATTATTAATGGATGTTTCCGTTTAGGAGAGAGTTGAATACTTGCCCGTGAAGTTGAGGTGGTATTTGATTGAACAGGTCCGCAAGGGTGTTAAAAGTAAAGCACCCCTAGCAGTCCTAAGGATTGGATACCGTGCTGTATATATGAACTTTTCTTTGTATTCAGCTACCAAGACTTATGCAACATTGTTTAACTGGGTGAAAGATGTGTGTGATTTACACAACGATATTGCAGCAAGATGAAATATTAGTACACTAGCTTTGGAGTATTGTAAGTGCATCTCTTCCCAGGAGCGGAGCTCCAGTCTCCTCTTTCTATGTTTCTTCACTTCCGTGGATCACTGGCCTTCTGATATGTCAGAAGACACAAAAGAAGTGATGTGGAGTTATTTACTTATGATACGTTTTTGATATGCTCTACTTTTTACAAGGGTGTTTGTCCTACTTGAGATAATTGTGTGCTTATCAATTCTCCGATAGTAACACTGTGAACGAGTTTTAAAAGACCGAAATATTGTAATAGGGATAGTCGATGCTCTTGGTTTGTTGCTATGTTGCGTGGGTGGGTGTTAGTGTGTCATGATTGACTGAATGAAGTTAACTAGAGAAAGACATTATGAGTTGGCTGTATATTTAGCAGTAGTCTGTAACTGGACTAAATTGTTCATTTGTAACAATGTTTCAGGACTACAAGGCAGACCAGGATCCAACGAAGTACAAATCACAGAAAACTGGGCGAGGACCGCTTGTAGGGTCCTGGATGGTAGGTCCCCCACACTTAGATAAGAACAGAGTTGTTAATAGGCAGGACCATTAGTATGGACTTGGATGGTAGGTCCTCACACTTTGATAACAACTTAGTTATTATTTAGAACCATTAGTAAGGACCTGGATGGTAGGTCCTCACACACTTAAATAACAAGAGTTATTAATAACCTGGACTATAGGACCATTAATAGGGACCTGGATAGTAGGTCCCCCACATTTAGATAAGAACAAGTTATTAATAACCAGGACCATAGGACCATTAGTAGGTTCATACATGGTAGGTCCCCCACTCTTAACCCTGCAGGTGACCAATGGTAAACTTCCACGGTGTACACAATTTGGAGCTATTTGTAGGGGTGCTTTTAAAAAATCACAACTTCGCTAATACGTATCGCAAAAATATGATTGAGCTATCATTTTGTTGGCAAAAAGACCCTTTATTATTATGCAGTGATGATATTTGCATAACATCAAATAAACATGAAGATATAACTGTTTAAAGTTTATATAAAATAAATATAATTTTTTTTGTTTGCCCTACTACTAGCTAATTTCCGAGTGTGTGTCAATGTCCAGTTAGAGAAATGTAGCCATGTATATAAGCTAATGAGTACAGAAAAAATTAATCAAATACACTCATAATTTTTTTTATATGAATTTTTTAGGTAGACCCATGTAAAATTTAGACTATTCTTCATGAACGTCAGAACAAGGGTAAAGTAGAAACCCAAGTTTGCCCAGTGACAAAATAATTATTGTGCGGTTGTATGTTCATGCATGCATGCATGTGACAAATGTAGCTGTACATTTCAGCTGCGTGATAATGAAAACTAGACTCAAATATATTCAGAACTTTTCATTTTATTGTATTATTCGTAGAACGTTCAAATACAACCAATACGGCAATAGAATACCTACAGTTCATAATTACACACATATATATGTCATCAGGTTATAGGACATGTTGTATTTGAATTCTGAATGCATCGTATCCTTCGCTGGCGGATCGAGTAGGCCGGTCGAATCGGCCCAAGTCCGGGTGCAAGACAGCGATGTCCGGCTCGCCAGCAACTTGCATAATATCCACTTCAAAACAGCCCCCAAAGTGTGTGTAACTGTCTGAACTAGTATAATAACTTGATCCACAAATACTGTCATGTATTTTGCTGATATATTGCCGCGGACATTTGAAATAATTCAACTTATATAATCGAAGCGAGATAAAAAACATGGCGGACTTTCGTCGTGATGGAATGAAACCAGCGTCAACAAGAAGACGTTTTAGAGCCATGCGCTGATTGGTTGACCGTTGACGTAAATTTATTTGGATAGACCAATCGTTGAGCTTTCCATCGGTACCTCCATTTCCCTGTTTAGACCATATGAATGGGAATGTAAAATCCTGACGCAGAGCGTAGTAAAATCAGCCATATTTGGGCATCTACTACTACAACATTTTAAAGCTTGGTTGTGATTTGCTATTACTGAATCCTGACGCGATACAACTCATTAATAAAAATGCCACAGGAAGAAGAATAATTCAGCTTTCCAATGATACCTCGCTGGGTTAGCGCTAGACCTAAATTCTCTTGGGCAAATTTGGCTAAAAGGAGTCATTTTGTTTTAGCCAAATAAAATATTCTTTAGCCAATTTTTTAAAATATGAAATCTATCCCACGGCTGAAATTACCGATAAAGTTGCGCCACCTACTGGATTTTCCTGTGGAACTAACGTATACACGTAGAGCGAGTGAATTTCTTGTATATTTTGATCGATAAGACAGTAAATTTATTTGTTTAATTACGTGATGAGTGTACATGTGTAGAATAGGTATAGTAGATATATGATGTGAAGTTTGGTGACCGTTTTCATGGCTTTTTGGAGGTGCGGGTCTAAACTGCAAAACTTAAACTTTAAAGTACAGCGTGTTTCTGATTTTCTTCCGACCGTACATGTATTTCGACTCCGGCCAGCTTGACTGTGACATGTCACATGACAGATTCGTGTTAAATGGTTTAAGGGATATCCATGTTATCTTTTAACAATAATTTGCCTGTCATTTAAGGGTTTTCTTTAAATTAAATACAAACTTACAATCGTTGTGTCTTGTGCAGACGCCATGCTAGCCTTAGGAAGTTTGGTTGTGCGCGGCCAAATTTGTGATAAGGATTCTCATTGGCTAGAACCCCTCGGCTATTGACCAATAACAGTTCAGTTAACATAAATTGTCATAAAAGTGTCCTCCACAACTGAACGATCAGGCGAATGCAAGAAATTGAAGAACAATTTTAAATCTGTGACACTTAAGGGGAGGTATGGCAGCTAGATAGGACACTTTTTAAAATGCATAATTAATAAAAAAAATTTGGCATCCAAGCTGTAGAAAAGCTATTACTGAGTAAAAAAATGTATGACATTTTTTCCTGCCAGACCCCCCGTTTCCATGGTAATAAACAAAATGGCCGCCAAATGGTGGTATTCATAGCACATCTAGACAATTGCAACACTCTGGAAGTGAAAATGATATGGTAATCTGACTTAGCCTGTTGTATTCTCCTGGATTTTGTATATTTATATTTTATTTTGAATTTTCAAAACCGATTTATTGAAAATGCAAAATTTTTAAAATTTTTTTTAGATAACTACAAAGATAAAACACAAATTCAAAATGTTTTTTATGCAGATTGTGCAGAATACCCAGGAGAACACAACAATCCAAACCAGATTATCATATCATTTTTACTTCCAGAGTGTTGCAAGTTTATATGGCCAAAAACGCGATTTTCTGTAAACGGCCGTCAAAGTTTACCCAATGATAATATGAATAATATTATTGTAAACAAGTAATGCATTCGATAAATTGTGTTTGTTTATCTCCCAGACATTAATTATGTACAATAAATAATATTTGAGATGAAATACACCCACAGAATTTACACAATTTAGCTTTTTTTTTTAAATATAAAAGTCATGCGCATCATCATCTGATTTTCTGTAAACGTCCATTTGACACTGAATTGTCATGATGTGAATAGTAATGGCTGTATACAGCCAAAACAATCCAATTAAAGGTGTTTGTTTTCTCACAACATAAATTATGCATAACAAGCAATGCTTATGATGAAATATATTCACAACATGATAATAGTAAAATTGTATTTATATGCCAACAAATCTGGGGCAACAGCAAGTTACATGTTTTACTGAAAAGAACATATGTCCATATATAAATTGCAACAGATATGAAAATATAACATGTCAAGCCCAAGGCCAGTTAATAGGCTGCTGTCATCACGCATCAGTGCTAGCTTTCTCCGGCTACAGGATGCACTACTTGGCAAAGCTGCAGTCTCTTTAACTATCGTACCGTCACTGGTGCCGACAGTAACATTAGCACAAGCCCCACACTCAGCCATGGCAACGGGCAGTGAAGTCGAAGTGACAGCTCCGACTGGCATTGCCGCGTCTTCGCCAGCGTTTCTGACAGGCGACGAAATTAACTTGCGTTTTTCCCGCGCAGAAGCCGCCAATAACTGCCGCATTTTCTTCACAAATGAAATTTAGCCACATCTTCCCTTTCCGCAACGTTTCTCTATGCTAACTAACACTAAACTATCTCTTATCAAAATCGTCTGAGACAAAACTCACATCGCTCGAGAAAACCGCCATATTTTATAAACAATGGGAAGTAGCAACAAGTGGCATGCTGGGAGAGTTTTGCGCTTGCGCAACTTCGTAAACCAATCAGAGTGTTCATAGACACGAGGCGCGTCACGGAACTAAGCGGATGACGACACAACGGTTACCAAATGCCAAATAAGGTCATTCTCGGCAAACTATAGCTTGCATAAATAACGATGTTGGCCGAATGCTTTCACAAGGGCGGGATTACTGACTACGGTGATTGACAGACGACGTTTTGGCGGTTCCAAAAATATCAAACAAGATGGCGTATGTCGAAGGAAGGACCGCGTTGTCATGGCGTAAACATCGACAACTTTCAGTGCATTTCGCGTCTTCCCAATAAAAATGGATATATCATTGTGATAGGTGTGGACTTTATACATGAATAAAAGTCGTTTAGAGGTATGTTGTTGGTCTAAAAGTGAAGTTTATTTATAGTAAACGTACAAATCTAGGTACTTTTGTAGTTTAGGCCCGCACCTCGAGAAAACCATGATAATAGTCACCTACATTCACCAAACTTCACATCATATATCTACAACACTTATTCTACACATATACATTTGTCACGTGATCAAACAATTAAATTTACTGTCTTATTGATCAAAATATTCGCTTGTTTTTGAGTGTATTCATTAGTTCCACCGTAAACTCCGGCAGGTGGCGACACTTTATGGTTGCCTTCAGCCTATCCCCATGTCTGAAGTCAACCATAAAGTGACGCCACCTACCGGAGTTTCCGGTGGAACTAATGAATACACGCAAAAACGAGTGAATTTCTTGTACATTTTGATCGATAAAAGACAGTAAATTTAACTTTTTTATTACGTAATAATTATGTATGTGTAGAATACGTGTTGTAGATATATGATGTGAAGTTTGGTGACTGTAGGTGAGCATTTTCATGTTTTTTTCGAGGTGCGGGCCTAAACTGCAAAAGTACCCAAATCTACTATATGGCGCTGGAAAATTAAATTGACATATTTTGTAAAAAAACGTAAATTAGCACCTGTACCAGGCCTTAATCAAATAGATATAAAACCATCATTTTGCATCAGTAGTTCATGTTTTCGCAAATTTGGCGATGGCGAATGGCGAATTAGTGCATGGCGAATGGCGAAGCCCTAGCGCGAACGCTGCCTCGCGTTTCCCTGTCAGTTGCTAGTGAAAGAAACACATTTTTTTTAAAAGAGTGATACTGAATTGGGTCGAAAATCGGCCGGGAGCAGTTTTGCACTGATCGCACGGGCCGAATTCGGCCCAGTCGTCACCTGTAGGGTTAAATAACAACATTTATTAGTAACTATGACCATTAGGCTCTTCAGTGGTTTAGTTCAAATTTTTCAGACCGATACTAAAGCATTAACATATCTGGCTCACTGTCTTGTCCAGAACATCTTCCATTTGGTGTCCCACAAGGTTCTGTCCTTGGCCCTGTTCTGTTTAGCTTATAAACTACACCCCTTAGTCGAGTCATAACTAATCATAATATAAATCATCGCTTGTATGCTGATGACACACAGGTGTATACATCACTTTCACCAACTGACACACAGACATCTCTATCAACTTTAAATGACTGTCTCACTGACATCTTGCTGTGAATGGAAGCAAGTAAATTGAAACTAAATCCAGATAAAACTGATCTAATGTATTGGCACAAAACAACAACGAAACAAGGTTGTTAACTACTTTCCAGTTAAATTGCTTGGTAATGATACATCACCATCAGATACTGTTCGTAAACTAAGTGTTATCTTTGACAGTGATTTCAGCTTTAAGCAGAACATTTCTCAAGTATGTAAATCCTGTTTCTATCATACATGATTTTTGCCGAATTCGGCGTTATTTTTCTTTATTACTAAAACAATATCAGTACCTCTAATTAGCAGTCGCCGTGACTATTGCAACTCACTCCTAAACGATATTGGTAAAAGGACTTAGCTAAACTCCAACGTGTACAGAATTGTTTAGCACGTGTAGTACTAAAAGCACCTCGTTTCTCACCATCTCTTCCCCTACTTAGACAGTTGTAATGGCTTCCAGTTACATATTGAATACAATTCAAATTAGTCACTATCACATATCATACCCTTTCTACACAACTTCCATCCTATTTGTTTAGTCTTCTTCGTTTTTCCGATATCCCCATGAATCTCAGATCATCTGTTTCACAACGACTTTTTGTTCCGAAAATCAAGCTTAATATCGGTAACCATGTTTTTTCTGTAGCTGCACCAAAAATCTGGAATCATCTGTCTATCGCTTTAAAATCATCTGAGATTATAAAGACCTTCCGTAAAAAACTAGACTTATTTATTTGAACTTGCATTCCCACCTTAACCTTCGGCCGTCCCTTGCTCTAATGACGACTCTTGCTTGTCCCTGTTAACGATTTTGCCCAATGATTCTTGTATGTTGCTCCTCTGAGCTCAGATTCCTGGGGATTATGGCGCTATAGAAGTTTGTCATTATTATTATTAGTAGACAATGCTGATGACCCAGTGTTTTTTTTTGTATCTGTCTGTCCAGTAAAATTCACATTTTGTCTACACTACTATGCCATTAATGAAATGTAATTCACTAAATGTTTCAAACAAAACCTTATCAATCTACCGGCAATATGAGAACTTATTTGTAATTTCTTATTTTACTTTTACTAATTACTGCTGTTAAGAGTAAACCTGTTTCAATGTTTCTGTGCTCTTGTACGTGTCGTGATTGTGTGCACAGTGCCAGCAATTCATAACATTTTCTTTATAACATAACATGTCTTTCTACTCTACACAACAACCATCCTGTTGGGTGAGTCTCCTGCAATTTTCACGTATCCCCAGGAATCTCAGATCATCTGTTTCACAAAAAATTTGTGTTCCTAAGACTAAGCATAACATTGGCAAACATGCTTTTTCTGTTGCTGCACCAAAAATCTTGACTCAACACCCTATCATGTTAAAATCATGTGAAACTGTACCCACCTTTCACAAAAACTCATGACTTATGTGTTTGAAATTGCATTCCCACCCTAACCTTCGGCGGCCCCTTGCTCTAATAATGACTCTTGTATCCCTGTTCACTATTTTACCTTACGATTAATGTATGTTGCGTCTCTGAGCTCAGATTTCTGAGGAGATAGTCGTTACAGAAGCACATTATTATTAATTACACCTTTGATTGCTTTGAGTAACCTGTCAACGTACTCTTGTTCCAGAACAAGGTGTCTCCCATCATGTGTTGCTACAAGCTTGTCACAATAGAGTTCAAGTGGTTTGGACTGCAGAATAGGGTAGAAAAATTTATCCATAAGGTATGTATGCATGTGTATATGTGATATCGTGATAAGAGGTTGTCTACCCTGGTGTGACTCAGGCTCTTAACCAGAAATAATTTTCTGCCAGTCTTGAATTAATTAAAAGTGTGTCTTTTAACGTGCAATTTTTATATTACATGTTTTACGGGCCCGTCGACATTAATTTCCTTGACCTAGAATAAAAAAAAAATTCACAATGTTTGTTTTTTACTGCAGCCGATGTCATTATTTATTAGGTGAACATATTAAATTATAAATAAAATATTTTGCTCTTCAGGAGAGAAAATATCTTCCTACTGGATGGGGTTTTAATCAAATAGTTTTGTTCATGTGGCCTTTTAACAACGGTTGCTACCGAGCGTGCATGCTTTTCTTTGAATATTATGTTAACAACTATTACATTAAATAGTTTCAGCCCCACGCGAAATATAACCTATCAGCTGTACGCTGTGACCAGCTGAGATTTGTTCCATGGGAGTGTTCGCGGTGCATCCAATAGCCCAACATCGTCGAATGCCGCCGTCATCTTTTGGCGGTGGCGTTGGGCTGTCGGAGTATTTGTGAATTGCACTCATTCAAAAGCTTCTGTACAATTTTCGATTTCTTCGGTGGCATCTTGATTAAACTCTCTTTTTTACAAAATATATCGTTCGTTTATCGGCTGTCAAACTGTTCATCGTAGCAACAACTTCAAATAATGTAAACAGGAAATTGAACAACATATAGCATCATGGGATTGATTTGTCTCGTTTTAAGAAAAACGCTTCGTAAAACTGCGACAAGGAAGCTGTGTGACCTCTGAACTTGCTCCGTGCCTCGTTTTTTGAACTACGGCCAGTTTGTACCTCATTTGCATAAGTTTAAAGCTAAATAAGGAGATCATCGGGATTTGGGACCTGGTTTCAACGCTGGAAAATTCAACTTTGACAAAAAGGGGCATGACTACTGACATAACTGACGGCGGTTCTTTTGATACCAGACAAAATGGCGTACCATGATCAAATGTGATCGTTGTGAAGGTATAAACATGGACTACTTTTGGCGTGTTTCATCAATTCATATTTTTTGTGTCATTTCACATTTGATGAACCTTCTAAGTTAGTGCTAAAACAGTGACTCATCGGTGAGTAACTTTAAAAAAATTATCTTTATTGTGAAGTAGATATGTCAATCTGTCAGTGTCAGAAACTAAATGAAACAAAAGTCATCAAATAATTGTTGATGCATTTCACACTGCAGTGTCTTTCATTAATATGGTAATTACAAGTAACATTGGACATTTATATTAATTTTCACAGAGCCACATATCATATTATTTAAACATTATAATATATTTGATCATGCACTATGATCTTCTTCATGACATTTTAATTTTCGATTCCTGTCACTGCTTCCTGGACAATTCTGCCCATAAAACATTTAATAAAACAGTCTGGCCTTATTGGCCAATTTAGTTTTTTTCAATAACAAACAATGTCATTTGAGCCATTTATTTAAATTAATACTGGTCCATTTGATTTATTTCACTACCAGTTGTGCCAATGATAGTCATTAATGTGGGTCTCTAGACTGGGAACAGTTAATGTAGTGGTCAACTGGCCCCCTCTAAAGTTGACCTGTCTTATCAATTGTAATTACCTGTCTTAGCCAGTCATCTGCTAGTCTTGAAGATGGGCAGACAGGTCTCTGGCTAAGCCCCTGGGCTGACTGCTGCCATGGTTGGTGTCAAGTACTTGTATTTGAACTTGTACTTACTGTATTCGTTCTTTTAGCGTACATGCTCTAATTAGCGTACAGCCCTCTTTTCCAGCAGGGTCTGATATAGGTGTGTGACTAAAACTAATCACTGGATCCATCATTTATTGTAATTCCCTGTCAGCCATTGATAGACAATATTATGATAAAGAAAGATTACACTACAGCCTTTGCAAAGTTCCAGTATCCTTTTCACCACAAAATCACCATCACAAGGATGTATAAATCACTTCAAGTTAGCTTGAGTTATGTTGACGTGTGTCATCCCGGCTGAGCTAAACTTGAATGTATGCAGTCTTGCAGAGGATGGCATGGTGCTCTCCGACTCTCTGTCCATGTCTTAGCACCTATGTCATGCAGATCGTTTGTCTTCTGCTGTCCCCTGCTAACTTGGGCACTTGTGTAGAATCTGGACCCACCTCGATTTTGCCTTTATAACTTGAGTTTTGCCTAACTTTGATACCTCGGTGCGTTAGTTCCATTATTCAACATTATCCCAGGCATATTTACGTTTAAGAATATTGCGTGTTAGTGCACTTTTGAGGCATAAATAATGCCCCAGTTTGCATCAATGCCGATATATCGCTCATTTTACGAGCGCGATGCAGTAACGCACGACCGCTGCGGTGCAGACTAGCGCAAACCGGGTCACTATTTGGGCTTCAAAAGTGCGATAAGACACAATATTTCCGTAATATAAATATGCCTGGGATGATTTTGAATAATGGAACTAATGCACTGAGGTATCAAAGTTAGGCAAAACTCAATTTATAACAGCAAAATCGAGGTGGGTCTGGATTCTACACAAGTGCCCTAACTTGTCACTCCGATATGAAATACATTTTAAATACTTGGTAACCATAAATAATTGACAACATTTTGTTTTCTAATTGATAATGACATGCGTGTAAGTGGCGCCATGTTATTTTAAAGATGGAAATGAATGATCTAGTGGCGCCACATAGTAGAGTACAGTAGAAACAGTAAAAAATACACATAATTTCCACCATCTGGCGCCACCATTTTGTAATTTTCACACTAGTTTGAGAAACATAATTTTTCTAACTAAGAATATTTTGTAAGCATACTGTACACTAAAAAGAATGAATATGATAAGTATATTTTTCAGTATGTGTACTTGGGCTTTTTCAAATGACAAGTACATTTGTACTTGCCAAAATATCAAGTACATCTCAAGTATATAAACTTGGGTATTTTTAATATAAACTAATACTTTTCTACTGTTTTGTTTGTGTGGTGTACAGCATTACTGTCCATCCAGATTATATCTACAAGTAATCTTGTATATTTCTAAAGTAGTTAATATTCAGCGCCTGAGTAATATTACATATTGTTGATAATTTTGACTGAAATGCACTTAGACTTGTACTTGATAAGTGTCAGAGTACTTCTGCTTCACCTAATATACTTGTAATTGTACCTGATGTATGTTTCAAAGAACATGAACTTGACCTAATGTACTTTAACTTGGAATTTTACTTGATCAAGTGTATTTGACCTTATCCCTGGTGATGTGTCATAGAGGTTATCTACCCCCTGACGTTGATGTTTCAGTCGGAGCGGCGACTCTTCACAAACTTCCACCGAGGGATGTTCTGTTGGACGGACCAGTGGTACGGCCTCACCATGGCTGACATCCGTGCGATAGAGGAGAAGACTAAGAAGGATCTAGACGAGGCAAGTCTTAATACTGTTCTCAGTCGTACTGACAAAAATGACCATCCTCCAAATGACGTACATACTCAGATGCAGAAAACGGTTTCCAGTTGTACCTGCCTACAAACATTCATAACAACAGCAACTTCTCAATTTAAGAGCAACTGAATACATTTATTTTCTCCACTTAATGGCTTTTACATATCTGACGTTGGATTTTCAGCCATCATATTATGGTTTATTGATCCTATTTATTATTATTGTAATATTTATGTATTAGCGGTTTTCTATTTCACATATTTACAAAATTATTTTTTACAAATGTAGTTTACATGTAAATATTTACTTAAAATAATTTTCATCTATTGATATTTTGTATACTTTTTAACATTCTACAATGTATTATTATTATTTTTTGTATCGTTTACAGCTACCAAGTTTTATTTAAATTAATTTGAAGCTATTTAGAATTTGATATGTTTGTACACACCCATGAACGGAGCAACAACCCCAGATTTGACTGTGTCAAGATTAACTTTTATTGTCATATCTGATGTTTAACATTTTCAAAATAGTTAATAACTGTATAAATAATATTAATTTTTTATCATTACGACTGAAATGTACTTGATAGGATTATGTCTGATCACATTGACCAAAATGAACTTGGACTTGTACTTGATCTAATGTACTCGTTTTAGCAATTGTACTTGATCAAATATACTTGTAGCATACCTGTACAATAAATAGTTGGATAGTTCTGTCTAGTCAGTACATTTGATTTGTATAGCACCATATCTGTGGATATAAAAACTTGCTAAAAGGCGCTTAAAATAACAACATTGTTAAGACATAATTGCTACAATTCAATTATTATTTTACATATAATATGTATAATGTAGTAAGATTGTAATATGAAATATACCTTTACATTTGTAAATAAATAATTTATATAACAAACTATCCAGCTTCGATCATCCAGTTCTGACCTACTTTTTGTTCCTAGAGTAAACACTAACATTGGAACTAGGGCTTTTTCTGTTACTGCACCAACTCTTTGGAATATGCTCCCTCTTAGTGTTAGATCAGTTGAACATATTACAAAATTCCGTCGTCATTTAAAAACTTCTTTACAACCTTGCTTATCCACTGTAGCTCCCTAGCGCCTTGACCCGTCTGTTGACAACTGGAATACTACTTATGGATTTTGAGATTGACCAGTCCTTTTGTTTTGATGCGCCTCTGAGCTTGGTTTCCAAGGATTTAGGCGCAATAGAAGTTATCTTATTATTATTATGGGCTAAATATCGGCTAGACATAGCTGTCTTCTTTATTGCACTTTGTCTTGTGACTATGCATCTCATTTCGTCTCTTCTTCCCTTCCAGCAACTCCGAACGGGTGAAGTACGCGGTCTGAAGGAGTCTAGCTAGGAACTTGTTGATAGGTGTCGTTGATCGCCACGTCGTCTCATTGGCATATCGTTAGGCTGTCTGAACATTCAAGTCACATCTAGCAGCCTACGACGTGACACAGACTGTCAGGGGGCAGCCACTAGACGCAGTCTGCGGGACCTACAGTGGTACATGCTGCACTCATAACGACTGTGTCGTGACCTCATTGTGACCTCGATGTGACCTCATGACCTCTTGGTTTCCCGCCAGTCATGTGTGTTCACGTGTTGATGTATCGAGCTTGTGTAGCCTCATTCTATTCTTGCCCCAGTGTCACTTGAGGTTACCACCATTCACCCTCACCCTTCCCTCCCCCATTGCTGCCCTACAATCCAACATGCTGCCCTCACGTCACAAGACATGTTTGGGTCATAACTGGGGTCAGCAACAGGTTCAGGTCATGACCTGGGGTCAGCCTATTCCGGACAGGTTCAGATCGCGACTTGGGGGGTCAACTATACTTGACACATTTGGACCAGGACCTGGGGTCAGTAATATTTATGTACATAATAGTCAACTATGGTTGAAGGGGAGATATGGCAGCTAGATTGGTGGTTTTTGACAAAAAAAGTTCTTAAAAGGTGTTTCTTCCATATTTTAGTAGTTGTGTATGTTACTTATCAATAAAGGTACCTTTTATAACTGTTACATATATCTCTAAAACAGTTTTATTCATGGGTGAGGTGTGACTCTTTCAAGCACTCGATGCAGTTATTCAATCTTTGATGGGCGTACAGAAAACCCAATAAACTTACAATACTCCAGGACTAAAAATGGTGTGGTAATCTGGTTTCCATATTAGTGTACTCCTTAATATTCTCCATAATCTGTATAAAAACATTTTGGTTTTATGCTTTATCTTTGGAGTAAAATCCCAAAATGTGTCAAAAATTGTTGCATTTACAATTACATAGTTTGAAAATTCAAAATAAAATATAAATTAAAAAAAATTGAAATGTTTTTTATACAGACTGTAGAGAATACCCAGGAGAACACTACAGTCCAAGCCAGATTACCATATTATTACTTCCAGAGTGTTGCAATTTTAGATGTGCTATATTTGGTGGCCATTTTGTTTGTCACCATGGAAACGGGGGTTGGGCAGAAAAAATGTAAATATATTTTTTACTCAGTAACCTTCTCTACTGCTTGGGCACAACAAATTATACTAATTATGCTTATAAAAAAAATAATAACTAGCTGTCATACCACCCCTTAAAATGGCAGACATCCCTTACGCTTCTCAGAAAAGGTGGATAATATACTTTCATGGCTATGCTACTCGATGAAACTCTTGTGGTTAGCAGTAGTTATCGCCCGAACCTGTCTGCTGGCGGTGAAGTGAACATATTAGTGTCTAAGTTACTCGTTTTGCAGTAGAAATTGGTCCTGTTTCAAGTATTAAATGGTAACATATTCCAGTTCAATAAAGTGGCTCAATATAAATAGTAACATATTTCAGTACAGTGGCTCAATTAAACATCTGATAACATTCCTAGTCCCCGACCCGCCACATCTCGACAGAATTTGCTATGATGTGAGGCTCGCCAACATAATGTCCTCGCACACTAGACATCTCTGTCTCGGGTCGTCTGTGAACTCTGACCTCCCAGATTCACGCACAAATAAGACACTTCATAGATGCACCAAATTAATGATGACGTCTCATACATTGTCACACGTCATGTCTGCTGTCACGTATTCTGTCACGCCTCATGTTACGTGTCACGTTTACTGTCATGCGTCACATTGGCTCTCGCGCATCATGTTACTTGTCACGTCTACTGTCACATTTACAGTCATGCATTACATATGCTGTCATGTATGCTGTCACTCGTCATGGTACGTGTCACGTCAACTGTTATGCGTCACATCTGCTGTTACGCAAAACTGTGTTGTACATTTTATTCGCATTCATTCGATGTATTTTGTACTTAGGACGTAATTCATTGATGGCTGCATTTCTAACTTTACATGCCACTATTCCTGTTTTTATGATAATTAAATGTCTTGCTGCAATTGAAAAGATTTTGTTTATGAAGAGTAGTTCGCCTCAGTGTTACCTCATTAACTGTGCTCTGTTTGTTAACTACTCTCTACAAAAATAATTCATTTAGTCAGTTTGTTTCAGTGCCCCAGTTCTTACTAAATACACAGTGGAACCTCACTATTAAGATCACCCTTGGGATTGGGCCAAAGTGACCGGAATAACGAGGTGACCGCATTAACGGGGATCATTTCATGTACTTGAGTGTTAAGGAAATAACTTGGGGCTATGCTATGGTAACTTTAACTGTGGGATAGTCGAGACTTAACTGAGGTGGGTGCGTTATTGAGATGGCCGTAAAGTGAGGTTCGACTGTAACTGACAGTGAGATGGCTACCTGTACATTGTTGTTTGGTCCCGCACAGTAACATACGTCACTGATTGCGTGCGTGTAGTTATTGCGGCATCAACCAACTGCTTCGACTTCATCAATGGCTACTTTTATTTTGTCTTTAGTTAATTCCTCAAAATGTTCTGTGTCGTTAGCAATGTGTAAATAAAGATCACAGGACTACTGTTGTCTTGTGTGTTCGTAAGATCATGCAGTAATACCATACTATTGTGTTCCATATAAAGGAATTTGTTTCTACCTAGCTTTCATCGTTTTGTGCACGGATGTAGAGCAGAAATAGGTGTTGATAATTATTGAGCTTCAGGACGTAATTGTGTAGTGTTCAAGACTATTACTATTTAAATTATGGTTTTATTGGCCCATTAAATGTTATTAAAATGTATGCAAAGAATGTATGCAGAGAAGATGAGATTTTTGTGAAACGTGGGATGATAATGCAATATGCTTTCATAGTTATTATTTCCATTTGGGATACATGGAGGTCTCACGTTCATTTCTATTGTAAAACCATGTAAAGCATAAACAACGATGTAATCTAACCTGCCACCCAGATATGCCCTACGGATGCAGAAACTACTTTTAAATTCAACAGTTAAATGTTTACAAAAATCGCCGGACTCTTACAAGTCCCCACCCCAGATAGCGAGCACTGAAAACAGCAAGAAGGGTGACCTGCCGGGGGCGTAGCCTGTAACTTCTCGACCTGCGGTCAGTGTGTCATAATAGATCTGTCTATACTGTATGGCATGATGTTACGATAACAACGAACAATAAACCCACCCTTTAAGACGCACAACCTCATTTCGTGCGTAGCTTCAGTGCACACATTTTGAATATTTCAAGTTGACCATGACGTGAAGCATATAGTGAAGATTACAATGACTGGATAGTTAAATGCAGGAATAAAGTCCTGGAAAAAGACACGCACGCACGCATGCACACACACACATACACACATACATAAACTCACTCACGTCTACATCAAATTGTACGACACACTATCACATCTGACAGTTATGTGTCGTGGTGACCAACAAAAGATTAAAAGTACTTTTAAACTAGCAAATAATATTCCGAATGGTACTGTACATATTAAAAACTGGAATTCCAAATTCCTTATCAGTAATTGGGATGACAAGATTAAAACTAATTTAGAAATCTCCTGCTTGAAATACACCAAGTTAGGAGCCTCAGCAACTGATGCTGGAAGACTTCCATACAGATATTGTTCTAGGGAAAAACTTTTTTGGAGAAGCTTACAATGCTCACCTTGACGACCTTATCCCTATCAACAAGGGGTCGGCCTAGTCCTCCTACTCCACTCCATGCGATCTAGGGCCATATCCACTGTGATACCTACATCCCTCATGTCCTCTTTGATTTGTTGTTTCCACGTCTTCCTTGGGCGGCCCCGTCTTTTGACACCTGGTAATGATTTCAGCACCCACTTTTAGCAGTTTACAACTGATGCCATCCAATTTGATGTAGACATCTCGCTTAGCTTTGCAGATGTCATGATTCTCACGGTTCTTGGCACGTTTATACATCGTCAGAATGCGAGCGTCCCTTGAGTGTTTTGAGGCGTCGAACAGTCGATCTCTGGCCGCTATCAATTTAGCCAGATCGGTGTTAAACCAGGGAGGTTGCTTAACAGATTTGACACGTTTTACTATAAGCGGCGCATGTTCATTCAACACAAAAATTTATATATTCAAACAGGTCCAGTTTTATTTCAACGTCGTCCATCATGTCGATCAAAGACCATGGAGCATTGGCAAGTTGCTCTAAAATATGTTCATCAAACTGAACCCCGAACCAGGTGTCACGTGTGTATCAGTTCACCAGTTTGCCATCGTTCACATTCAATTATACCTATACAGTGTATTAGTTAGCTTGACAAAACGTTATATACAAAATGTCGCACAGAGATTGGGGAGTCAAACTGCTTTTTAAATATTAAATGGTAATGAAAATATTGAGAGACGTACATTGTCTATGTGTCATTTAAGAAAGATAGAAGAATCATAGGACATGATATAACGTTTACGAAGGAAAAGTGTAGACTGTATATCAGAAGGTATTTACATTCATATGGACTATGGCGGAATGGAACAAAGTATCGGATGATTGTGTGCAGACGACATCGGCGTGGATGTGTTTATAAGCAGCAGTTTAAAAGTATCAGAAGGACGGGTTACTTGTTGGACTCTCCATACACTAAAAACTTCCTTGTCCACTCGCCACCTGGGCATTTTGCTGCGTATCTTGTTAAATCATCGGGAACAATAGGACAAGAAAGTGGATGAGCAAAACGGATCAATCTTCCTAACTCCGACGACGATAAGAACAAGAAAGCCCAGTAAACAAGGAACCAGTTTTGAACCAGTTTGACACTGGTTCATAACTGGTACGGCTCCACCAGTACGTGCATTCACGTGTATTCATGTGAATACACGTGTTCTGCCTATTTTCACGAGTTTTGAACCAGTTTAACACGTGTCGTACTGGTTCAGAACTGGTACCGCTTCACCGGTACGTGTTTTCACGTGAATTCACGAGTTAATTCACGTGTGGAACTAGGGAAACTGGTACGGTTCTAGCGGAACGAGTAATCACGTGAATTCAAGCGTTCATTCAGGTGTGAAATTGGGGAAACTGGTACGGTTCCAGGGGACGAGTAATCACGTGAATTCACAGGTTCATTCACGTGTGGAACTGGGGAAACTGGTACGGTTCCAGAGGAACGAGCAATCACGTGAATACACGGGTTCACTCACGTGTGGAACTGAGGAAACTGGTACGGTTCCAGGGGAACGAGTAATCACGTGAATTAACGTATTTATTCACGTGCGGAACATGGGAAACTGGTACGGTTGTAGTGGAACGAGTATTCACGGGTTCATTCACGTGTGAAATTGGGGAAACTGGTACGGTTCCAGGGGAACGAGTAATCACGTTAATTAACGTGTTCATTCACGTGTGAAACTGGGGAAACTGGTACAGTTCTAGGGGAACGAGTAATCACGTGAATTAACGTACGCGTTCATTCACGTGTGGAACTGGGGAAACTGGTACAGGTCTAAGGGAACGAGTAATCATGTGAATTAACGTGTTCATTCACGCGTGGAACTGGGGAAACTGGTACAGTTCTATGGGAACGAGTAATCACGTGAATTTACGTGTTCATTCACGTGTGGAACTGGGGAAACTGGTACAGTTTTAGGGGAACGAGTAATCACGTGAATTAACGTGTTCATTCACGTGTGAAACTGGGGAAACTAATACGGTTCTAGCGGAACGAGTATTCACGAGATTTCACGGGTTCATTCACGTGTGAAACTGGGGAAACTGGTACGGTTCCAAGGGAACGAGTAATGTCATGCATTACATTTGCTGTCATGTATGCTGTCACGCGTCATGTTACGTGTCACGTCAACTGTTATGCGTCACATCTGCTGTCACGCAGAACTGTGTTGTACATTTTATTCGCATTCATTCGATGTATTTTGTACTTAGGACGTAATTCACTGATGGCTGTATTTCTAACGTTACATGCCATTATTCCTGTTTTATGAGAATTAAATGTCTTGCTGCAATTGAGAAGATTTCGTTTGTGAAGAGTGGGTCATCTTGGTGTTTCCTCATTAACTGTGCTCTGTTTGTTAACTACTCTCTACAAAAGTAATTTATTTAATCAGTTTGTTTCAGTGCCCCAGTTCTTACTATATACACAGTGGAACCTCACTATTAAGGTCACCCTTGGGATTGGGCCAAAGTGACCGGAATAGCGAGGTGACCGTATTAACGGGTATCATTTCGTGAACTTGAGTGTTAAGGAAATAACTTGTTGCTATGGTAGCCTATGGTAACTTTAACTGTGGGATAGTCGAGGCTTAACTGAGGTGGGTGCGTTATTGAGATGGCCGTAAAGTGAGGTTCGACTGTAACTGACAGTGAGATGGCTACCTGTACATTGTTGTTTGGTCCCGCACAGTATCATACGTCACTGATTGTGTGCGTGTAGTTATTGCGGCATCAACCAACAGCTTCGACTTCATCAATGGCTACTTTTATTTTGTCTTTAGTTAATTCCTCAAAATGTTCTATGTCGTTAGCAATGTGTAAATAAAGATCACAGGACTACTGTTGTCTTGTGTGTTCGTAAGATCATGCAGTAATACCATACCACTGTGTTCCATATAAAGGAATTTGTTCCTACCAAGCTTTCATCGTTTTGTGCACGGATGTAGAGCAGAAATAGGTGTTGATAGTTATTGAGCTTCATGGCGTAAATGTGTCGTGTTCAAGACTATTACTATTTAAATTATGGTTTTATGGGCGCATTAAGTGTTATTAATATGTATGCACAGAACGTATGCAGAAAAGATGAGATTTTTGTGAAACTTGGGATGATAATGCAAGATACTTTGATCTAGTTATTATTTCCATTTGGCATACAGGGAGGTCTCCCGTTAATTTCTATTGTAAAACCATGTAAAGAATAAACAACGATGTAGTCTAACCTGCCGCCCAGATATGCCCTACGGAAGCAGAAACTACTTTTAAATTCAACAGTTAAATGTTTACAAAAATCGCACAAGTCCCCAAATAGCGAGCTTTGAATATTGCAAGGAAGGGTGACCTGCCGGGGGCGCAGCCTGTAACTTCTCGACCTTAGTGTGTCATAATAGATATGTCTATACTGTATGGCATGATGTTACGATAATAACAAACATTTGGGCGGTCAGTGTGTCATAATTGATATAGTCTGTTGTATGGCATGATGTTACGATAACAATGAACGGTAAACCTACCCTTTAAGACGTACTACCTCATTTTGTGCGTAACTTCAGTTCACACATTTTGAGTATTTCAAGTTGATCATGACTTGAAGCATATTGTGAAGATTACAATGACTGGACAATTAAATGCAGGAATAAAGTCACGGAAAAAGACACACTATCACATCTGACAATTATGTGTCGTGTTGACCAACAAAAGATTAAAAGTACTTTTAAAATAGCAAATAATATTCCGAATGGTACTGTACATATTAAGGTACATATTAAAAAGATGGATTTCCAAATTGCCTTATTAGTAATTGGGATAACAAGATTAAAACTTTAATTTATAAATCTCCTGCTTGAAATACACCAGTATAGGAGCCTCAGCAACTGATGCTGGAAGACTTCCATACAGATATTGTTCTAGGGAAAAACTTTTTTGGAGAAGCTTACAATGCTCACCTTGACGACCTTATCCCTATCAACAAGGGGTCGGCCTAGTCCTCCTACTCCACTCCATGCGATCTAGGGCCATATCCACTGTGATACCTACATCCCTCATGTCCTCTTTGATTTGTTGTTTCCACGTCTTCCTTGGGCGGCCCCGTCTTTTGACACCTGGTAATGATTTCAGCACCCACTTTTAGCAGTTTACAACTGATGCCATCCAGTTATGTTGCTTTTATCGCTTGACATCTTTCGTAGCTGTTTAAGAACAAATTCAATCGTCATATTCGGCGATTTAAAAGATACATTTTCTGGTTTGTGTTGCCCGATAAATGTCTTAAGTTTTGAGTAGTTCGACACAGTGGTTGTCGTTGTACCATATTTCGATGCAATGTTGGCAAAATGTTCGTTGGATTGATTAGCCATCATGTTCGCATGTGGGTGTGGCTGACTGTTCTGGTTAGTCTGTCTCAGTTGAACCGCACTCGTTGTAGCCAAAGATGATTTGATGTGACTCAATATCACGCGTGGATTTGGTGTTAGTTGTTCCAGTGATTTGATGTAGACATCTCGCTTAGCTTTGCAGATGTCATGATTCTCACGGTTCTTGGCACGTTTATACATCGTCAGAATGCGAGCGTCCCTTGAGTGTTTTGAGGCGTCGAACAGTCGATCTCTGGCCGCTATCAATTTAGCCAGATCGGTGTTAAACCAGGGAGGTTGCTTAACGTTTTACTATAAGCGGCGCATGTTCATTCAACACAAAAATGTATATAAATATTTATTCAAACAGGTCCAGTTTTATTTCAACGTCGTCCATCATGTCGATCAAAGACCATGGAGCATTGGCAAGTTGCTCTAAAATATGTTCATCAAACTGAACCCCGAACCAGGTGTCACGTGTGTATCAGTTCACCAGTTGGCCATCGTTCTACATTCAATTATACCTATACAGTGTATTAGTTAGCTTGACAAAACGTTATATACAAAATGACGCACAGAGATTGGGGAGTCAAACTTCTTTTTAAATATTAAATGGTAATGAAAATATTGAGAGACGTACACTGTATATCTGTCTCATTTAAGAAAGATAGAAGAATCATAGGACACGATATAAAGTTTGCGAAGGAAAAGTGTAGACTGCATATCAGAAGGTATTTACATTCATACCGGACTATGGCGGAATGGAACAAACTATCGGATGATTGTGTGTAGACGACAGAAAGTGGATGAGCAAAACTGATCAATCTTCCTAACTCCGACGACGATAAGAACAAGAAAGCCCAGTAAACAAGGAACCGGTTTGAACCAGTTTGACACGTGTCATACTGGTTCATAGCTGGTTCGGCTCCACTAGTACGTGCATTCACGTGTATTCATGTGAATACACGTTTTCCGCCTATTTTCACCAGTTTTGAACCAGTTTAACACGTGTCGTACTGGTTCAGAACTGGTACGGCCCCACCGGTACGTGTCTTCACGTGAATTCACGAGTTAATTCACGTGTGAAACGGGAAACTGGTACGGTTCTAGCGGAACGAGTAATCACGTGAATTCACGCGTTCATTCACGTGTGAAATTGGGGAAACTGGTACGGTTCCAGGGGAACGATTAATCACGTGAATTCACGGGTTCATTCACGTGTGGAACTGGGGAAACTGGTACAGTTCTAGGGGAACGAGTAATCACGTTTGAAACTAGGGAAACTGGTACAGTTCTAGGGGAACGAGTAATCACGTGAATTAACGTACGTGTTTATTCACGTGTGGAACTTGGGAAACTAGTACAGTTCGAGGGGAACGAGTAATCACGTGAATTAACGTGTTCATTCACGTGTGGAACTGGGGAAACTGGTACAGATCTAGGGAACGAATAATCACGTGAATTAACGTGTTCATTCACGCGTGGAATTGGGGAAACTGGTAAAGTTCTATGGGAACGAGTAATCACGTGAATTAACGTGTTCATTCACGTGTGGAACTGGGGAAACTGGTACAGTTCTAGGGGAACGAGTAATCACGTGAATTCACGTGTTCGTTCACGTGTGGAACTGGGGAAACTGGTACAGTTCTAGGGGAACGAGTAATCACGTTTGAAACTAGGGAAACTGGTACAGTTCTAGGGGAACGAGTAATCACGTGAATTAACGTACGTGTTTATTCACGTGTGGAACTTGGGAAACTAGTACAGTTCGAGGGGAACGAGTAATCACGTGAATTAACGTGTTCATTCACGTGTGGAACTGGGGAAACTGGTACAGATCTAGGGAACGAATAATCACGTGAATTAACGTGTTCATTCACGCGTGGAATTGGGGAAACTGGTACAGTTCTATGGGAACGAGTAATCACGTGAATTAACGTGTTCATTCACGTGTGGAACTGGGGAAACTGGTACAGTTTTAGGGGAACGTGTAATCACGTGAATTAACGTGTTCCTTCACGTGTGAAACTGGGGAAACTAATACGGTTCTAGCGGAACGAGTATTCACGAGAATTCACGGGTTCATTCACGTGTGAAACTTGGGAAACTGGTACGGTTGTAGTGGAACGAGTAATCACGTGAATTAACGCGTTCAAAAAGAATACTGGACTCTTTGTAATTCGAACACGTATTATATTTATTATAACACATTCACTGAACTTTGTACCAAAATGAACATACGTTTTTAAGTATATAATATTATGTAATGTTAAAAACATCACAAATATATAATTGTATTGATATGAAGTATTATATATGCCCACAAACTTCAAAACTTCAGCGAGACAATGGAAATGTCAAAATATCCGCCATGGATTGGGTTTAAACTATGGACCATGGTATGCAATCATGTCCGTTTTTTGAAATGGATCATGGAATGTCATCATGTCCGCTTTTTGCAATTGGTGCAATGTTAAAAAAACTCAACCATGTATTGGTTTTATACCCTACCGAATTACAACTAAAAGGTTCATTAGAAAGAGGTGCCTACCTGGCAGCAACAACCCAATAACTATGATCACCACAAATATACTTTTCAAATTATAGATTTCTTTTTGAAAAATAGCAAATTGGTACTTTTTATCCGACGTGAAAAATTTAAACAATGATATTTATATAAATTTGTCCTAAATATGATTTCCATGTACACGTCACCACCCTTAAGCATATCCACCCTTTCTCAACAAAATGTTCCAAAATGACAGTCGATAGGCGGGGTCTCTTGTTGGTGACCAATCATGTTCAGCGCGGCTTAAACAGATCTAGCCTGTTTTAAATGTTGATGTGCGATGAATCCCCTCCCCAATAAAAGCCCAGTCGAGCTGGTGCCAGACAAGGCAGGCATACCAGTGATATACCGCGGACGGTTCACAACGGCCGCACTCGTACGTCTTTGCATCTAATAGGACAACGCACGGAAGTCACCAGGTAGGAAGTTACAAACATGATTCAATATAGTTGATATGTATGCATTAATGAATAGGCCCTATATTGATGTTTTGCTCATCTCAATACAGATTCATCAATCGCGGGAGGCTTTTGTGTCGCGCGTACAGCATACAGCTGTATGTGTGTGTGTGTTTGGTGAGGGGGAAACCAACGTAATAATTATAATAATAATAATAATACTACCAATAATAAGGTGACGACATTTCCGCCTATGTCCTCGGAAATCAAGCGCAGAGGCGCATCAAAACAAAAGGGTTAGTCAATCTCAAAATCGATAAGCAGTATTCAAGTTACCAACAGATGGGAGACTACGCAGAGCTGATTTAAGAAGCAATTAGCATTAGGAGTAGATCAAGAAACGCAAATGTGTATCATCTGCATAATGGTATCAAATTATGACTCAACGTCATTGAGCGCAGTTGCTCAATGGTGTTGAGTAGAAAGTGATACAAAATGGTCTAAAGATAGGACCCTCAGGAAGAACACATGAAAAATTAGTGTTCATAAAACACAATCCACAATCTTCAACGTTCTTGTGTTTACATGCTACATATGGTAAAAACCAACTGATAATTTGCCTAATCAATTTTACCAAAGACAACAGATCGATCAAGAAAAGCGAATGGAACGAATTTACCTTTGTCTATATTTAGAGTTACATTAATTTCATAATTTGTTTGCTATTACACACAATATGTGGGATTGTATTGATTGATGAATTCAATATGGCTGCCATTAATGGAAGATGGCTGCCAAAAAAAGACAACCATGGTTTGTGCATAACTTACTTAACACCATCCCAAAGATACATTCGCAATAGTCCATATGAAATTTACACGAAAAGACACAGAGGCAAAGATTAAGCAGGACCATGACATATATTCATAATCATCGCTGCTGATTACCATAAGTCATTGGTAATCAGCAGCGTTGCTAAATTGGGTATTGACGATAGAGGATCTGGAATAAATTGAGGACGTGGAAGCAATCATCCATGTAATGTAAAGCGTGGTATCATATTTCAATATCAGTTTGATGAATAACTCGTAGCACATATGCGAGATGGCCATTGAAGAAGAAATCACGTACTATACGCTTTGACCTATTTTAAATGTAAAAGTGTTGTTATTACTCAATGGACCCCACATGGTGGCTTAAGGGAGCCCATGGATGAGTCACAAGAGCCACTTCACATCCGTCCATTAACGTTCACATACACCCCTGTATTTCTAAATTGGCATACCCAGACTCACATATTTCACGACGACACTCTTGGTTGACGTGTAGATGTATATGATAGTGCATTTATAATGCTCAAAACTTTATTAATGTTGGGTGAATAGTTGAATTCAAGAAAATGGCTCAAACCACCTCTAGATATATTTGTACTTGCATATGAGGCAAATTTATTTCAAAATTAGCATTATATATTACTATATAACTGGTGTTCGACGTATGTCCTTTCTCGATCATGATGTAACTTTAGTAAAACAAACAGTCATATGTTTTGATAGCGTGGAAGAATTCGACATTTAAATTGAATGTTTTATCGAAAATTATTGAACTCAGAAATGGTTTTAAAACATGTAACGTTTTAAACGATGATGATGTCAGCCACAGTAATACGGACACACACCTATTTTACAATTGCCAATTTTAATATGTGAAAATTACTATTTTATTATTTAGTTTTATTATATATCGGTTATGTGCATCTCATCTCTGCACATATAAATTACACAAAATAACGCGTGAGCTGGACATTGGTATATAATAATGTTATATGCGTTTACGTTTTCAGATCGACGTATTTTCTACACAACAAGCCTCGCAACCACAACCGACACCCAGGCCGCTTACGGTGCGGGGTATCGGTAAATGTAGAACTTTTACGGTTAGCATGATACCTGCATCTGTTTAGTCTGATTCTCGGGGCCGTTTAGCAATTACATAACCTAGGTTATGGTTATCAGTCCAGACAATCTATGGTTGAACTTTAAAAAAAAATTTTTTTTAAACAAATTATACCTATTGTAGTGATAAATATTAATCAGCTGTCGCAATACATGTCTCAATCTTGTCCCACCACTTGAGATAGGAAATATATATTTTCACTATATTTTTCCATGGCAATTGAGTCCCTTAGTTGTATTAGGTGTAACATTCGCACTGCATCTTCGACTCTCATCCTATCATTTCATGTAGTTGTTGGCGTATTGTTACTCATGATGTTTCTAATGTAAATTAATAGGTCATTGTTCCTTTGCTATATTGTTGTACTCGCATCATCCCTCCGCATCATGTATGAGTTGGCGTACAGCTAAAACTCAAGTTGGTTTCATGGCAATTAGTTACTCGTAATATTCCTTTCTAGTATCGGCTTTTATTTATTTATCGTTACAAAGATGTTTAAAAGTATGAATGTGTTGCAGTTTTGAAACTTAATGTACGTTAATTTATTTCGAGTAATTTTTTCAGTTGAAAACGAAATATTTGGTTTAAAAATATCCGGAATGATCAGTGCAATTAACGACAAGAAATATCCTGTGGATGTGTTTAATTTTGAGGAGAGCCGAGACAAAACTTTGTACTACAATGTTGAAAAAGCTACTTGGTTTTTCGTCGACATCACATAAAGTGTAACATTGCTTTACATCTGTGTGTAATCAATATCCACGATAAATAATGAAAGTTAATCTCCATTCGTGTGTATATTTTATAATATAATGGTATTGTAAGTTAATGCTGAACAACACTATGTTATGAACCGAACATATAGCACACTCACACTAATGTTTGTTTCATCTTTCGGTGAGAATTACATGATGTGTGGCATTGCCACTTTCCTTGATGTAGTTAATAAACACGATTTAAGAATAACTACTGATACAACATCTACCAATAAATGAAGGTGATATAGTTCATGAGATGATTCGAGATAATAACAATAATATGCACATTTCCCCCAAAAAAGAGATGACAAGCGTAATTTGCGATAATTAATTAAACATGCAACTTAATCTAGAATCGTATCAGTGCCATCAGTTGTGTACGTAATTTTCAACACAGCTATTTTTCAGCAAGATTAGTAAAAAGAGTATAACATCATATCATGCCCTTCCCTTGTTGTGCTCATTATTTTAATATATATGATTTGTCTTAATAATGTATATAATTGTGTTACTGCGAACATCTTCATGGCACAAGTATCATGTTGTACATTTGTTTACCATTTCTGATGGATAAAACATTCACATGTGATTTTGTTTTGTTAGTTACGTCTGCCAGCCGCACGCGGCTAGTGCCATTACCAGATCCGACATAATAGGTATTATATTCACATTATATATAGAGTGTTAATTTCCACAACAATTCGACGATGGATAGACAATATACAGATTTTAAATACTGCTTGTCAATGGTGACTGGTAGTTCATAGGTTTATGAATAATTGAACTTTATGTTAATCAATCATGGTAAATTATCTAATGACATTGTGATAACATGAACGTGCGTAAGAAGTGCTATCCCCACATCGTTCCAACTGCATTACGCCATGCTAAGTTTGGTAGTGCCAACACTCTTACCCTGAAGCTCCCGAAGTGGTGCACCATAGAAAGAGCAGCAATGTTGTTTGAATAATGTGCAAGTAGTATATAGGTCCAACTCGACACATTAATCAGGATGCATCGACGACACATCCTTATTAATCGCCCACCGTAGTGAATTTTTCAATTTTTTTGTTTTTCACAGTTTTGTTGTTCACTTCTTCTTTTTCACAGTTTTTTTTCCTAATTAAAATTAAATAAAACAGTAGCCTGCTCTGGCGATCGCGCAAGAGGAGGCGAATACTATTAGAGTCTCCCCAACTTACTAAGCGAGGGCACCACCATGCGCATATATCTTAAATGTGCTGAGTCACGTATGCTTAATAATGACATGACGTCATCACGTGTATCTGCCAGCGCATAACTAATTAACTAATTAAGTAATTAATTAAAAGGAAACGTAGAAAAATCCTAATCAGTCACTGTTGCTGAGAACGACACTAGGGGCGGTGGGTGATACATTTTTATCTCAGTAATTGCGACCGTCACATACCTTAATAGGTTTTAATTAGCGCGATTGCCTGTGGCATATTTCAGCAACGGCAATTGTTTCAAGAACTTTGTAATGGAACTGTGTAAATTCGGTATCCTACAGTTGCAGAAAAGCCAGGCGATAGTTTTCGTTTTAACAACTGTGCGGATATTGTATAAAGGCCCTTTTGTTTGTGAGGACGCAATGGCGTAATGCAGTTGGAACGATATGGGGATAGCACTTCTTACGCACGTTCATGTTATCACAACGTCATTAGATAATTTACCATGATTGGCTAACTTAAAGTTCAATTATTCATAAACCTATGAACTACTAATCACCATTGACAAGCAGTATTTAAAATATGTATATTGTCTATCCATCGTCGAATTGTTGTGGAAATTAACACTCTATATTATGTGAATATAATACCTATTGTGTCGTGTCTGGTAATGGTACTAGCCGCGTGCGGCTGGCAGACGTAACTAACAAACGAAATCACAAGTGAATGTTTTATCCATCAGAAATGGTTATAAAATGTACAACATGATACTTGTGCCATGAAGATGTTCGTAGTAACACAATTATATACATTATGAATATAATACTTATTATGACATGTCTGGTAATTATAATGGCTGGATGTTGCTGGCAGGCGGGACCAATAAACTTTATGACACGGGAATGGTTTTATACACACAAAAATATTTTTATTTTAAAACTGGTAATTTTTTATACCGAGACGATACTAGCAGTTTCATTACTGATATAAGTGTATTTCAAAGACCGTGTTTTTGTCATTTTAATGTGCGAACTAATGATGTTATTATAATACGGACGAATAGTCCCCTTTCAAATCAAAACAATTGTTGTAACTCATCACAACACTTACAATACAAATCGAATTAAGACAAATCATATATATTAAAATAATGAGCACAAAAAGGGAAGGACATTATATGATGTTATACTCTTTTTACTAATCTTGCTGAAAAATAGCTGTGTTGAAAATGACGTACACAACTGATGGCACTGATACAATTCTAGATTAAGTTGCATGTTTGATTAATTATCGCAAATTACGCTTGTCATCTCTTTTTTGGGGAAATGTGCATATTATTGTTATTATCTCGAATCATCTCATGAAATATATCACCTTCATTTATCGGTAGATGTTGTATCAGTAGTTATTCTTAAATCGTGTTTATTAACTACATCAAGGAAAGTGGCAATGCTACACATCATGGAATTCTCTCCGAAAGTTGAAACAAACATTAGTGTGAGTGTGCTATATGTTCGGTTCATAACATAGTTTTGTTCAGCATTAACTTACAATAACATTATATTATAAAAAATATACACGAATGGAGATTACCATTCATTATTTATCGTGGATATTGATTACACATAGATGTAAAGCAATGTTACACTTTATGTGATGTCGACGAAAAACCAAGTAGCTTTTTCAACATTGTAGTACAAAGTTTTGTCTCGGCTCTCCTCAAAATTAAATACACCCACAGGATATTTCTTGTCGTTAATTGCACTGATCATTCCGGATATTTTTAAACCAAATATTTCGTTTTCAACTGAAAAAAATGACTCGAAATAAATTAACGTACATTAACTTTCAAAACTGCAACACATTCATACTTTTAAACATCTTTGTAACGATAAATAAATAAAAGCCGATACTAGAAAGGAATATTACGAGTAACTATTGCCATGGAACTCGAGCTTTTTCAGTTGCCGCGCCAACTATATGGAATTCGCTTCCCGTTAATGTTAAATTAGCAGAAAATATTGTTACATTTCGTCGTCACCTCAAAACCTATCTTTTCAATATCGCCTATCCTCCCTAGCTTCCTAGCACATCCATCCATTTGTTGACGAATTTCGCCTAGCACACGAGTACGAGAATGCTTAATCCTTTGGTTTTGGTGCGCCACTGAGCTAGGATTGTCTGAGGATATTGGCGCTTAAGAAGTTATTTATTATTATTATTATGAAACCAACTTGTGTTTTAGCTGTACGCCAACTCATATATGAAGCGGAGGGATGATGCGAATACAACAATATAGCAAAGGAACAATGACCTATTAATTTACATTAGAAACATTTTGAGTAACAATACGCCAACTACTATATGAAATGATAGGATGAGAGTCGAAGATGCAGTGCGAATGTTACACCTAATACAACTTTGCGAGGCTATATTTGGCGGAGATAGATCGTAGAAATTGGTGGTGCAGAAAAGTTGATAAACAAGTGGAATTACTGATTGATAAGTATTATTCTTGCCTTAATATCATTCATAAAGTTGCAATAAACATATATTGAGTAGCAGTTGTGCTTAAAGTTAGTTAGTTAAAGTATTTTAGAACACCTTAGTATAGTGAGTGATAATAGGGTAACTCACTTAGGCTTAGCCTTCGATAAGTTGTAAACAAGATTTAACAAACCTGATTATGTGGTAGAATATATAGGAGATAAAGTAACAACCATCAAACTACTTACATAAGATAATATCTGTGTAAGCCAGTACTTGCTAGATATTTTGATTAGGTAGCATTGTTGTTAAAATTAAGCAAGGGCGATAGTCGGGCGGCGTAACCTAAATAAATAAAGTAGCCTAACGTAACGTAATTGATTGTATTAAAATTAGGTCACTACCGGTAATGTTAGCGTTCGTGTCAGGATAAATAGTCGGCTGTGTAATTGAAATTTGTAACCTAAAGTGTGCTGTAGTACACAGGAAACAGTCTTTATAAAGACTAAGTTAGTTAAGTTATTAAATAAATTCTGATCGGGATATGGCGCCTTGCAAGCGGCAAGTCAAGGCAAAGCGACACTTGGTGTGCGATCACTGCCACAGCTGGGTAGATTTTGCATTGTCCGGCTGTGGGAAGTCATGGGCAGAAACCATGGAGGAAGGATTCACCTTTCAGTGCATTGGGTGTTGGAAGGTGGAGTGTCTGCAGAAGGAGATAGTTAGGTTGACAGATATTGTGAAGGGAATGGAGATGGGAATTAGCAAGGAGGCAGGTCGAATGGAGAGAGACGACAGGGAGAGAGGTGAGAATACTGCAAGGCTGAAGGAGAATAGCAGTGGCAAGAAAACTGAGGAAAGGAGATTGAGAGGAGGGAAGGTGATTGGAGGGGAAGAAATTGGAAAATCGACAACAGAAAACGTGACAAGCGTGAAGGTGACAGGGAAGAAAGTGACGGAAGAGAAGGAGGGAGGGAAGATGGGATGGGAGAGGAGAGAGGAAAAGGAGATGGGACGAAAGAAGAAGGGACGAAAGGAAGTGAGAGCAAATGTGATAGAAGAGAAGTCAATAAAAGGGACGCTGACAGGAGGAAAGGTGACAAGAGAAAAAGCGAAAGGAAAGATTGGATCAGAAGAGAATGTGACAGGAGAGAAGACGACGGGGGGAAGTCAACAACCAGACATATGCAAACCGAAGAAGGAGCTATTCTAAGGAAGTGATTGAGGGGGCAATGAGGAAAGAGAGGGTGTTTATGGGCGACTCCATTATGAGAAAGACGGACAAGACACTGAGCGAGGGGAAAGACGTCGTTGTTTGTCTACCGGGAGCTAGGATTGAACATGTGACTGACAGGGTAGAGAAGGTATTGGGACATGGCAAGGAGGGGGTCTATACTGGTACATGTAGGAACAAATAATGCAGACAGGGAAGGAACAACTGCGATAGTACAGAAGTATAGACATTTAGTGAGAAAGCTAAAGAAGACAAGAGTTGAACAGATTATTATGTCAGGAATTTTGCCAGTAATGGGAGGAAGGGGGGCAACGTATAGAAACTGCAAGACGATGGCGATCAACGCACTAGTTGAGCAGACGTGTGAAGAAGAAGGGGTGGGATTCACGGATTTATGGGGATACTATGTTGGGAGGGAAGATATGTACATGAGAGATGGCCTCCATCTTAGTGGAAAGGGGCAGCAGTTTTCTCAGAGAACCTGCTGCGATCTGTTGACAGTGGGACAGGTTGCATCTATTTAAACTAGATTCGCAGGGGGACTCACAGAAAAGCCTGAAAATGGAGGCATAGATAAAGACAGCACAAATAAATCAGCAAATAACTGTCTGGAAAACTCTTCTGAAGCTGGATATAAATGTGTTTGTTTAAATGCAAGGAGTATAGTAAACAAAAGAAATGAACTAAACATTATGGTAGAAGATATTGACCCTCATATAATAGGTATAACCGAATCCTGGACCACCACCGACATATCAGATGCTGAATTGGGACTGACAGGATATGTAATGTTTAGAAAAGATAGAATAGGAAGAAAGGGAGGTGGAGTTATTTTATATATTAAAGAATCTATCCAGGCTAATGAAATAAAATTAGAAAGAGAAGCAGATTGCGAAGAAGCTGTTTGGTGTAACATAGTTACAGGAAACTCAACGTTAACAGTTGGGTTAGTTTATCGAAGTCCAAACATAAGCATAGAAGAGAATGAAAAAATACAAAACGCTATAAGGGAAGTAAGTAAACAGGACTGTATTATTATGGGGGATTTTAACCATGGGCATATAAAATGGAAATCTCTTCAGAGTATGGGGAATGAGGACCACATGTTTTTAGTTTTAGTTCAAGATACTTTCCTTTCTCAACATGTGCTAGAATCAACCAGGGGTGAGAATGTGTTAGACATAGTTTTGTCCTCACAGAATGAATTAGTTGACAATGTCAAGATATGTGAGCCACTGGGGAGTAGCGATCACAACCAGATACATTTTACCATCAAAGTAAAACCAGAAAGGAATAGTAAAAAGCAGTATAGGAGAAATTTCCACAAAGGAAGGTATAAGGACATGAGGAAATATTTAGTAAAGATAGACTGGAATAACACACTGAAACATAAGACAGCAACAGAATGCTGGAATATATTAAAGAGTGAAATTAAGTGCACAGTCGATAAATTTGTACCCTTCAAAAAACAAGGGAAACGGTCCAAAAAGAAACACTTATCGAAAGAAGCCATTAGAAAAATTAAGTATAAACAAATGATGTGGAAGTCATATAGATGTACTGGAAATAATGAAGACTACAACAGTTATAAAGAAGCACTTAACCAAGCTACAGCTGAAATTAGAAATTCAAAGAGAAGCAATGAACAACAATTAGCTAGTAATATAAAACATGACAGCAAGGGTTTTTATGCGTATGTTCGAAGCAAACAGAAAGTTCAAGATAAGGTCGGTCCTCTAGAAGATAGTGCTGGAAATATAATATCAGAGGGATTCTTAATGGCAGAAGACCTGAATGAGTACTTTAGTTCAGTGTTTACCAGGGAAGATATTAGTTCACTGCCAGTACCAGAGGCTAAATTCAAGGGGGCAGATTCAGACTATTTAGGACAATTAATTGTAACCCCGGAAATGGTAGCTAAGAAAATAAGGGCGATGAAGGATAATAAATCACCTGGAGTGGATGGTATTCCACCCAAACTACTATTGGAAATTGTAGAACAAATTAGCATACCACTTGCAACAGTTTTCAACTTGTCATTAGAAGAGGGAGTGGTTCCTTTAGAATGGAAAGAAGCAAACATTATACCGTTATTCAAAAAGGTTCGAGAAACAAGTCAGAGAACTATAGACCAGTGAGTTTAACATCAGTGATTTGTAAATTATTAGAAAGACTAATTAAAGATCACATGGTGGATTTTCTTGTTAAACAAAACTTGATAAACCCATCTCAACATGTTTTTTTTAAAGCGAGGTCATGCTTAACAAATATGTTATGTTTTTTGGAAGACATCACTAAGTGGGTAGATGAGGGATCACCAGTAGATATCGTCTACTTAGATTTTCAAAAAGCTTTCGACAAAGTACCACATCAAAGATTACTGCTTAAACTAAAGGCCCATGGCATAGGAAATGGTATAATAAACTGGATAGAACAATGGCTGATTGACAGAAGACAACGTGTAGTAGTTGATGGGGTGGCTTCAAACTGGAAATCGGTGTTGAGTGGGGTACCACAGGGATCAGTATTAGGACCTATATTATTCTTAATATATATCAACGATTTGGATGATGAAATAACAAGCAAGGTTTTGAAATTTGGGGATGATACAAAAGTGTTTAGAAGGATTAAAAGTGATGGAGATAGACAGCATTTACAAGATGATCTTGGCAGGTTAATCAAATGGTCTGAAAAGTGGCAAATGCTGTTCAATTTTGGGAAATGTAAATGCCTCCACACAGGACATAGGAACGAAGAGGTAGAATATACAATGGGGGGTACTGTACTAAGTACTACTGAAAAAGAAAAGGACTTAGGGTTAACCATTAGTGCTGATATGAAGGTTTCAGAGCAGTGCGGAATTGCAGCTTCAAAGGGAAATCAAATCCTTGGATTAATTAGGCGAAACATAACGTATAAGGAAAAAGAGCTAATAATACCGCTGTACAAAACAATAGTTGGGCCTCATTTAGAATATTGTATTCAAGCGTGGAGGCCGTATCGCAGGAAGGACATAGATATGCTAGAAAGAGTGCAGAGGAGAGCAACTAAAATGATACCAAAACTGAGGGATCTTAGTTACGAAATACTTCTAAAAACATGCGGTTTAACAACACTAGAGACCAGGAGGTTGAGAGGAGATCAGATAGAAGTGTTTAAAATATTGAAGGGTTATGAAAATATTGATAGAAATATTTTTTTCTCAGTTATGAAAGATAGAAGGGGGAAGATTGGGACCTAAGACAATAGAGGAACTTTAAGCTGTGTTAATACTTATCAGGATTTTTATTTTGTGAGTTGTCTAGATGTAGGTCCTAGTATGATCAAAGCAGAGACTTCGTGTTTTGCAATTGTACACCAAATATGTAAGCACCAGGATGACACAGCAGTAATATTAGTGTCTGTATGACAGTAGATAATTTTTTTCTCCAAATATAGATATATTACACGTTGTTGCAAACATATTCTAAGTTACGAATAGAACATAACAGAACTAATTCTAAGTACCGACAAATTTATAAATACTGACCAACTATGAAAAATGTCTAAGTACTAAATTCCTAAGTTGTTGCAAATCGACTCCATGAACACATTTATTCACAGCATTTATAAAATGATCTACAATCTGCATATAAGCGATTTCATTCAACTGAGATGGCTCTTCTTAAAATACATAATGACATTGTATGCAATATGGTTAATAGCAAATTGACTGCTCTCACCTTACTAGATCTATCAATCTGCTTTTGATACAATAGATGACGACTTTCTTTTCATCGTTTTAATAAACATTTTGGTATATCTGGCACGGCTCTCCAGTGGTTTAGTTCATATTTTTCAGACCGATACCAAAGCATTAACACATCTGGCTCATTGTCTTGTCCAGAACATCTTCCATTTAGTGTCCCACAAGGTTCTGTCCTTGGCCCTGTTCTGTTTTGCTTATACACTACATCCCTTAGTCGAGTCATAACTAATCATAATATAAATCATCATTTGTTTGTTGTTAGATCTATATATCACTTTCACCTACAGATACACTGACATCTCTATCAACTTTAAATAATTGTCTCACTGACATCTTGCTGTGGATGGAAACAAGTAAATTGAAGCTAAATCCAGATAAAACTGATCTAATTATTATTGGCACAAAACAACAACGAAACAGGGTTGTTAACTACTTTCCAGTTAAATTGCTTGGTAATGATACATCACCATCAGATACTGTTCGTAATCTAGGTGTTATCTTTGATAGTGATTTCAGCTTTAAGCAGAATATTTCTCAAGTATGTAAATCATGTTTCTACCATATACGTGATTTCCGCCGAATTCGGCGTTATTTTTCTTTATCTACTGCTAAAACAATATCAGTATCTCTAACTAGCAGTCGCCTTAACTACTGCAACTCACTCCTAAACAATATTGCTAAAAAGGACATAGCTAAACTCCAACGTGTACATAATTGTTTAGCACGTGTAGTACTAAAAGCATCTCGTTTCTCACCACCTCTACCCCTACTTAGACAGTTGCATTGGCTTCCAGTTACATATCGAATACAATTCAAATTAGCCACTATCACATATCGTACCCTTTCTACGCAACACCCATCCTATTTGTTTAGTCTCCTTAATTTTTCCGATATCCCCAGGAATCTCAGATCATCTGTTTCACAACGACTTTTTGGTCCGAAAACCAAGCTGAATAACGGCAAACGTGCTTTTTCTGTAATTGCACCAACAATCTGGAATCAACTCCCTATCGCTTTAAAATCATCTGAAACTATAAATACCTTCCGTAAAAAAACTAAAGGCTTATTTATTTGAAATTGCATTCCCACCCTAACCTTCGACGATCCCTTGCTCTAATGACGACTCTTGCTTGTCCCTGTTAATGATTTTGCCCAATGATTCTTGTATGTTGCGCCTCTGAGCTCAGATTCCTGGGGATTTAGGCGCTTTAGATGTTTGTCATTATTATTATTAAGTCCCTCCAACTATGAAAAACATTTCTAAGTCCCGATTTTATAAATATAAAAATATCTAAGTCCCAACTATGACACAACTTTATAAGTCTTAAATTTCTACGTCCTGCCAACTATTAAACATTTCTAAGTTCCACCTTTATAAAAAAAAGTCCCGACTTTATAAACGTCCAAACTATGAAACATTTCTAAGTACTAAATTTCTAAGTCCGGCCAACTATGAAAAAATTCTAAGTCCTGCCAACTATGAAAATTTCTAAGTCCCAACTTGATAAAAAAAATTATTGTATGTTACGACTTTATAAAAAATTCTAAGTTCCAACTATGAACAATTTCTAAGTCCTAAATTTCTAAGTCATGGCAACGATGAAACATTTCTAAGCTATTGACCTACCGAGAAGCGCCACCTAGTGAATGTACGTGTCTGTTTGGGGGCGATCAGTTCGGATACGTAACTTTCAACAAGGTTATTATCGAAATATGTCTATGTCCAAACTACCTACCAGGACAATCACGTCAACTACCTTCATTTCAAGAGGCAGCTATGTGTTCGGGTTAACGTCCAACGGTGCGGCCATGAGAATCGTATGAAGTATTGGTTCATTTGGTAATTGGTGCTTGTGTTGATGAAAGAGATGGCATAATATTGAAAAAACTTGGTGGTGTTGCGATATTGTGGAAAACTTACCTTGAAGCAGGCATCACACCTCTAAAGTTTGACCTTAACTAGGTCGTTGATATCGAATATAATTGCGGCAACAAAAAATGATAATTTTATGTGTTTACATGCCATATGAAAGTTATCAAAATAATGATGAATGTCAGGAAAAACTTGGCACATTATTATATATTATAGAAGATTTAGAAACTACGTGTGTACTGGTGGTAGGGGATTATAACGCCGACATTTGGAAGGTCCCTTATAAACTTCTGCACTGAATACAATCTGGTGCTGTCCAGTAAGCTGCATCTACCACCTGACTAGTTCACGTACATCAGTGATGCATGGGGTAGCACCTCATGGCTAGACCACTGTATACCTACGCTACTGAACTAAAAAACATTGTATTACCTATTGCTGCTATTATATGTACTGATGTCAACTGCAATGATGAGTCTCATCACAAAGCACTTAACAACATGTATGATAATGTAACCATGTGTTTAACTGATGCCTGTTTGTTTATTCACAAATAAGGACATTATACATGTCGGCCTGGATGGACTGATTATGTGGCAGATATCCATAAAGCTCCTAATGACGCTTTCCAACTAAGAGACAGTATAGGTAAACCTAAACAAGGTCATGTTATTGAGTTAAAAAAGAAAGCTGATGCTACATGCAAATATGCAATAAGGTTTATTAAAAAACATGAAAATTAGTTGAGGCGTGAAACCCTTGCCAAGAAGATGGCTAATCATACAAATGATAAATTTTGGAAGGATATCAAAACTATTAACAATAGTAAAATCCCCTTGCCAACTAATATAAATGGTAACAGTGGTGAAGAAGCTATTGTGAATATGTGGATTCAACACTTTCATGACTTGTTTAATTGTGTAAATAACAGTAGTGCCAAATTCCTAGCATTTGATGTTAGTTACGAGAGCAGCATTAAAGTGTTACCTGAAAAAGTCAAGGATGCTATAAGAAACCTTGACTGTAACAAGAGTTGTGGCCTTGATGGTGTGTATGCAGAACACCTGAAGTACTGCAGTGAAAGCATACTGCCTTTACTGTCAATGTGCTTCACAGGTCTGTTGGTGCATGGCGTACTACCAAGTTCTATGATTTCTGTTATATTAGTGCCCATAATTAAGGATAAATCCGGCAAGATAAACAGTGAAGACAACTACAGGCCAATAGCACTGGCAAGTGTTGTTTAAAGTTTAAAAAAATCTTGCTCAGCAGAATGGAGGACTTTTTAACAACCAGTGACAGCCAGTTTGGTTTTAAAAAGAAGCATGGCACTGACATGTGCATTTATGTACTAAAAGAGGTTATTGCTAAATATCAAGCCTTAAATAGCTGTTTGTTTATGTGTTTTCTTGATGCATCTAAGGCTTTTGACCGTGTAAACCATACTGTACTTTTTAAAAAGTTAATGTTTCTGGTTACATTGTTAGAATTCTAGTGTTTTGGTATTCGAACCAACAAATGTGTGTAAGATGGGGTAGTCAAGTGTCTGACAGTATTTATGTAAGTAATGGAGTTAGACAAGATTGTATTTTATCCCCCTATTTGTTTAGTGTTTATGTGGATGGTTTATCCACTGTACTTAATGGTTGCAATGCAGGATGTTATGTAGGATATAATTGTGTAAATGATATTATGTATGCAGATGACCTTGTAGTATTTTGTCCGTCCAGCAGAAGTTTACAGACCCTTCTCACCGTTTGTGATCAATATGGATTATCTCATGACATAAGGTACAATGCCAAAAAGAATATGGTCATCATAATTAGAAACAAGAGTTGTAAGAATGTTAAATTTCCAAGTTTTATGCTTGGTAACGACAAACTATGTGAGGTAGAATCTGTAAAATATTTGGGTCATATCATTTCAAATAGTATGCTAGATGACACTTATATATCTAGACAATGTCGCCAGTTGTATGCACAAGGCAACATGATCATAAGAAAAATTTCATGTGTTCAAATGATGAAAAGAAAACATTGTTTAGTACTTTTTGCTCACCTATGTATACTGCCCATCTATGGTGGAATTTTCATAACTATGCTATCAGGAAATTGTATGACTCTTACAACAATATATTTCGAATGGTGTTAGGTTATGACAGATACTGTAGTGCTAGTGAAATGTTTGTTAACAATAATTTACGTAACTGTGCTGCTGTTATTAGAAATTTGACATATAGATTCATATGCCGACTGCAGTTCTAAAAAAACAATTGATTCGTAGCATTATTAATAGTGACGTGAAACACATGTCTAGAATATGGAAACACTGGTTCAATTCCCTGTATACACATTTTGTTGACGGGTGATTTTTCATTATGTACATTGTAACTACTGTTTATAACACAACTATAGAACCATGATAATTTACTTGTATGTTGCATGGAGTCTGTGAATAAAGCAATTATTATTATTATTATATATAACAGAAAATATATGTAGATGAAGCAGCCATCTTTCCAGCAACATATTTCCATATTTATAAACTGCGGGAACGACCAGAAATGATATATACTTCTCGAGAGTCGAAAAGGGAAAGACCAGAATCATCTGAATCAAGGTATATACACTAGTTTCCAGCGTCATCTCATTTCCACAACCAATCAGACTGAACGTACATCACGTGACTTCCCTTAATATAAACTGTGCGCGGCCATGAAACCAGACATGCAGGAACTCTATTCGTCGACACATTTCCGGGAATGGTGGAACCGTAGAGGCCGCCACGGCAGTCACGTGACTTCCGGTACGACGGCACTTCCGGCGTATCGCCCCTAGTGGATAACGGGTGTACTACGTTATATGGTGGTGCCATCTAGCGGATAGAAAATAACTAATTAGTGTTAGATAGAGACAAAAGTTATGGTTAATTTAGCGAAAATTTTAATAACCCACCGAGGTGGATTGTGGTTTTTGTCCCTGTTACATTTTCGCGAAATTATCCCAACTTTTTTTATCTAACCCTAATTAGTTAAATTTCCATCCGTTAGATTGTTGTAACTTAGATTTAAAAAAATAAAATTGGGAATTTTGTTATAGTTGGCAGGAGTTAGAAATTTAGGACTTAGACATTGTTCATAGTTGGAACTTAGCAATTTTTTTAAAACTTGTTTTTTATAAAGTCGAGACTTACAACATTTATATAAAGTTGGGACTTAAGACATTTTTCATAGTTGGGACGTATACATTTTACTAAAGTCGGGACTTAGAAATATTTATAAGTCGGGACTTAGAAATGTTTTCATAGTTCGTGGGACTTAGAAATTTAGGACTTAGACATTTTTTATAGTTGGGACTTTTTGGGCTTTTTTCAAAGTCGGTACTTAGAATATTTATTAGTACATAGAAATGTTTCTGTTATGTTCAATTCGTAACTTAGAATATTTTGGAAACTTGGTACTTGGATATTTTTTAAAAGTTGGTACTTAGAATATTTTTCAAAGTCTGTACTTATAAATGTTTCGGTACTTAGAAATTTTTCAAACTTGGCACTTAGACAGTTTTTAAAGTTGGTACTTAGAATATTTTTGAAAGTCGGTTCTTAGAAGTGTTTCGATACTTTCTGTTATGTTAAAATCGTAACGTAGAATATTTTGTAAACTTGGTACTTATATATCTTTTCAAAGTCGGTACTTAGAATATTTTTGAAAGTCAGGACTTAGAATATTTTGGAAAGACAATTTTAAGACATTTTTCGGTATTTTTTCAAAGTTAATACTTAGAAATTGTTCTAAGTCAGTACTTAAAATATTTTTGAAAATCACGACTTGGTAATTTTTATGTTATTTCAATTCGTAACTTAGAATATTTAGGAAACTTGGTACTTAAATATTTGGTCAAAGTCGGCACTTAGAACATTTTCAAAAATTGGTATTTATACATTTTTTCAACGTTGGTACATAGAATATTTTTCAAAGTCGGTACTGAGAAATTGTTCAGTACATAGACATTTTTCAAAGTCAATACTTATAATACTTTTGAAAATCAGGACGTAGTATTTTTCTGTTATTTTCAATTCATAACTTAGAATATATTGGAAAATTTGTATACAAAGTATTCGCTGTGTAAATGTCATTGTTGGTGTAAAGGGATACAGGTCACTGTGTTGGTTAGTATCATTGTTGGTATGCAGGGATACTGTACCATGTGTAAGTGTCATTGTTGGTGTAAAGGGATACAGGTCACTGTGTTGATTAGTATCATTGTTGGTATGCAGGGATACTGTACCATGTGTAAGTGTCATTGTTGGTGTAAAGGGATACAGGTCACTGTGTTGGTTAGTATCATTGTTGGTATGCAGGGATACTGTACCATGTGTAAGTGTCATTGTTGGAGTAAAGGGATACAGGTCACTATGTTGGTTAGTATCATTGTTGGTGTGCAGGGATACTGTACCATGTGTAAGTGTCATTGTTAGTGTAAAGAGATACAGGTCACTATGTTGGTTAGTATCATTGTTGGTATGCAGGGATACTGTACCATGTGTAAGTGTCATTGTTGGTGTAAAGGGATACAGGTCACTGTGTTGGTTAGTATCATTGTTGGTATGCAGGGATACTGTACCACGTGTAAGTGTCATTGTTGGTGTAAAGGGATACAGGTCACTGTGTTGGTTAGTATCATTGTTGGTATGCAGGGATACTGTACCATGTGTAAGTGTCATTGTTGGTGTAAAGGGATACAGGTCACTGTGTTGGTTAGTATCATTGTTGGTATGCAGGGATACTGTACCATGTGTAAGTGTCATTGTTGGTGTAAAGGGATACAGGTCACTGTGTTGGTTAGTATCATTGTAGGTATGCAGGGATACTGTACCATGTGTAAGTGTCATTGTTGGTGTAAAGGGATACAGGTCACTGTGTTGGTTAGTATCATTGTTGGTATGCAGGGATACTGTACCATGTGTAAGTGTCATTGTTGGTGTAAAGGGATACAGGTCACTATGTTGGTTAGTATCATTGTTGGTGTGCAGGGATACTGTACCATGTGTAAGTGTCATTGTTGGTGTAAAGGGACACAGGTCACTATGTTGGTTAGTATCATTGTTGGTATGCAGGGATACTGTACCATGTGTAAGTGCCATTGTTGGTGTAAAGGGATACAGGTCACTGTTTTGGTTAGTATCATTGTTGGTGTGCAGGGATACTGTACCATGTGTAAGTGTCATTGTTGGTGTAAAGGGTTGCAGGTCACTGTGTTGGTTAGTATCATTGTTGGTATGCAGGGATACTGTACCATGTGTAAGTGTCATTGTTGGTGTAAAGGGATACAGGTCACTGTGTTGGTTAGTATCATTGTTGGTATGCAGGGATACTGTACCATGTGTAAGTGTCATTGTTGGTGTAAAGGGATACAGGTCACTGTGTTGGTTAGTATCATTGTTGGTATGCAGGGATACTGTACCATGTGTAAGTGTCATTGTTGGTGTAAAGGGATACAGGTCACTGTGTTGGTTAGTATCATTGTTGGTATGCAGGGATACTGTACCACGTGTAAGTGTCATTGTTGGTGTAAAGGGATACAGGTCGTGTGTTGGTTAGTATCATTGTTGGTATGCGGGATACTGTACCGTAGTAGTAAGTGTCATTGTTGGTGTAAAAGGGATACAGGTCACTGTGTTGGTTGAGTATCATTGTTGGTATGCAGGGGAAACTGTACCATAAATGTCATTGTTGGTGTAAAGGGATACAGGTCACTGTGTTTAGTATCATTGTTGGTATGCAGGGATACTGTACCATGTGTAAGTGTCATTGTTGGTGTAAAGGGATACAGGTCACTGTGTTGGTTAGTATCATTGTTGGTATGCAGGGATAATGTACCATGTGTAAGTGTCATTGTTGGTGTAAAGGGATACAGGTCACTGTTTTGGTTAGTATCATTGTTGGTGTGCAGGGATACTGTACCATGTGTAAGTGTCATTGTTGGTGTAAAGGGTCATACATTGTTGGTCATGCTGTGTTGTAAGTGTCATTGTTGGTGTAAAGGGATACAGGTCACTGTGTTGGTTAGTATCATTGTTGGTATGCAGGGATACTGTACCATGTGTAAGTGTCATTGTTGGTGTAAAGGGATACAGGTCACTGTGTTGGTTAGTATCATTGTAGGTATGCAGGGATACTGTACCATGTGTAAGTGTCATTGTTGGTGTAAAGGGATACAGGTCACTGTGTTGGTTAGTATCATTGTTGGTATGCAGGGATACTGTACCATGTGTAAGTGTCATTGTTGGTGTAAAGGGATACAGGTCATTGTGTTGGTTAGTATCATTGTTGGTGTGCAGGGATACTGTACCATGTGTAAGTGTCATTGTTGGTGTAAAGGGATACAGGTCACTGTGTTGGTTAGTATCATTGTTGGTATGCAGGGATACTGTACCATGTGTAAGTGTCATTGTTGGTGTAAAGGGATACAGGTCACTGTGTTGGTTAGTATCATTGTTGGTATGCAGGGATACTGTACCACGTGTAAGTGTCATTGTTGGTGTAAAGGGATACAGGTCACTGTGTTGGTTAGTATCATTGTTGGTATGCAGGGATACAGTACCATGTGTAAGTGTCATTGTTGTTGTAAAGGGATACAGGTCACTGTGTTGATTAGTATCATTGTTGGTATGCAGGAATACTGTACCATGTGTAAGTGTCATTGTTGGTGTAAAGGGATACAGGTCATTGTGTTGGTTAGTATCATTATTGGTATGCAGGGATACTGTACCATGTGTAAGTGTCAGTGTTGGTGTAAAGGGATACGGGTCACTGTTTTGGTTAGTATCATTGTTGGTGTGCAGGGATACTGTACCATGTGTAATTGTCATTGTTGGTGTAAAGGGATACAGGTCACTATGTTAGTTAGTATCATTGTTGGTGTGCAGGGATACTGTACCATGTGTAAGTGTCATTGTTGGTGTAAAGGGATACAGGTCACTGTGTTGGTTAGTATCATTGTTGGTGTGCAGGGATACTGTACCATGTGTAAGTGTCATTGTTGGTGTAAAGGGATACAGGTCACTGTGTTGGTTAGTATCATTGTTGGTATGCAGGGATACTGTACCATGTGTAAGTATCATTGTTGTTGTAAAGGGATACAGGTCACTGTGTTGATTAGTATCATTGTTGGTATGCAGGGATACTGTACCATGTGTAAGTGTCATTGTTGGTGTAAAGGGATACAGGTCATTGTGTTGGTTAGTATCATTGTTGGTATGCAGGGATACTGTACCATGTGTAAGTGTCATTGTTGGTGTAAAGGGATACAGGTCACTGTGTTGGTTAGTATCATTGTTGGTATGCAGGGATACTGTACCATGTGTAAGTGTCATTGTTGGTGTAAAGGGATACGGGTCACTGTTTTGGTTAGTATCATTGTTGGTGTGCAGGGATACTGTACCATGTGTAAGTGTCATTGTTGGTGTAAAGGGATACAGGTCACTATGTTGGTTAGTATCATTGTTGGTGTGCAGGGATACTGTACCATGTGTAAGTGTCATTGTTGGTGTAAAGGGATACAGGTCACTGTGTTGGTTAGTATCATTGTTGGTGTGCAGGGATACTGTACCATGTGTAAGTGTCATTGTTGGTGTAAAGGGATACAGGTCACTGTGTTGGTTAGTATCATTGTTGGTGAGCAGGGATACTGTACCATGTGTAAGTGTCATTGTTGGTGTAAGGGATACTTTTGACTGTGTGTTATTGTTGGTGTACAGGGACACTGTTCATTATGTCAATATCATCGTTGGTGTACACGGATACCGTTCACTGTATCAGTGTCATTGTTGGTGTACGGTGATACTGTTCACTGTGTAGGTGTTATATTTGGTGTACGATAAATTTGGTCACTGTCTAAATTTCAGTGTTGGTGTACATGGATACTTTTCATTGAGTACTTGTTATTGTTGGTGTATGAAGACATTATTCACTGTGCAAATGTTATTGCTGGTTTTAATAGGTACTGTTCACTGTTTGTGTCATTGTTTGTGTTCGTGGATACAATTAATTGAGTAAGAGTCATTGTTGGTGTACATGGATACTATGTTAGTAAGTTGCTTTGTTTGTGTATAGGGATACTATTCACTGTGTCGGTGTCACTTTCAGTGTACAGGGATATTTTTCATTTTGTAAGTATTACAAGGACACTGTTGGTGTAAAGGGATATTGTTCATTGTGTATGTAAGTGTCATTTTTGGTGTACAACGAAACTGTTCACTGTGTAAGTGTCATTTTTGTGTACAGGGATAGTTTTCATTTTGTAAGTATTATTGTTGGTGTACAAGGATACTGTTCACTGTGTAAGTGTTATTATCGGTGTATACTGTTCACTGTGTAAATGTCATTGTTGGTGTGAATGGATACTCTTCACTGTGTAGGTAAGTGTTATTGTTGGTGGAAAGGGTTACTGTTCACTGTGTAAGTGTCATTGTTGGTGTATTGGTCTCTGTGTCAGTGTCATTCTTGGTGTGCATGGATAGTGTTCACTTTGTAAGTGTCACTGTTGGTGTTCGTGGATACTGTTCACTGTGAAGTATCACTGTTGGTGTAAAGGAATACTGTTCACAGTGTATGCAAGTGTCACTGATGGTGTACAGGGATACTATTCACTGTATAAGTGTTTTTTTTTGTATACAGGGATACTGTTCACTGTGCAAGTGTCATTGACGATGTACATGTATATTGTTCGCTATGCAAGAGTCATGGTTCGTGTACGGGGATACCGTTCACTGTGTAAGTGTCATTGTTGGTGTTCTTGGATACTGTTCACTGTTTATGAGTCATTGTTGGGATAGAGAAATACTGCTCTTTATATGGTGCGCCACTGCGGGAGTTTCAGGGTAAGAGTGTTGGCACTACCTACTTAGCATGGCGTAATGCATTTGGAAAGTTGTGGAGATAGCACTTTTTAGGCACCGTAATGTTATCACAATGTCATCAGATAATTTACCATTATTGGCTAACATAAAGCAAAGGTTAAACAACATTAGTCATATAACAAATAACCTCTAGTCACCATAGACAAGCAGTGTTTTAAAATTGTATATTGTCTATCCAACGTCGAATTGTTGTGAAAATTAACACTCTATATTATGTGAATATAATACCTATTATGTCGTGTCTGGTAATGGTATTAGCCGCGCGCGGCTAGCAGGCGTGACCAACAAAGCAATATCACAGGTGAATGGTTTATCCATCAGAAATATTTTATAAAACTTGCAACATGATACGTATGCCATGACGATGTTAGCAGTAACACAATAATATACACTATGAACATAATACTTATTATGATATGTCTGGTAATTATATTGGGTGGGTGTGGCTGGCAGACGGGACCAACAAAACGTATCACACATGTAATGTTTTATACGGAGACTATACTAGCAGTTTCATTATTGAAATAACTGTATTTTAAAGACCGTGCCTTTGCCATTTTAATGTGCGACGTAACGATGTTATTATAATATGAACGTATAGTCCTCTTCCAAATCAAATCAAATTGATTGTAACTCATTACAATACAAACTGATTGTAACTCATTACAATACAAACTGATTGTAACTCATTACAATACATACAATACAAATCAAGTTAAGGCAAATCATATATAATAACATAATAAGCACAAAAGGAAAGAACAATATATAATGTTATACTCACTTTACTACTCTTATTAAACAATAGTTGTGTTGAAAGTGATGTAGACAACTTATGGCACATCACTCATTGGTAGATATTGTGTCATTAGTTATTCTTAAATCATGGAATTCTTTCCGAAAATTCACAGAAACATTAGTGCGGGTGGGCTATATGTTCGGTTCATAACTTTGTGGTGTTCAGCATTAACTTACAATAACATTATAATATAAAACATATACACGGATGGAGATTAACTTTGATAATTTATCGTGGATATTGATTACGCACGGAGGTAAAGCTACATTACACTTTACAGTACATGCATGATTTCTTCCAGATCCTCCATTTCTTCCAGATCCTCCATCGTCAATACCCAATTTAGCAACGCTGCTGATTACCGATGACTTACGTTTGATACCCTTATCAATATATGTCATGATCCTGCTTAGTCTTTGCCTGTGTGTCATTTCGTTTAAATTTCTTATGGAATATTACAAATGTATCTTTGGGATGATGTGATGTAAGTTAATGCACAAACCATGGTTGTATTTTTTTGGCAGCCATCCTTCTGTAGTGGCAGTCATATTGAATTCATGAATCACTATAGTCTGAATTCAGCCATACGTGTAGTGTGCAATGGGAAAAATGTAAGAAATTTATGTAACTCTAAATATGGACAAAAGTAAACTCGTTTCACTTGCTTTTCTTGATCTGATTAGACACATTATTAATTGGTTTTTACAATATCTAGCATGTAAACGTTGAATATTTTGGATTGTGTTTCATGAGCACTGCTTTTTTCGTATGTTCTTCCTCAGAATTATGTTCTTAGACCATTTTATTTCACTTTAGTCTCAACACCTAGCAGCTGCGCCCAATGGCGTTAAGTCATAATTTGAGTCAACACCATTATGCAGATGATACACACATTTACGTTTCTTGATCTACTCCTAATGCTAATTACTTCTTAAATCAGCTCAGCGTATCCACCCATCTGTTGACAACTTGAATATTGCTTATCGATTTTGAGATTGACTAACCCTTTTGTTTTGACGCGCCTCTGTGCTTGGTTTCCGAGGACTTAGGCGTACAAGACGTCACCTTATTATTGGTATTATTATTATTATAATTATTACGTTGGCTTCCCCCCTCACAAAACACACACACATACAGATGTAGTATCAGCTTCTGTCACCGCCGCACATCCCACGTCTGTGCACCTAATAAACACCTCCATTTATTCAAAACGCGCGAATCAAAAGCCTCCCGCCACTGATGAATTAGGGGCGCGGTTGAGTGCCGCTTGAGAAGTGTCTGGTCACGTCATTCGTCGCCGTCTCCGAGTCGCTGAGGTTGTTATTGTTTGCTGCTCCGTCTATTCAAAGCTCTTCGGCCGACGCAACCATGCCGCGACTTATTGTCGTTATTTGTACAGCTGCCTACGTAACAATCTTGTGCAGTCACTCAACGTAAGTTTTACATAACGGTCTGAACGAACGTTGTTGGTTGTTAGGGGATGGTTGGGACCTGTGACAATAGAGGAACATTAAGCTTTGTTAATACTTATCAGGATTTTAGTTTACGCGAGTTGTCTAGAAGTAGGTCATGCAGCTTACAATTGCAGGATCATTTGACTAATTACGACAACTAACGGAGCGTAAAATCGCTATTGATGTTATGTGTTGCACCATGTTTGCATGCTTTTTGATCGTGTCTTTGTTGTATTCGTTATACATGGACCACACGTACTGGCGAGTTGTAGATAATAGTATATTGACAATATGGGATGCATAATATGTCAATAACTGAAGTAATTCTTGGTATGTTCTAGTCTTATGTATGAGTAAACTCGTTTTGCATCTACATTTGTGGTCAGGCACCCACAAGCTGGAAACTGTGGAGTCGGTTGGGCTGGTTCTTGGATCCAGTGCAACCACCACATGTGTTTGCGTTCGATAAGGCATGTGTGTAGCGTTCGAATATGGGTAGCGTTCAAATACGGGTATAGTACGATATATTAAGGTTAGCGTCACATAAATTAAATCGATCCTGGATGCTACGATATCATTGATCAGTTGCTAATTAAAATACGACTTGTGGAACGCAGTGGCGCAGTCTTTAGCGCTTCGGATTCTCAATCGAGAGAACCCTGGTTCCAATCCTGATACTGCTGTTTCGAAAATTCAGCAAATTCTTTGGCTCTACGTATTTCTAATTAATTCAGCTATATGAACGGGAACCTAGCAATAAACAGTAGTGGGTATTTGAATAATCTGCGGTGTGGCTGAATTTTATTTTTCAAAGACTTTGAGATGGTTTTCGGTTGAACAGGTCTGCCAGGGAGTAAAGTGTGAGCATTCGTGATGACTGGGTACTTCGCTACATATGAGCATACCTTTACTTTTTACCTGTTTACTTAGTTTTATATAATTACTAACGATTGAAAACGTTGGTTGAATTTTAATATACCCACAAAGAGGAGAAATGCGAGAAAAAACGATTGTTTGCAACATCCGTTATGTGTCAGAATAATCAGTTATTCTAATTAGGGTTTCCAGACCAACCGGAGAGCGTTGTACTACAAACATAACAACATTAATTAAAAGGTTCCTGTAAATTTGGATTGCAAATCCACATCATGTATGAATATGTGTTACAAAAAATTGTAAATAGTCGGAGTGCTAACTAAAACTAAACTAGTATTACGGAACTGATATTTATGCAAACGTTCGTTGATGTATAAGTCGTTGCACGTAATTCCTGTTGTCTACTGTAATAAAAAATCACGTTAACTGCACCGATCGGTTGTATATGTAAAAGTGTTGTTATGGTTCAAAGGACCCCATATTGTGACTCAAAGGATATGCGGTTGGGGCCCCTTGAGCCACTTCACATGCTTCCACTACTGTTCACATATTTGGAAATTGATATATCACAGCTTCATTAATGCAACGATCATATTAAATGACATACGTACGTTGTTTATATGATGACAGTGCAATTTTAATGTTAAAAACTGTACTGTTTTCAAGGTGTATAATTGATGACATAAAAAATGGCTGATAGATCCTAATCTTCCCCTATAATACTTATATTATATGTACGCTTGTACTTCTCGCGCCTTTAGCCACAAGTATAGCAAAGCTAGCTTTATATATTATTATGTAATTGCTGTTCGATTTATTTCGTATTTTAATAGTCATTATGCAAGTTAAATGAAACTCATAATTATACGTTTTGAAATCGTAGACAAATTCCGGATACTTCTTTATTACAAACAAGATCTAGGTTGCATAAATGTTTCATAACGTTGCCCGTATTGAACCCATTATGTAATTATTATCTACACATCATTTTAGTTGGTGTATAAAGTATTGCTTTTTTGCACATCGATTAAGCCCTCATCGTTGTATATACAGTTACACCAAACAATGCATGAGCCAGATGTTGGTATGCCATAACCTATATGTTATGAGTCTGCTTTTCAGATGGGCGTTTTCTCTACCAAACAAGCCTCGCAACCACCAGCCAGGCCGCTGTAGACAGGTTCCGGGTACCGGTAAGTTTTGTTCTGTTGCTGCTTGCTTGATACCTCCATCGACCTAGTCTGATTGCTGGGGCCGTTCTGCAGTTACATAACGAATATAATAATAAGGAGACGAAGGTGTTATTTAGTTTGTGACTACGTGTTTAAAATCAGTAATATTGTTATTTATTCGTAGATGTTGTTTCAGTACAGTACTCATTCACATCTACTATGTCGTGGAAAGTGCAAATTAAGTACTTCATGAAATCCTATTGGCATCGTTCCATGGTGACACAAATACTAGAGCGTGAGCTTTGTATGTTTGGCTCGTAAGTGTGGTATTTAGGTTTATTTTACAATGTTGTTTTACTGTGCAAAATATAAATGCAGATGGGTGATATTGGTGTATTATCCATGGATATTGAATATGCATGAACGTAACCATGTTAAATGTTATGTGATGTCGGCATAGAAACCGAAGTGGCGTTAGCAACATAAAAATGACTGTTCAGTGTTTTTAGTTAGAGAAACCGCATAGTTTGATTTATGATCTGTCGAGTCATAGTAACTCGAAATATGATATGACGCAATTCGTTGTTATATGATATGGCGTAATTTAGAGAACCACCGTAACGCACAGTGTAACCTTAGGACGTTTTGGCGATGTTTGGGCCTGATGTCAACGTTTATGTAAGCATTGTTATTTACCATGGATACGTTTGTGCAGTTGGAGAAGAGATGGCTTTTTTTCTCGTCAATCATACGTCAATCGTGACTATGAAACGTGATTACTCTGTTCAAAACTGCAATACTATTGTTTTCAATTATTCATAGGTATTTCATTAAAATAACATTTCAAACAATTAGTGTGTACATAGTATTAATGACGTAACCTGTTCTGATTTGGAATATCGATTCCCTGCGCTAAATTGTGATTAGATGTTCGTGAAAATGGCCTATTCGATTTACGCTCGGCATAAATTGGCCCATTACCGAGGTTCCACTGTGTGTGTGTGTGTGTGTGTGTGTGTGTGTGTGTGTGTGTGTGTGTGTGTGTGTGTGTGTGTGTGTGTGTGTGTGTGTGTGTGTGTGTGTATAAGCATAACTTCATCAGGGCTCTTGTTGGTGACTATAATCCTGTCTTTGCATGCCTGTTGGTTGCTTTGGCTACACTTATCGCATTTAGTTTGATCATCTCAGTGATGTTTTCGCTCAAGGTGTCGATGTCGTCTAGTTCTTTTAGAGTCTCGAATCGGTTTCGCAGTTCGAGTTGGAATTCGATCGTTTTTGTTCCTATTTGTATGGTATCTACACTTGGTGATCTCTTGTTTATCAACTTCTTCCTTTCAGCCTTGACGCCCAGTTTGATGTTGCTCATTACCATTCTGTGGTCACTTCCAATGTTGACTTGGTTGATGACAGTTACGTCAGGGACCATGTATGACCTGTCGGGTTAGGATGTAGTCAATTTCGTTTCTCCATTGGGGCTTTTCACGTCCATCTCCTCCCTGCTTTCTTCTGGAACATGGTATTGATGATTTTGTACTTTCTTGATGTTGCCCATTCTACCAATGTGACGCCTCTTTCGTGTCTCACACCTAAGCCAAATTTGCCTGTTGCCGTTTCCTAAATGTTTGTTCGTTTCCCTTCTTGCGCAATGAAGTCTCCCATCACTATCGTGAGTTGGGTTGGCTCATACACGTCATTGTAGAAGTTGATTGTGTCTTCTTCTGATTATGATGTTGTTGGTACATATACTTGTACTATCTTCAGTTTGTAGGGCTTTGTTATGCATAGAACACGTTCTGCTACTCTGGCGCTGATGCTGTTAACCCTCACTGTACAATCTTTTTATTTCTTGGTTATAAGAAAGCCCACTCCAATTTGGCCGTTGTTCGCCGTGAAATGGTATAGTTGATGGCCGCCTTGTAAGTAGTGAAGCATTCCTCTCTTCTTCTGAGTTCTCCGATCCCGATCACATCTTATAAAAGCCTGGCTTCCCTAAGTTCTTCCTCCAGTTCTTGTATCTGTTCATCTCTTAGAAGTGTTCTTACGTTATATGTTGCTATCTTTAGTAAACTTACCTTCTCTCGGCGGCTCTTCTTGACCAGAGATTACTTGCACCTCCTGCATGTAGCCGTAATTGACCCGAACCGTCTCCTTGGTCATAGACTGTTTCGATGCTGCTGGAGACTCGGGGCCTAGGTTTCATTGTACTTTGCATGCTGGTGTTGTTGGTCTACCCTTCCGTGCTGGCCGGTGTAGGTTGGAAGGAGGGGGACAACGTAGGGTGAACGAAATTGCCCAAGTTTCGACATGACAGCCGAACCAGTACCGAACCAACGCCCGGCCGGCGTCGATATTCGAACCCCCGTACCTCCGATCGACACTCCGGCACTCTAACTACTGGGCAACATATATATATATCATGTATATATATATATATATATATATATATATGGCGCTACAACACACACACACACACACACACACACACACACACACAAACACACACACACACACACACACACACACACAGTGGAACCTCGGTAATGGGCCAATTTATGCCGAGCGTAAATCGAATAGGCCATTTTCACGAACATCTAATCACAATTTAGCGCAGGGAATCGATATTCCAAATCAGAACAGGTTACGTCATTAATACTATGTACACACTAATTGTTTGAAATGTTATTTTAATGAAATACCTATGAATAATTGAAAACAATAGTATTGCAGTTTTGAACAGAGTAATCACGTTTCATAGTCACGATTGACGTATGATTGACGAGAAAAAAGAGCCATCTCTTCTCCAACTGCACAAACGTATCCATGGTAAATAACAATGCTTACATAAACGTTGACATCAGGCCCAAACATCGCCAAAACGTCCTAAGGTTACACTGTGCGTTACGGTGGTTCTCTAAATTACGCCATATCATATAACAACGAATTGCGTCATATCATATTTCGAGTTACTATGACTCGACAGATCATAAATCAAACTATGCGGTTTCTCTACCTAAAAACGCTGAACAGTAATTTTTATGTTGCTAGCGCCACTTCGGTTTCTATGCCGACATCACATAACATTTAACATGGTTACGTTCATGCATATTCAATATCCATGGATAATACACCAATATCACCCATCTGCATTTATATTTTGCACAGTAAAACAACATTGTAAAATAAACCTAAATACCACACTTACGAGCCAAACATACAAAGCTCACGCTCTAATATTTGTGTCACCATGGAACGATGCCTATAGGATTTCATGAAGTACTTAATTTGCACTTTCCACGACATAGTAGATGTGAATGAGTACTGTACTGAAACAACATCTACCAATAAATAACAATATTACTGATTTTAAACACGTAGTCACAAACTAAATAACACCTTCGTCTCCTTATTATTATATTCGTTATGTAACTGCAGAACGGCCCCAGCAATCAGACTAGGTCGATGGAGGTATCAAGCAAGCAGCAACAGAACAAAACTTACCGGTACCCGGAACCTGTTTACAGCGGCCTGGCTGGTGGTTGCGAGGCTTGTTTGGTAAAGAAAACGCCCATCTGAAAAGCAGACTCATAACATATGTGTTATGGCATACCAATGTCTGGCTAATGCATTGTTTGGTGTAACTGTACATACAACGATGAGGGCTTAATCGATGTGCAATAAAGCAATACTTTATACACCAACTAAAATTATGTGTAGATAATAATTACATAATGGGTTCAATACGGGCAACGTTATGAAACATTTATGCAACCTAGATCTTGTTTGTAATAAAGAAGTATCCGGAATTTGTCTACGATTTCAAAACGTATAATTATGAGTTTCATTTAACTTACATATTAACTATTAAAATACGAAATAAATCAAACAGCAATTACATAATAATATATAAAGCTAGCTTTGCTATACTTGTGGCTAAAGGCGCGAGAAGTACAAGCGTACATAGAATAGAAGTATTATAGGGGAAGATTAGGATCTATCAGCCATTTTTTATGTCATCAATTATACACCTTGAAAACAGTACAGTTTTTAACATTAAAATTGCACTGTCATCATATAAACAACGTACGTATGTCATTTAATATGATCGTTGCATTAATGAAGCTGTGATATATCAATTTCCAAATATGTGAACAGTAGTGGAAGCATGTGAAGTGGCTCAAGGGGCCCCAACCGCATATCCTTTGAGTCACCATATGGGGTCCTTTGAACCATAACAACACTTTTACATATAAAACCGATCGGTGCAGTTAACGTGATTTTTTATTACAGTAGACAACAGGAATTATGTGCAACGACTTATACATCAACGAACGTTTGCATAAATATCAGTTCCGTAATACTAGTTTAGTTTTAGTTAGCACTCCGACTATTTACATTTTTTTGTAACACATATTCATACATGATGTGGATTTGCAATCCAAATTTACAGGAACCTTTTAATTAATGTTGTTATGTTTGTAGTACAACGCTCTCCAGTTGGTCTGGAAACCCTAATTAGAATAACTGATTATTCTGACACATAACGGATGTTGCAAACAATCGTTTTTTCTCGCATTTCTCCTCTTCGCGGGTATATTAAAATTCAACCAACGTTTTCAATCGTTAGTAATTATATAAAACTAAGTAAACAGGTAAAAAGTAAAGGTATGCTCTTATGTAGCGAAGTACCCAGTCATCACGAATGCTCAAAGCGCTTTACACTTTACTCCCTGGCAACCGAAAACCAACTTTCAACCGAAAACCATCTCAAAGTCTTTGAAAAATAAAATTCAGCCACACCGCAGATTATTCAAATACCCACCACTGTTTATTGCTAGGTTCCCGTTCATATAACTGAATTAATTGGAAATACGTAGAGCCAAAGAATTTGCTGAATTTTCGAAACAGCAGTATCAGGATTGGAACCAGGGTTCTCTCGATTGAGAATCCGAAGCGCTAAAGACTGCGCCACTGCGTTCCACAAGTCATATTTTAATTAGCAACTGATCAATGATATCGTAGCATCCAGGATCGATTTAATTTATGTGACGCTAACCTTAATATATCGTACTATACCCGTATTTGAACGCTACCCATATTCGAACGCTACACACATGCCTTATCGAACGCAAACAGATGTGATGGTTGCACTGGAACCAAGAACCAGCCCAACCGACTCCACAGTTTTCAGCTTGTGGGTGCCTGACCACAAATGTAGATGCAAAACGAGTTTACTCATACATAAGACTAGAACATACCAAGAATTACTTCAGTTATTGACATATTATGCATCCCATATTGTCAATACACTATTATCTACAACTCGCCAGTACGTATGGTCCATGTATAACGAATACAACAAAGACATGATCAAAAATCATGCAAACATGGTGCAACACATAACATCAATAGCGATTTTACGCGCCGTTAGTTGTCGTAATTAGTCAAATGATCCTGCAATTGTAAGCTGCATGACCTACTTCTAGACAACTCGCAAAACTAAAATCCTGATAAGTATTAACAAAGCTTAATGTTCCTCTATTGTCACAGGTCCCAACCATCCCCTAACAACCAACAACGTTCGTTCAGACCGTTATGTAAAACTTACGTTGAGTGACTGCACAAGATTGTTACGTAGGCAGCTGTACAAATAACGACAATAAGTCGCGGCATGGTTGCGTCGGCCGAAGAGCTTTGAATAGACGGAGCAGCAAACAATAACAACCTCAGCGACTCGGAGACGGCGACGAATGACGTGACCAGACACTTCTCAAGCGGCACTCAACCGCGCCCCTAATTCATCAGTGGCGGGAGGCTTTTGATTCGCGCGTTTTGAATAAATGGAGGTGTTTATTAGGTGCACAGACGTGGGATGTGCGGCGGTGACAGAAGCTGATACTACATCTGTATGTGTGTGTGTTTTGTGAGGGGGAAAGCCAACGTAATAATTATTATAATAATAATACCAATAATAAGGTGACGTCTTTTACGCCTAAGTCCTCGGAAACCAAGCACAGAGGCGCATCAAAACAAAAGGGTTAGTCAATCTCAAAATCGATAAGCAATATTCAAGTTGTCAACAGATGGGTGGATACGCTGAGCTGATTTAAGAAGTAATTAGCATTAGGAGTAGATCAAGAAACGTAAATGTGTGTATCATCTGCATAATGGTGTTGACTCAAATTATGACTTAACGCCATTGGGCGCAGTTGCTAGGTGTTGAGACTAAAGTGAAATAAAATGGTCTAAGAACATAATTCTGAGGAAGAACATACGAAAAAAGCAGTGCTCATGAAACACAATCCAAAATATTCAACGTTTACATGCTAGATATTGTAAAAACCAATTAATAATGTGTCTAATCAGATCAAGAAAAGCAAGTGAAACGAGTTTACTTTTGTCCATATTTAGAGTTACATCAATTTCTTACATTTTTCCCATTGCACACTACACGTATGGCTGAATTCAGACTATAGTGATTCATGAATTCAATATGACTGCCACTACAGAAGGATGGCTGCCAAAAAAATACAACCATGGTTTGTGCATTAACTTACATCACATCATCCCAAAGATACATTTGTAATATTCCATAAGAAATTTAAACGAAATGACACACAGGCAAAGACTAAGCAGGATCATGACATATATTGATAAGGGTATCAAACGTAAGTCATCGGTAATCAGCAGCGTTGCTAAATTGGGTATTGACGATGGAGGATCTGGAAGAAATGGAGGATCTGGAAGAAATCATGCATGTACTGTAAAGTGTAATGTAGCTTTACCTCCGTGCGTAATCAATATCCACGATAAATTATCAAAGTTAATCTCCATCCGTGTATATGTTTTATATTATAATGTTATTGTAAGTTAATGCTGAACACCACAAAGTTATGAACCGAACATATAGCCCACCCGCACTAATGTTTCTGTGAATTTTCGGAAAGAATTCCATGATTTAAGAATAACTAATGACAAAATATCTACCAATGAGTGATGTGCCATAAGTTGTCTACATCACTTTCAACACAACTATTGTTTAGTAAGAGTAGTAAAGTGAGTATAACATTATATATTGTTCTTTCCTTTTGTGCTTATTATGTTATTATATATGATTTGCCTTAACTTGATTTGTATTGTATGTATTGTAATGAGTTACAATCAGTTTGTATTGTAATGAGTTACAATCAGTTTGTATTGTAATGAGTTACAATCAGTTTGATTTGATTTGGAAGAGGACTATACGTTCATATTATAATAACATCGTTACGTCGCACATTAAAATGGCAAAGGCACGGTCTTTAAAATACAGTTATTTCAATAATGAAACTGCTAGTATAGTCTCCGTATAAAACATTACATGTGTGATACGTTTTGTTGGTCCCGTCTGCCAGCCACACCCACCCAATATAATTACCAGACATATCATAATAAGTATTATGTTCATAGTGTATATTATTGTGTTACTGCTAACATCGTCATGGCATACGTATCATGTTGCACGTTTTATAAAATATTTCTGATGGATAAACCATTCACCTGTGATATTGCTTTGTTGGTCACGCCTGCTAGCCGCGCGCGGCTAATACCATTACCAGACACGACATAATAGGTATTACATTCACATAATATAGAGTGTTAATTTTCACAACAATTCGACGTTGGATAGACAATATACAATTTTAAAACACTGCTTGTTTATGTTGACTAGAGGTTATTTGTTATATGACTAATGTTGTTTAACCTTTGCTTTATGTTAGCCAATAATGGTAAATTATCTGATGACATTGTGATAACATTACGGTGCCTAAAAAGTGTTATCCCCACAACTTTCCAAATGCATTACGCCATGCTAAGTAGGTAGTGCCAACACTCTTACCCTGAAACTCCCGCAGTGGCGCACCATATAAAGAGCAGTATTTCTCTATCCCAACAATGACTCATAAACAAGATTTAACAAGATTGCCATCCAGAAAATTACTCTGGATGGCAGGTGGACAAGGAAGCCTTTTGGCTTATCGAGAGTCCAATAGTTTTTATCTACATGTATCCCGCCCTTTTAAGGTGTGTGTCGATTTTATTTTTAAACATATTCACGTTACTAGCACCAACACAATCAGGAGATAATCTGTTCCATTCATTTACAGTCCTTTGTGAGAATGAGAACTTTCTTATATCTAATCTACACTGCTCCTTTACTAATGTAGCTTCCTGTCCTCTGGTCCTTCTATCTTTCTTAACTGAGAAAAAAATGTTTCTATCAATATTTTCATAACCATTCAATATTTTAAACACTTCTATGTGATCTCCTCTCAATCTCCTGGTCTCTAATGTTGTTAAACCACATTCTTTTAGGCGTATTTCGTAACCAAGATCCCTCAGATTTGGTATCATTTTAGTCGCTCTCCTCTGTACTCTTTCTAGCATATCTATGTCCTTCTTGCGATATGGCCTCCATGCTTGTATACAATATTCTAAATGAGGCCTCACTATTGTTTTGTACAGCGGTACTATTAATTCTTTTTTCTTATACGCTATATTTCGCCTAATTAATCCAAGGATTTGATTTCCCTTTGAAGCTGCAATTCCGCACTGCTCTGACACCTTCATATCAGCACTAATGGTTAACCCTAAGTCCTTTTCTTTTACAGTAGTACTTAGAACAGTACTCCCCATTTTATATTTTACCTCTTCATTCCCATGACCTGTGTGGAGGCATTTACATTTCCTAAAATTGAACAGCATTTGCCACTTTTCAGACCATTTGATCAACCTATCAAGATCATCTTGTAAATGCTGTCTGTCTCCATCACTTTTAATCCTTCTAAACACTTTTGTATCATCCGCAAATTTTAACACCTTGTTTGTTATATCATCGTCCAAATCGTTGATATATATTAAGAATAATATAGGTCCTAGTACTGATCCCTGTGGTACCCCACCCAATACCGATTTCCAGTTTGAAGCCTCCCCATCAACTACTACACGTTGTCTTCTGTCATTCAGCCATTTTTCTATCCAGTTTATTATACCATTTCCTATGCCATGGGCCTTTAGCTTAAGGAGTAATCTTTGATGTGGTACTTTGTCGAAAGCTTTTGAAAATCTAAATAGATGATATCTACTGGTGATCCCTCATCTACCCACCTAGTGATGTCTTCCAAAAAACATAACATATTTGTTAAGCATGACCTCGCTTTAGAAAAACCATGTTGAGATGGGTTTATCAAGTTTTGTTTAACAAGAAAATCCACCATGTGATCTTTAATTAGTCTTTCTAATAATTTGTAAATCACTGATGTTAAACTCACTGGTCTATATAGTTCTCTGACTTGTTTCTCGAACTTTTTTTAAATAACGGTATAATGTTTGCCTCTTTCTATTCTAAAGGAACCACTCCCTCTTCTAATGACAAATTGAAAACTGTTGCAAGCGGTACGCTAATTTGTTCTACAATTTCCAATAGTAGTTTGGGCGGAATCCTGTCCACTCCAGGTGATTTATTATCCTTCATAGCCCTTATTTTCTTAGCTACCATTTCCGAGGTTACAACTAACTGTCCTAAATAGTCTGAATCTGCCCCTTGAACTTAGCCTCTGGTACTGGCAGTGAACTAATATCTTCCCTGGTAAACACTGAACTAAAATACTCATTCAGGTCTTCTGCCATTAAGAATCCCTCTGATATTGTATTTCCAGCACTATCTTCTAGAGGACCGACCTTATCCTGAACTTTCTGTTTGCTTCGAATATACGCATAAAAACTCTTACTGTCATGTTTTATATTACTAGCTAATTTTTTTTCATAGCTTCTCTTTGAATTTCTAATTTCAGCTGTAGCTTGATTAAGTGCTTCTTTATAAATGTTGTAGTCTTCATCATTTCCAGTACATCTATATGACTTCCACATCATTTGTTTATACTTAATTTTTCTAATGGCTTCTTTCGATAAGTGCTTCTTTTTAGACCGTTTCCCTTGTTTTTTTAAAGGTACAAATTTATCGACTATGCACTTAATTTCACTATTTATAGATATTCCAGCATTCGGTTGCTGTCTTATTCTTCAGTGTGTTATTCCAGTCTATCCTTGCTAAATATTTCGTCATGTCCTTATACCTTCCTTTGTGGAAATTTTTCCTATACTGCTTTTTACTATTCCTTTCTGATTTTACTTTGATGGTAAAATGTATCTGGTTGTGATCATTACTCCCCAGTGGCTCACATATCTTGACATTGTCAACTAATTCTTTCTGTGAGGACAAAACTAAGTCTAACACATTCTCTCCCCTGGTTGGTTCTAGCACATGTTGAGAAAGGAAACTATCTTGTACTAAAACTGAAAACTTGTGGTCCTCACTCCCCATACTCTGTAGAGATTTCCATTGTATATGCCCATGGTTAAAGTCCCCCATAATAATACAGTTCCGTTTGCTTACTTCCCTTATAGCGTTTTGTATTTTTTCATTCTCTTCTATGCTTATGTTTGGACTTCGATAAACTAACCCAACTGTTAACGTGGAGTTTCCTGTAACTATGTTACACCAAACAGCTTCTTCGCAATCTTCTTCTCTTTCTAATTTTATTTCATAAGCCTGGATAGATTCTTTAATATATAAAATAACTCCACCTCCCTTTCTTCCTATTCTATCTTTCCTAAACATTACATATCCTGTTAGTCCCAATTCGGCATCTGATATATCAGTGGTGGCCCACGATTCGGTTATACCTATTATGTGAGGGTCAATATCTTCTACCATAATGTTTAGTTCCCTTCTTTTGTTTACTATGCTCCTTGCATTTAAACAAATGCATTTATATCCTGATTCAGAACAGTTTTCCAGGCTGTTCTTTGCCGATTTATTTCTGCTGTCTTTATCTATGCCTCCAGTTTCAGGCTTCTCTGTGAATCCCCCCTGCGAATATAGTTTAAATAGATGCAGCCTGTCCCACTGTCAACAGATTGCAGCAAGTTCTCTGAGAAAACTGCTGCCCTCTTTCCACTTAGATGTAGGCCATCTCTCATGTACATATCTTCCCTCCCAACAAAGTATCCCCATAAATCTACGAATCCCACCCCCTCTTCTTTACACATCTGCTCAACTAGTGCGTTGATCGCCATCCTCTTGCAGTTTCTATATGTCGGCCCCTTCCTCCCATTACTGGCAAAATTCCTGAGAGGATAATCTGTTCTACTCTTGTCTTCTTTAACTTCTTCACTAACTGTCTGTACTTCTGAACTATCCCAGTTGTTCTCTCCCTCTCTGCGTTATTTGTCCCTACATGTACTAGTATAGACCCTCCCTTGCCATGCCCCAGTACCTTCTCTACCCTTTCAGTTACATGTTCTATCCTAGCCCCCGGTAAACAAACAACGACGTCCTCCCCCTCGCTTAGAGTCTTACCTGTCTTTCTCATAATCGAATCGCCCATAAACACCCTCTCTTTCCTCATTGCCCCCTCAATCACTGCCTCAGTGTAGCTCTTTCTACGGTTTGCATCTGTCTGGTTGTAATCTTGTTCCCCTGTCTTCTGCTCTCCCGTCACAATCTCGTCCGTTCCATTCTTTCCTGACGCTGTTTCTCTTGTCACCTTTCTTCCTGTCATCGTCCCTCCCGACTTCTCTTCTGTCACATGTACTCTCACTTCCTTTCTTCCCGTCATCTTTCCTCCCATTGCATTTCCTTTTCTCCTCTCCCGTCTCTTTTTCCCTCCTACCTCTTTCTCTACGGTCACTTTCTCTCCTGCCACCTTCACACCTGTCACATTTCCTGCCGTCGATCCTCCACTTTCTTCCCCTCCGATCACCTTCCCTCCTCTCAGTCTCCTTTCCTCGGTCTTGTTGCTACTACTCTGCTCCTTCAGTCTCACAGTATTCCCAACTTTATCCCTGTCGTCTCTCTCCATTCCATCTGTCTCCTTGCTGATTCTCATCTCCATCCCCTTCACAATATCTACCAACCTAGCTACCTCTTTCTCCAGACATTTCACCTTCCAACACCCCACGCACTGAAAGGTGAATCCCTCTTCCTTGGTTTCTGTCCATGACTTCGTACAGCCGGATAAGGCAAAATCTACCCAACTGTGGCGGTCGTCGCACACCAAGTCTCTTTGTCTTGACTTGCCGCTTGCAAGGCGCCATATCAGAATTTATTTAATAATAATAAATCTAATTAGCTATTTAAAATAGTTTTGTCAACTGTGCTACACTATTCACTGTCTATGTAGTCTTTAAGAAGACTGTTTTCTGTGCACAAATGTTTACACTTTACGTAAGATTGTGTACGCTAGACTGCCTTATTTATTGGGTTATGCAGCGCCCTAGCGAATAAGAGAGACACTAGCTACATAAACTTAGTTCGCCCGATTATCGCAAATGCTTAATTTTAACAACAAAGCTACCTTATCAAAATGTCTAGCAGGTACTGACTTACACATATATTATCTTATGTAGGTAGTTTATGGTTGTTACTTTATCACCTATATATTCTACCACATAACGAAGTTTGTTAAATCTTGTTTACAAACTTATCGTAGCCGTAGGCTAACGTACCCTATTATCACTCACTAGACTAAAGTGTCCTAAAATACTTTATCTAACTAACTTTAAGCACAACTGCTACTCAATATATGTTTACTGCTACTTTATGAATGATATTAAGGCAAGAATAATACTTATCAATCAGTAATTCCACTTGTTTATGAACTTTGATACACCACCAATTTCAACGATCTATCTCCGCCAAATATAGCCTCTCTAAACAGTGAACAGTATCCAAGAACACCAACAATGACACTTACACAGTGAACGGTATCCCCGTACACGAACCATGACTCTTGCATAGCGAACAATATACATGTACATCGTCAATGACACTTGCACATTGAACAGAATCCCCCCGTACACCAAGAATTACACAGTGAACAGTATCCCTGTATACAAAAAAACACTTATACAGTGAATAGTATCCCTGTACACCAACAGTGACACTTGCATACACTGTGAACAGTATTCCTTTACACCAACAGTGATACTTCACAGTGAACAGTATCCACGAACACCAACAGTGACACTTACAAAGTGAACACTATCCATGCACACCAAGAATGACACTGACACAGAGACCAATACACCAACAATGACACTTACACAGTGAACAGTAACCCTTTCCACCAACAATAACACTTACCTACACAGTGAAGAGTATCCATTCACACCAACAATGACATTTACACAGTGAACAGTATACACCGATAATAACACTTACACAGTGAACAGTATCCTTGTACACCAACAATAATACTTACAAAATGAAAACTATCCCTGTACAAAAAAATGACACTTACACAGTGAACAGTTTCGTTGTACACCAAAAATGACACTTACTTACACAATGAACAATATCCCTTTACACCAACAGTGTCCTTGTAATACTTACAAAATGAAAAATATCCCTGTACACTGAAAGTGACACCTACACAGTGAATAGTATCCCTATACACAAACAAAGCAACTTACTAACATAGTATCCATGTACACCACCAATGACTCTTACTCAATGAATTGTATCCACGAACACAAACAATGACACAAACAGTGAACAGTACCTATTAAAACCAGCAATAACATTTGCACAGTGAATAATGTCTTCATACACCAACAATAACAAGTACTCAATGAAAAGTATCCATGTACACCAACACTGAAATTTAGACAGTGACCAGATTTCTCGTACACCAAATATAACACCTACACAGTGAACAGTATCACCGTACACCAACAATGACACTGATACAGTGAACGGTATCCGTGTACACCAACGATGATATTGACATAATGAACACTGTCCCTGCACACCAACAATAACACACAGTCAAAAGTATCCCTTACACCAACAATGACACTTACACATGGTACAGTATCCCTGCACACCAACAATGATACTAACCAACACAGTGACCTGTATCCCTTTACACCAACAATGACACTTACACATGGTACAGTATCCCTGCACACCAACAATGATACTAACCAACATAGTGACCTTTATCCCTTTACACCAACAATGACACTTACACATGGTACAGTATCCCTGCACACCAACAATGATACTAACCAAAACAGTGACCCGTATCCCTTTACACCAACAATGACACTTACACATGGTACAGTATCCCTGCATACCAACAATGATACTAACCAACACAATGACCTGTATCCCTTTACACCAACAATGACACTTACACATGGTACAGTATCCCTGCATACCAACAATGATACTAATCAACACAGTGACCTGTATCCCTTTACACCAACAATGACACTTACACATGGTACATTATCCCTGCATACCAACAATGATACTAACCAACACAGTGACCTGTATCCCTTTACACCAACAATGACACTTACACATGGTACAGTATCCCTGCATACCAACAATGATACTAACCAACACAGTGACCTGTATCCCTTTACACCAACAATGACACTTACACGTGGTACAGTATCCCTGCATACCAACAATGATACTAACCAACACATTGACCTGTATCCCTTTACACCAACAATGACACTTACACATGGTACAGTATCCCTGCATACCAACAATGATACTAACCAACACAGTGACCTGTATCCCTTTACACCAACAATGACACTTACACATGGTACAGTATCCCTGCATACCAACAATGATACTAACCAACACAGTGACCTGCAACCCTTTACACCAACAATGACACTTACACATGGTACAGTATCCCTGCACACCAACAATGATACTAACCAACACAGTGACCTGTATCCCTTTACACCAACAATGACTCTTACACATGGTACAGTATCCCTGCATACCAACAATGATACTAACCAACACAGTGACCTGTATCCCTTTACACCAACAATGACACTTACACATGGTACAGTATCCCTGCATACCAACAATGATACTAACCAACACAGTGACCTGTATCCCTTTACACCAACAATGACATTTACACAGCGAATACATTGTATACAAATTTTCCAATATATTCTAAGTTATGAATTAAAAATAACAGAAAAATTACTACGTCCTGATTTTCAAAAGTATTCTAAGTACTGACTTTGAAAAATGTCTATTTACTGAACAATTTCTCAGTACCGACTTTGAAAAATATTCTATGTACCAACGTTGAAAAAATGTATAAATACCAATTTTTGAAAATGTTTTATGTGCCAACTTTGACCAAATATTTAAGTACCAAGTTTCCTAAATATTCTAAGTTACGAATTGAAATAACCGAAAAATTACCAAGTCGTGATTTTCAAAAATATTTTAAGTACTGACTTAGAACAATTTCTAAGTATTAACTTTAAAAAAATACCGAAAAATGTCTTAAAATTTTCTTTCCAAAATATTCTAAGTCCTGACTTTCAAAAATATTCTAAGTACCGACTTTGAAAAGATATATAAGTACCAAGTTTACAAAATATTCTACGTTACGATTTTAACATAACAGAAAGTATCGAAACACTTCTAAGAACCGACTTTCAAAAATATTCTAAGTACCAACTTTAAAAACTGTCTAAGTGCCAAGTTTGAAAAATTTCTAAGTACCGAAACATTTATAAGTACAGACTTTGAAAAATATTCTAAGTACCAACTTTTAAAAAATATCCAAGTACCAAGTTTCCAAAATATTCTAAGTTACGAATTGAACATAACAGAAACATTTCTATGTACTGATAAATATTCTAAGTACCGACTTTGAAAAAAGCCCAAAAAGTCCCAACTATAAAAAATGTCTAAGTCCTAAATTTCTAAGTCCCACGAACTATGAAAACATTTCTAAGTCCCGACTTATAAATATTTCTAAGTCCCGACTTTAGTAAAATTTATACGTCCCATCTATGAAAAATGTCTAAGTCCCAACTTTATATAAATGTTGTAAGTCACGACTTTATAAAAAACAAGTTTTAAAAAAATTGCTAAGTCCCAACTATGAACAATGTCTAAGTCCTAAATTTCTAACTCCTGCCAACTATAACAAAATTCCCAATTTTATTTTTTTAAATCTAAGTTACAACAATCTAACGGATGGAAATTTAACTAATTAGGGTTAGATAAAAAAAGTTGGGATAATATCGCGAAAATGTAACAGGGACAAAAACCACAATCCACCTCGGTGGGTTATTACAATTTTCGCTAAATTAACCATAACTTTTGTCTCTATCTAACACTAATTAGTTATTTTCTATCCGCTAGATGGCACCACCATATAACGTAGTACACCCGTTATCCACTAGGGGCGATACACCGGAAGTCACGTGACTGCCGTGGCGGCCTCTACGGTTCCACCATTCCCGGAAATGTGTCGACGAATAGAGTTCCTGCATGTCTGGTTTCATGGCCGCGCACAGTTTATATTAAGGGAAGTCACGTGATGTACGTTCAGTCTGATTGGTTGTGGAAATGAGATGACGCTGGAAACTAGTGTACATACCTTGATTCAGATGATTCTGGTCTTTCCCTTTTCGACTCTCGAGAAGTATATATCATTTCTGGTCGTTCCCGCAGTTTATACATATGGAAATATGTTGCTGGAAAGATGGCTGCTTCATCTACATATATTTTCTGTTATATATAATAATAATTGCTTTATTCACAGACTCCATGCAACATACAAGTACATTATCATGGTTCTATAGTTGTGTTTTAAACAATAGTTACAATGTACATAATGAAAAATCACCCGTCAACAAAATGTGTATACAGGGAATTGAACCAGTGTTTCCATATTCTAGACATGTGTTTCACGTCACTATTAATAATGCTACGAATCAATTGTTTTTTTAGAACTGCAGTCGGCATATAAATCTATATGTCAAATTTATAATAACAGCAGCACAGTTACGTAAATTATTGTTAACAAACATTTCACTAGCACTACAGTATCTGTCATAACCTAACACCATTCGAAATATATTGTTGTAAGAGTCATACAATTTCCTGATAGCATAGTTATGAAAATTCCACCATAGATGGGCAGTATACATAGGTGAGCAAAAAGTAGTAAACAATGTTTTCTTTTCATCATTTGAACACATGAAATTTTTCTTATGATCATGTTGCCTTGTGCATACAACTGGCGACATTGTCTAGATATATAAGTGTCATCTAGCATACTATTTGAAATGATATGACCCAAATATTTTACAGATTCTACCTCACATAGTTTGTCGTTACCAAGCATAAAACTTGGAAATTTAACATTCTTACAACTCTTGTTTCTAATTATGATGACCATATTCTTTTTGGCATTGTACCTTATGTCATGAGATAATCCATATTGATCACAAACGGTGAGAAGGGTCTGTAAACTTCTGCTGGACGGACAAAATACTACAAGGTCATCTGCATACATAATATCATTTACACAATTATATCCTACATAACATCCTGCATTGCAACCATTAAGTACAGTGGATAAACCATCCACATAAACACTAAACAAATAGGGGGATAAAATACAATCTTGTCTAACTCCATTACTTACATAAATACTGTCAGACACTTGACTACCCCATCTTACACACATTTGTTGGTTCGAATACCAAAACACTAGAATTCTAACAATGTAACCAGGAACATTAGCTTTTTAAAAAGTACAGTATGGTTTACACGGTCAAAAGCCTTAGATGCATCAAGAAAACACATAAACAAACAGCTATTTAAGGCTTGATATTTAGCAATAACCTCTTTTAGTACATAAATGCACATGTCAGTGCCATGCTTCTTTTTAAAACCAAACTGGCTGTCACTGGTTGTTAAAAAGTCCTCCATTCTGCTGAGCAAGATTTTTTTAAACTTTAAACATAACACTTGCCAGTGCTATTGGCCTGTAGTTGTCTTCACTGTTTATCTTGCCGGATTTATCCTTAATTATGGGCACTAATATAACAGAAATCATAGAACTTGGTAGTACGCCATGCACCAACAGACCTGTGAAGCACATTGACAGTAAAGGCAGTATGCTTTCACTGCAGTACTTCAGGTGTTCTGCATACACACCATCAAGGCCACAACTCTTGTTACAGTCAAGGTTTCTTATAGCATCCTTGACTTTTTCAGGTAACACTTTAATGCTGCTCTCGTAACTAACATCAAATGCTAGGAATTTGGCACTACTGTTATTTACACAATTAAACAAGTCATGAAAGTGTTGAATCCACATATTCACAATAGCTTCTTCACCACTGTTACCATTTATATTAGTTGGCAAGGGGATTTTACTATTGTTAATAGTTTTGATATCCTTCCAAAATTTATCATTTGTATGATTAGCCATCTTCTTGGCAAGGGTTTCACGCCTCAACTAATTTTCATGTTTTTTAATAAACCTTATTGCATATTTGCATGTAGCATCAGCTTTCTTTTTTAACTCAATAACATGACCTTGTTTAGGTTTACCTATACTGTCTCTTAGTTGGAAAGCGTCATTAGGAGCTTTATGGATATCTGCCACATAATCAGTCCATCCAGGCCGACATGTATAATGTCCTTATTTGTGAATAAACAAACAGGCATCAGTTAAACACATGGTTACATTATCATACATGTTGTTAAGTGCTTTGTGATGAGACTCATCATTGCAGTTGACATCAGTACATATAATAGCAGCAATAGGTAATACAATGTTTTTTAGTTCAGTAGTGTAGGTATACAGTGGTCTAGCCATGAGGTGCTACCCCATGCATCACTGATGTACGTGAACTAATCAGGTGGTAGATGCAGCTTACTGGACAGCACCAGATTGTATTCAGTGCAGAAGTTTATAAGGGACCTTCCAAATGTCGGCGTTATAATCCCCTACCACC
>CM034539.1:52597131-52654492 GCA_020002185.1 Paraescarpia echinospica | reverse complement strand
ACAGCAGAAATAAATCGGCAAAGAACAGCCTGGAAAACTGTTCTGAATCAGGATATAAATGCATTTGTTTAAAGGCAAGGAGCATAGTAAACAAAAGAAGTGAACTAAACATTATGGTAGAAGATATTGACCCTCACATAATAGGTATAACCGAATTGTGGGCCACCACTGATATATCAGATGCCGAATTGGGACTAACAGGACATGTAATGTTTAGGAAAGATAGAATAGGAAGAAAGGGAGGTGGAGTTATTTTATATATTAAAGAATCTATCCAGGCTTATGAAATAAAATTAGAAAGAGAAGCAGATTGCGAAGAAGCTGTTTGGTGTAACATAGTTGCAGGAAACTCAACGTTAACGGTTGGATTAGTTTATCGAATTCCAAACATAAGCATAGAAGAGAATGAAAAAATACAAAACGCTATAAGGGAAGTGAGCAAAAGGGACTGTGTTATTATGGGGCTTTAACCATGGGGCATACAATGGAAATCTCTACAGGTATGGGAGTGAGGACCACAAGTTTCAGTTTCTGAGTACAAGAGATAGTTTCCTTTCTCAACATGTGCTAGAACCAACCAGGGGAGAGAATGTGTTAGACTTAGTTTTGTCCTCACAGAAAGAATTAGTTGACAATGTCAAGATATGTGAGCCACTGGGGAGTAATGATCACAACCAGATACATTTTACCATCAAAGTAAAATCAGAAAGGAATAGTAAAAAGCAGTATAGGAAAAATTTCCACAAAGGAAGGTATAAGGACATGACGAAATATTTAGCAAGGATAGACTGGAATAACACACTGAAGAATAAGACAGCAACCGAATGCTGGAATATCTATAAATAGTGAAATTAAGTGCATAGTCGATAAATTTGTACCTTTAAAAAAACAAGGGAAACGGTCTAAAAAGAAGCACTTATCGAAAGAAGCCATTAGAAAAATTAAGTATAAACAAATGATGTGGAAGTCATATAGATGTACTGGAAATGATGAAGACTACAACATTTATAAAGAAGCACTTAATCAAGCTACAGCTGAAATTAGAAATTCAAAGAGAAGCTATGAAAAAAAATTAGCTAGTAATATAAAACATGACAGTAAGAGTTTTTATGCGTATATTCGAAGCAAACAGAAAGTTCAGGATAAGGTCGGTCCTCTAGAAGATAGTGCTGGAAATACAATATCAGAGGGATTCTTAATGGCAGAAGACCTGAATGAGTATTTTAGTTCAGTGTTTACCAGGGAAGATATTAGTTCACTGCCAGTACCAGAGGCTAAGTTCAAGGGGCAGATTCAGACTATTTAGGACAGTTAGTTGTAACCTCGGAAATGGTAGCTAAGAAAATAAGGGCTATGAAGGATAATAAATCACCTGGAGTGGACAGGATTCCGCCCAAACTACTATTGGAAATTGTAGAACAAATTAGCGTACCGCTTGCAACAGTTTTCAATTTGTCATTAGAAGAGGGAGTGGTTCCTTTAGAATAGAAAGAGGCAAACATTATACCGTTATTTAAAAAAAGTTCGAGAAACAAGTCAGAGAACTATATAGACCAGTGAGTTTAACATCAGTGATTTACAAATTATTAGAAAGACTAATTAAAGATCACATGGTGGATTTTCTTGTTAAACAAAACTTGATAAACCCATCTCAACATGGTTTTTCTAAAGCGAGGTCATGCTTAACAAATATGTTATGTTTTTTGGAAGACATCACTAGGTGGGTAGATGAGGGATCACCAGTAGATATCATCTATTTAGATTTTCAAAAGCTTTCGACAAAGTACCACATCAAAGATTACTCCTTAAGCTAAAGGCCCATGGCATAGGAAATGGTATAATAAACTGGATAGAAAAATGGCTGAATGACAGAAGACAACGTGTAGTAGTTGATGGGGAGGCTTCAAACTGGAAATCGGTATTGGGTGGGGTACCACAGGGATCAGTACTAGGACCTATATTATTCTTAATATATATCAACGATTTGGACGATGATATAACAAACAAGGTGTTAAAATTTGCGGATGATACAAAAGTGTTTAGAAGGATTAAAAGTGATGGAGACAGACAGCATTTACAAGATGATCTTGATAGGTTGATCAAATGGTCTGAAAAGTGGCAAATGCTGTTCAATTTTAGGAAATGTAAATGCCTCCACACAGGTCATGGGAATGAAGAGGTAAAATATAAAATGGGGAGTACTGTTCTAAGTACTACTGTAAAAGAAAAGGACTTAGGGTTAACCATTAGTGCTGATATGAAGGTGTCAGAGCAGTGCGGAATTGCAGCTTCAAAGGGAAATCAAATCCTTGGATTAATTAGGCGAAATATAGCGTATAAGAAAAAAGAATTAATAGTACCGCTGTACAAAACAATAGTGAGGCCTCATTTAGAATATTGTATACAAGCATGGAGGCCATATCGCAAGAAGGACATAGATATGCTAGAAAGAGTACAGAGGAGAGCGACTAAAATGATACCAAATCTGAGGGATCTTAGTTACGAAATACGCCTAAAAGAATGTGGTTTAACAACACTAGAGACCAGGAGATTGAGAGGAGATCACATAGAAGTGTTTAAAATATTGAATGGTTATGAAAATATTGATAGAAACATTTTTTTCTCAGTTAAGAAAGATAGAAGGACCAGAGGACAGGAAGCTACATTAGTAAAGGAGCAGTGTAGATTAGATATAAGAAAGTTCTCATTCTCACAAAGGACTGTAAAAGAATGGAACAAATTATCTCCTGATTGTGTTGGTGCTAGTAACGTGAATATGTTTAAAAATAAAATCGACACACACCTTAAAAGGGCGGGATACATGTAGATAAAAACTATTGGACTCTCGATAAGCCAAAAGGCTTCCTTGTCCACCTGCCATCCAGAGTAATTTTCTGGATGGCAATCTTGTTAAATCTTGTTTATGAGTCATTGTTGGGATAGAGAAATACTGCTCTTTATATGGTGCGCCACTGCGGGAGTTTCAGGGTAAGAGTGTTGGCACTACCTACTTAGCATGGCGTAATGCATTTGGAAAGTTGTGGGGATAACACTTTTTAGGCACCGTAATGTTATCACAATGTCATCAGATAATTTACCATTATTGGCTAACATAAAGCAAAGGTTAAACAACATTAGTCATATAACAAATAACCTCTAGTCAACATAAACAAGCAGTGTTTTAAAATTGTATATTGTCTATCCAACGTCGAATTGTTGTGAAAATTAACACTCTATATTATGTGAATGTAATACCTATTATGTCGTGTCTGGTAATGGTATTAGCCGCGCGCGGCTAGCAGGCGTGACCAACAAAGCAATATCACAGGTGAATGGTTTATCCATCAGAAATATTTTATAAAACGTGCAACATGATACGTATGCCATGACGATGTTAGCAGTAACACAATAATATACACTATGAACATAATACTTATTATGATATGTCTGGTAATTATATTGGGTGGGTGTGGCTGGCAGACGGGACCAACAAAACGTATCACACATGTAATGTTTTATACGGAGACTATACTAGCAGTTTCATTATTGAAATAACTGTATTTTAAAGACCGTGCCTTTGCCATTTTAATGTGCGACGTAACGATGTTATTATAATATGAACGTATAGTCCTCTTCCAAATCAAATCAAACTGATTGTAACTCATTACAATACAAACTGATTGTAACTCATTACAATACAAACTGATTGTAACTCATTACAATACATACAATACAAATCAAGTTAAGGCAAATCATATATAATAACATAATAAGCACAAAAGGAAAGAACAATATATAATGTTATACTCACTTTACTACTCTTACTAAACAATAGTTGTGTTGAAAGTGATGTAGACAACTTATGGCACATCACTCATTGGTAGATATTTTGTCATTAGTTATTCTTAAATCATGGAATTCTTTCCGAAAATTCACAGAAACATTAGTGCGGGTGGGCTATATGTTCGGTTCATAACTTTGTGGTGTTCAGCATTAACTTACAATAACATTATAATATAAAACATATACACGGATGGAGATTAACTTTGATAATTTATCGTGGATATTGATTACGCACGGAGGTAAAGCTACATTACACTTTACAGTACATGCATGATTTCTTCCAGATCCTCCATTTCTTCCAGATCCTCCATCGTCAATACCCAATTTAGCAACGCTGCTGATTACCGATGACTTACGTTTGATACCCTTATCAATATATGTCATGATCCTGCTTAGTCTTTGCCTGTGTGTCATTTCGTTTAAATTTCTTATGGAATATTACAAATGTATCTTTGGGATGATGTGATGTAAGTTAATGCACAAACCATGGTTGTATTTTTTTGGCAGCCATCCTTCTGTAGTGGCAGTCATATTGAATTCATGAATCACTATAGTCTGAATTCAGCCATACGTGTAGTGTGCAATGGGAAAAATGTAAGAAATTGATGTAACTCTAAATATGGACAAAAGTAAACTCGTTTCACTTGCTTTTCTTGATCTGATTAGACACATTATTAATTGGTTTTTACAATATCTAGCATGTAAACGTTGAATATTTTGGATTGTGTTTCATGAGCACTGCTTTTTTCGTATGTTCTTCCTCAGAATTATGTTCTTAGACCATTTTATTTCACTTTAGTCTCAACACCTAGCAACTGCGCCCAATGGCGTTAAGTCATAATTTGAGTCAACACCATTATGCAGATGATACACACATTTACGTTTCTTGATCTACTCCTAATGCTAATTACTTCTTAAATCAGCTCAGCGTATCCACCCATCTGTTGACAACTTGAATATTGCTTATCGATTTTGAGATTGACTAACCCTTTTGTTTTGATGCGCCTCTGTGCTTGGTTTCCGAGGACTTAGGCGTAAAAGACGTCACCTTATTATTGGTATTATTATTATAATAATTATTACGTTGGCTTTCCCCCTCACAAAACACACACACATACAGATGTAGTATCAGCTTCTGTCACCGCCGCACATCCCACGTCTGTGCACCTAATAAACACCTCCATTTATTCAAAACGCGCGAATCAAAAGCCTCCCGCCACTGATGAATTAGGGGCGCGGTTGAGTGCCGCTTGAGAAGTGTCTGGTCACGTCATTCGTCGCCGTCTCCGAGTCGCTGAGGTTGTTATTGTTTGCTGCTCCGTCTATTCAAAGCTCTTCGGCCGACGCAACCATGCCGCGACTTATTGTCGTTATTTGTACAGCTGCCTACGTAACAATCTTGTGCAGTCACTCAACGTAAGTTTTACATAACGGTCTGAACGAACGTTGTTGGTTGTTAGGGGATGGTTGGGACCTGTGACAATAGAGGAACATTAAGCTTTGTTAATACTTATCAGGATTTTAGTTTTGCGAGTTGTCTAGAAGTAGGTCATGCAGCTTACAATTGCAGGATCATTTGACTAATTACGACAACTAACGGCGCGTAAAATCGCTATTGATGTTATGTGTTGCACCATGTTTGCATGATTTTTGATCATGTCTTTGTTGTATTCGTTATACATGGACCATACGTACTGGCGAGTTGTAGATAATAGTGTATTGACAATATGGGATGCATAATATGTCAATAACTGAAGTAATTCTTGGTATGTTCTAGTCTTATGTATGAGTAAACTCGTTTTGCATCTACATTTGTGGTCAGGCACCCACAAGCTGAAAACTGTGGAGTCGGTTGGGCTGGTTCTTGGTTCCAGTGCAACCATCACATCTGTTTGCGTTCGATAAGGCATGTGTGTAGCGTTCGAATATGGGTAGCGTTCAAATACGGGTATAGTACGATATATTAAGGTTAGCGTCACATAAATTAAATCGATCCTGGATGCTACGATATCATTGATCAGTTGCTAATTAAAATATGACTTGTGGAACGCAGTGGCGCAGTCTTTAGCGCTTCGGATTCTCAATCGAGAGAACCCTGGTTCCAATCCTGATACTGCTGTTTCGAAAATTCAGCAAATTCTTTGGCTCTACGTATTTCCAATTAATTCAGTTATATGAACGGGAACCTAGCAATAAACAGTGGTGGGTATTTGAATAATCTGCGGTGTGGCTGAATTTTATTTTTCAAAGACTTTGAGATGGTTTTCGGTTGAAAGTTGGTTTTCGGTTGCCAGGGAGTAAAGTGTAAAGCGCTTTGAGCATTCGTGATGACTGGGTACTTCGCTACATAAGAGCATACCTTTACTTTTTACCTGTTTACTTAGTTTTATATAATTACTAACGATTGAAAACGTTGGTTGAATTTTAATATACCCGCGAAGAGGAGAAATGCGAGAAAAAACGATTGTTTGCAACATCCGTTATGTGTCAGAATAATCAGTTATTCTAATTAGGGTTTCCAGACCAACTGGAGAGCGTTGTACTACAAACATAACAACATTAATTAAAAGGTTCCTGTAAATTTGGATTGCAAATCCACATCATGTATGAATATGTGTTACAAAAAAATGTAAATAGTCGGAGTGCTAACTAAAACTAAACTAGTATTACGGAACTGATATTTATGCAAACGTTCGTTGATGTATAAGTCGTTGCACATAATTCCTGTTGTCTACTGTAATAAAAAATCACGTTAACTGCACCGATCGGTTTTATATGTAAAAGTGTTGTTATGGTTCAAAGGACCCCATATGGTGACTCAAAGGATATGCGGTTGGGGCCCCTTGAGCCACTTCACATGCTTCCACTACTGTTCACATATTTGGAAATTGATATATCACAGCTTCATTAATGCAACGATCATATTAAATGACATACGTACGTTGTTTATATGATGACAGTGCAATTTTAATGTTAAAAACTGTACTGTTTTCAAGGTGTATAATTGATGACATAAAAAATGGCTGATAGATCCTAATCTTCCCCTATAATACTTCTATTCTATGTACGCTTGTACTTCTCGCGCCTTTAGCCACAAGTATAGCAAAGCTAGCTTTATATATTATTATGTAATTGCTGTTTGATTTATTTCGTATTTTAATAGTTAATATGTAAGTTAAATGAAACTCATAATTATACGTTTTGAAATCGTAGACAAATTCCGGATACTTCTTTATTACAAACAAGATCTAGGTTGCATAAATGTTTCATAACGTTGCCCGTATTGAACCCATTATGTAATTATTATCTACACATAATTTTAGTTGGTGTATAAAGTATTGCTTTATTGCACATCGATTAAGCCCTCATCGTTGTATGTACAGTTACACCAAACAATGCATTAGCCAGACATTGGTATGCCATAACACATATGTTATGAGTCTGCTTTTCAGATGGGCGTTTTCTTTACCAAACAAGCCTCGCAACCACCAGCCAGGCCGCTGTAAACAGGTTCCGGGTACCGGTAAGTTTTGTTCTGTTGCTGCTTGCTTGATACCTCCATCGACCTAGTCTGATTGCTGGGGCCGTTCTGCAGTTACATAACGAATATAATAATAAGGAGACGAAGGTGTTATTTAGTTTGTGACTACGTGTTTAAAATCAGTAATATTGTTATTTATTGGTAGATGTTGTTTCAGTACAGTACTCATTCACATCTACTATGTCGTGGAAAGTGCAAATTAAGTACTTCATGAAATCCTATAGGCATCGTTCCATGGTGACACAAATATTAGAGCGTGAGCTTTGTATGTTTGGCTCGTAAGTGTGGTATTTAGGTTTATTTTACAATGTTGTTTTACTGTGCAAAATATAAATGCAGATGGGTGATATTGGTGTATTATCCATGGATATTGAATATGCATGAACGTAACCATGTTAAATGTTATGTGATGTCGGCATAGAAACCGAAGTGGCGCTAGCAACATAAAAATTACTGTTCAGCGTTTTTAGGTAGAGAAACCGCATAGTTTGATTTATGATCTGTCGAGTCATAGTAACTCGAAATATGATATGACGCAATTCGTTGTTATATGATATGGCGTAATTTAGAGAACCACCGTAACGCACAGTGTAACCTTAGGACGTTTTGGCGATGTTTGGGCCTGATGTCAACGTTTATGTAAGCATTGTTATTTACCATGGATACGTTTGTGCAGTTGGAGAAGAGATGGCTCTTTTTTCTCGTCAATCATACGTCAATCGTGACTATGAAACGTGATTACTCTGTTCAAAACTGCAATACTATTGTTTTCAATAATTCATAGGTATTTCATTAAAATAACATTTCAAACAATTAGTGTGTACATAGTATTAATGACGTAACCTGTTCTGATTTGGAATATCGATTCCCTGCGCTAAATTGTGATTAGATGTTCGTGAAAATGGCCTATTCGATTTACGCTCGGCATAAATTGGCCCATTACCGAGGTTCCACTGTGTGTGTGTGTGTGTGTGTGTGTGTGTGTTTGTGTGTGTGTGTGTGTGTGTGTGTGTGTGTGTGTGTGTGTGTGTGTGTGTGTGTGTGTATAAGCATAACTTCATCAGGGCTCTTGTTGGTGACTATAATCCTGTCTTTGCATGCCTGTTGGTTGCTTTGGCTACACTTATCGCATTTAGTTTGATCATCTCAGTGATGTTTTCGCTCAAGGTGTCGATGTCGTCTAGTTCTTTTAGAGTCTCGAATCGGTTTCGCAGTTCGAGTTGGAATTCGATCGTTTTTGTTCCTATTTGTATGGTATCTACACTTGGTGATCTCTTGTTTATCAACTTCTTCCTTTCAGCCTTGACGCCCAGTTTGATGTTGCTCATTACCATTCTGTGGTCACTTCCAATGTTGACTTGGTTGATGACAGTTACGTCAGGGACCATGTATGACCTGTCGGGTTAGGATGTAGTCAATTTCGTTTCTCCATTGGGGCTTTTCACGTCCATCTCCTCCCTGCTTTCTTCTGGAACATGGTATTGATGATTTTGTACTTTCTTGATGTTGCCCATTCTACCAACGTGACGCCTCTTTCGTGTCTCACACCTAAGCCAAATTTGCCTGTTGCCGTTTCCTAAATGTTTGTTCGTTTCCCTTCTTGCGCAATGAAGTCTCCCATCACTATCGTGAGTTGGGTTGGCTCATACACGTCATTGTAGAAGTTGATTGTGTCTTCTTCTGATTATGATGTTGTTGGTACATATACTTGTACTATCTTCAGTTTGTAGGGCTTTGTTATGCATAGAACACGTTCTGCTACTCTGGCGCTGATGCTGTTAACCCTCACTGTACAATCTTTTTATTTCTTGGTTATAAGAAAGCCCACTCCAATTTGGCCGTTGTTCGCCGTGAAATGGTATAGTTGATGGCCGCCTTGTAAGTAATGAAGCATTCCTCTCTTCTTCTGAGTTCTCCGATCCCGATCACATCTTATACCAACCTGGCTTCCCTAAGTTCTTCCTCCAGTTCTTGTATCTGTTCATCTCTTAGAAGTGTTCTTACGTTATATGTTGCTATCTTTAGTAAACTTACCTTCTCTCGGCGGCTCTTCTTGACCAGAGATTACTTGCACCTCCTGCATGTAGCCGTAATTGACCCGAACCGTCTCCTTGGTCATAGACTGTTTCGATGCTGCTGGAGACTCGGGGCCTAGGTTTCATTGTACTTTGCATGCTGGTGTTGTTGGTCTACCCTTCCGTGCTGGCCGGTGTAGGTTGGAAGGAGGGGGACAACGTAGGGTGAACGAAATTGCCCAAGTTTCGACATGACAGCCGAACCAGTACCGAACCAACGCCCGGCCGGCGTCGATATTCGAACCCCCGTACCTCCGATCGACACTCCGGCACTCTAACTACTGGGCAACATATATATATATCATGTATATATATATATATATATATATATATATGGCGCTACAACCGACACACACACACACACACACACACACACACACACACACACACACACACACACACACACACACACACACACACACACACACACACACACACACACACACATGTATATATGTATACATGTACATATATATGTGTGTGTGTGTGTGTGTGTGCATGTCCGTTGTGGCGCCATCCAAAGTACGGTCATTGTTGCTGTGAACATAGTTACCACGCAATGGTCGGGATTATTTTTACATAATCATATTATTGCAAGTAATAATTTTATTTCATCGTTGTAATCACGGTTCAATCCTAACATTGTATCCCTGTTATTGTTTCGACGCAATGCTTTGTATCAACACGTATTTATTTAGGTATATTTACATTCAATGTTTCATCGTTTTGTTATATCCTCTAGATGTCGGCGCTGTGGACATTCAGGTGCTACCGAATGGATTGGCCTTTATCACATCAGTAAGTTCCTGTGGTTGTTTTGTTTGTTCTTATTGCTACTACCATTGGCGGATCTAGGAGATGCTTATCAGGTACCTGGGCGTCTGCTTCTTCCGGTCAAATTTGTCATTGCATAATAATTAGTTATGTAGCAAGTACACTTCAGCATCACCACACACTTGATAGTTTCACCGTTTTGGTAAAACACTCAGCAGTAATTACAATTGTTTACTTTAATGTTAAATGATTAAGCTGAACATGAACGAAGACGAAAACATGTTGTTGGGAAGATATGGATATTCCGTTATGTTTTGTTCGATGAAATTCGCTGGCTACTTTACTTTACTTAACAAATCAGGGAAAGACAAACTGTTAGTGACATAGTGACATGTCCCACATTTATTGACTGGAACTCTTGTAGGCGTACCAGATATCGAAATAAACGTGTCACAATAATAAAAAACAACATACGTAACTGAAAGTGGAATAATCAGATGAAACATATCACCAAACACGCAAACGAACGGTTATCCGAAATATATTGTTTGTGCGCAACTTAAATTACAGTAAAGTTCTAGACGACTGAAGAACTGGGAAGAGTAGGAATTGGTGACGTCGAGCTTTCAACAACAGTGGTGACGTCCGTGCGATTTTAATGATGTGTCGTCAACAAGGTTAATCAACTAAACTGCTGACATAATATTTTTATTGTAGCTGTTAATTATTAACACTTTTTGTCGGATGCATAATCCCCCAAATTGCCTTTTCTTTCCGTTTAACAAAACTTCGATCAAAGTTATAACAACGACAATTCCTTCATAGTCAATATCATAAGGACAATAACATAATTTGGTTGAAATGTTGCAGAAGTAGTCGAAATACAATGATACACAATTTTGTTTGACACAAACAATAACACAAAAATATAATCGTTGTTGTTGGACAGGGCCTGGACGCAAACGTTCGTGGCAACATATTGCTGTTTGACTTCAAGAAGCGCATAGATGGAGCACAGGTGCTTGACATCGTAGGGGACCTCGACAGAACCGGTTTCTCTCCTCACTGTTTAAGAATCTGGAGAGAAACCAATCGCAGTAAGGCTTCTTCCATTATAAGACGTTATATTTTATTGTCTCTGGTCATACAATATATTACCATTAGCATCACTTATTCGAAATCAGTACTTGTATAATGTGCATAGTCGTACTTGAGACTCATTTATGTTCGTACACTTATGTAACTAATGCTGGCAGTCAGAATATTCGTGGTTATAATGTATATTTTAAATTATTCCTTATGGCTTATTGTATTTCTTATTTTCAGACTTAGTCTACATTTTTGTTTCCAATACTCCTGGAAACAATACAAATACAGTTGAGAAGTTTCGTTTCGACGAGAAGACACGAAAGTTGTACCACGTTCGAACATACAAGGACCCAACATTCACGCAGTCAGTGTTGCTAAACCACATCATCTTTACTAAATACTACCATGCAGAAATTGAAACAACACTAAATCAAGTTACCCGTGAACCGGTTTGATATTTGTGACTCTGAAGTGGGCTTTCAGATTCAGGTTCACGTCGTAATTCATACTTTTGATATTATGAGGAAATATCCACTTAGGAAACTACAGTGTTGATCTCAATCGATCTCTTTCTAGAACGGCGTAGACAAATATTGATAATATATTTGTGTCGCTTCGTGAATGAAATATATAAATCAAATTTAATGAGGTGATCACTTTTTTGTGTGCCCCATTAGCCTCGTCGACATCGTGGCGACAGGAGAAGACACTTTCTACTTCGTCATCTGCTACGAGTTTAACTGGATCTTGGAATTTATCTTTGGCATTCGCGCTGGCAAAGTCGGATTCTACGATGGCACAAGCGGACGTATTCTTCTAACGAAACTTGCCACTCCGGTTGGAATAAACGCGTCACCAAATGGCAAGTAGGTGTCCCCTGTGTTATTATGTACGCGATGTCTTGACGATAATCCTGGTGGTAATGACATTCTTGATCAGGAAGCTTTATTTCTTTCTCTAAACGAACGTCCCACCATCCTCGTCCCACCATCTTGTATATCTCTTTGAAATGCCGAATTTTATAATGCACCGTAGTACGTTTATAAAAGATCATTGCATGATCTCTTTATGCAGCTTTGTGACCCGATGACATATGCAATAATACCGGCCGGTGGATGTTATTGTCATAACACAACGGTAATAGATAAGGGTTAGGTGGTCACAAAGTGCCAATTTATTTAAACGGACGATTCAATAGTATCCTGTCCGTGAATCCTTCATGTTTATATAACGGTCTTACGAAAGTAGAAATGGCGTAAATAAATATGTTGAATAATATATTAAATTGAACGTTAAGTAATTGACATGTTTGTATACGACTAATGTTCGTCTTGACAATATTACAGATACGTATACTTGGCGCAGTTTGGTGGGAGAAGCGTGAATGTCTACAACCGGGAGTCGGACAACTCTTTGAGGTTGAGGCAGGTAAGCTAATGTATGTAACACATCAGAATCACAGGAAATGACCCCCAAAGGTGATTTTGAGTTGCTGTCATGCGGAAATGCAAGTATAATATTATATTAAATTGATTAAATTCTAGGTGGTTAATATATTCCATTATAGAGAGAGAGAGAGAGAGAGAGAGAGAGAGAGAGAGAGAGAGAGAGAGAGAGAGAGAGAGAGAGAGAGAGAGAGAGAGAGAGAGAGAGAGAGAGAGAGAGAGAGAGAGAGAGAGAGAGAGAGAGAGAGAGAGAGAGAGAGAGAGAGAGAGAGAGAGAGAGAGAGAGAGAGAGAGAGAGAGAGAGAGAGTTGTTTACGTGTTTCAGGTGGTTCCGTTGTACTCGTCGGCCAACTTAATTGACGTTGACTTGGCGACTGGAGACTTGTGGGTGGGAGCGAATGCAGACGCCTACCTGATATTGAAATATTTTATGCCACCTCACACATCTATTTCGCCGTCGCGGGTAAATACTGTTAGAATACATCGGTACAAGTGTGCACGAGTCTCCATTAAGCGACTATAAAAAATAACAGTTTGGTGTGTCTGTATCAACATCCCAACACCTTAGTGCTTAGTCGAATACATAGGCATATATATGTATATCGCAATAAACATAGGTTAACTTCTTACTGTGTATTACATCCTCCGACATATGAAATGACATTAGGCCTAACATTCCATCAAACAACACGCTCACGGACCACATAGCAAGAGAAAACCACATCACAGATAAGTAGAAGGGAGCGAAAATCATAGACAGTGAGATGAATTCGACACATAAAACGAGCCATCGATATAAGAAAGACCAAACACAAATCAATGAAGACTAGGGCAACTACGATATATCTCACGTGTAGGATTACGTTATTAGACGTCACACGTACTGATGAAATTTGCAGGACAACCAGATGAAACCCTACACAACGTAATTATCGTGTTCAATATGTCAAAAAGATAACGTTTAAATCAAATGATCTGGTCCTGAAGAATGTTCAATAATCAAATATAGTAATTGCTTATTTGAACAACCTAGTTTCAACACATGACATTTGGGTAAACTAGTTTAACATTTGAGCAGATTACATTATGCTACGTGGCAAATGTCATATGGTATCAGGCAAATGTCACGATGGCTTCTGGGAACTACGATGATGGTGTGTTGCGACTGGCTGCATGCCGTTGTCTACAAACACAACTTTAAAGACACACAGCGGAAATACGCCAACAAAAACAGGATGATCAAAACAATGTGAATCCTAGAACAACAACAATGTATAAACATTTTACAAATGGGATATTAAAAGGATATAACACATGATGACATTTTACACAAGGCATCATGAAAACAGCATGTACTATGATGGAAGTTTTGTCCTAATATCTTCCCATAATCGTATAGGCTCGTGACTATGTATGTATCATAATCATGGCTAAGATCTGCGCGTGCGTGCGTGTTTGCGAGTGTTTGCTGTGTGCGTGTGTGTGTGTGTTTGTGTGTGTGTATGTGTGTGTGTGTGAATGCGTATGCGTGTATTTTTGTGGGTTCGAGTGTGTTTATGTGTGTGTGTGTTCGTGCGTGCGTGAGTGTGTGTGTGTGTTTGCTGCTGATTACAAGTCCACATACTGTTCCTAGGTGTTTCGACTAAAGATGTGCAACGGTGGCTCCACGGTGCGGCTCGTTGAGGAGATGTACTACAACGATGGACAACAAATCTCTGGTGCAACCATCGCAGTTCTCTACGGCCGGCACATGCTCATTGGCAGCCTCTTCAACAGCATGCTTCTTTGCAAATGTCGCCAGTTATAAACACACCAAATATTCCCAAGTATAAGACCATGAGCAAAGTCACTTCTTTCGTTGTTTTTATTGTCTTTATGGTGATACCTGCTCCTTAAATACAAACCAAGTATCTACAACGGTTAACACATCGTGCTCACACCAACACCCGGTGAACAGTGCATCAGAATGATTTATCTATCGGATAGTCACCACAAACCTGTTGCAGCCATTTTTATGAGTAAATCTGACACTTAGCAACTAGATTTTACATAGACGGCCGCCTCCATTTCTACCTAGTCATGTGTCAGTCAAATCTCTGTGTGACTCGTTTTCTAGTCATTTCAAAGATAAAATAAGTCTTATACGTTCTGCTTTTCCATGTCACACTTTAAGTACTGTAAATGGCGTCATATTAGCTCAACTTGTTTATCCAGTGTGCTCCAATCAGCATACAAACAATTTCATTCTACTGAGACTGCTCTCCTAAAAGTACACAATGATGTTATATTAAACATTGATAAAGGCAAAGTAACTGCACTTGCCTTGCTTGATCTGTCTGCCGCCTTTGATACCATTGATCACAACACTCTTGTCAAACGTTTATCATTGTGGTATGGCATATCTGGCACAGCTCTGACCTGGTTTTCTTCATATCTAACCAATAGACATCAATGTATAAAGATAGATAATTACTTTTCAACCTCACTCCCCATTTCATGTGGCATTCCCCAGGGTTCCGTTCTTGGGCCTTTGCTTTTCACTCTCTACACTACGCCACTCAGCTCTGTAATCCAAAGTCATAACTTGGATCATCACCTTTATGCAGATGACACACAGATCTACATTTCCTTGGCCACGCCCGATATATGTCATTCTCTAAACCGACTCAACGATTGTCTCCAAGATGTTTTTTCATGGATGACCGATAGTAAATTAAAGTTAAATGCAGACAAAACTGAATTCCTCATCATTGGTACTCCAATGCAGCGAGATAAACTAAATGACTTTTTTCCAACATGCATCCTGAGTCAAACTATCACACTAGCAGCATCAGTACTGAATCTAGGAGTGACCTTTGATTGCTACTTCAATTTCAGACAACACATATCCCAAACGTGCCGTTGCTGTTTTTATCATATCCGTGATCTTCGCCGCATTCGCCGACATATGTCGCTTTCTGTCGCTAAAATTATCGCAACAGCTCTTGTTAGCAGCATATTAGATTATTGCAATTCCCTCCTTCATAATATTGCTATCAAGGATATTGCAAAACTACAACGCGTCCAAAATTGTTCAGCAGGGTGGTCACACAATCTCCTCGATTCTCCCGCTCAGTGCCACTTCTAAAATCACTGCATTGGCTCCCCGTGCGATATCGCATTATGTTTAAGATCTGCACAATCACCTAACAAGCCCTGTCATCCATCCAAACTAGTTATTTACACTCAATGCTCACACCAGCCAGACAAGCCAGACTACTTCGGTCGTCTAGTTCGAAGTTGCTATCTGTTCCTAGAGTTAAGACAAAGGCTGGAACTCGAGCTTTTTTAGTTGCCGCGCCAACTATATGGAATTCGCTTCCCGTTAATGTTAAATTAGCAGAAAATATTGTTACATTTCGTCGTCACCTAAAAACCTATCTTTTCAATATCGCCTATCCTCCCTAGCTTCCTAGCACATCCATCCATTTGTTGACGAATTTCGCCTAGCACACGAGAGTAGTATAGAGGGTCTGTACGACCTCAAACGCCTACTTATAAAAAAGAATTTAATGACCACTAAACGATTCGGCAACCTACTTATCAAAACAAGATCAAAGGCTTTTTTTGACACTAATTAGTTTCAGCAACCTACTTATAAAAAACATGATTGATGAGCGATGTAATTTGATACTAATTGGATGATTGATTACCCCTATACTAGAGATGCCACCTAGCGGTGAGTGCAGAGAGTAGTTTAGTCCTAGTGATCAACGTCGTACCTAGAGTGTGCTGACGTAAGCAATAATATCGCGATAACCACGCTAAAACCATTGTATAAACCACGCTCAAACCATTGTATAAACGTCGATTATCCAACTTTTAGTTTCGTACTTTCACCTAGAGCGTGCTGACGTAAGCAATAATATTGCGCTAACCACGCTAAAACCATTGTATAAACGACGCTAAAACCATTGTATAAACGTCGATTATCCAACGTTTAGTTTCGTACTTTTAACGTTTCGTTTTTGAAATGTCGTCGATAGATGCCACCTATAACCGGGGTAAAACCAATGACCTTAGGGGTCGAGTCGCAGTTCTAGTATATAAGCGATGGCGGTAGCGGGTGATCGGTAGTCGGTATGATGTCGTCGCCTATAAGGTTTGGTGGATCGCGGTCGTTCTTGTCGAATATGTATATGTGTCGAGTGTCGGCGTTCGGTCGGGGCTTTCGATCCGTCGAGCACGCCTATCAATATAGGAAAGCGATATTCTACGACGACGTGGAATGTGCCGAAAAAAATCAAAAGTTCGCGAAGCTCTTATGCAGCGAAACGACGCGGTTACGACATTCGACTAAAGAGAATGGAAAACAAATGGACCGACGTTAGGGTGAGATGTATGAAGATGTTGTTGAGGAGGAAGTTTGATGGATCGAGCGATTTGAAGGCTGCACTGTTGGCGACCGGGGACGCCGAATTGGTGGAATGGGTAGCGAGTAGGGAGGGTTTCTGGGGTAGCGGAATCGCGGGTGATGCGGGGAAGAACACGCTCGGTAAACTGTTGATGAAGTTGCGCGATGGTTATAAAGACGCGTAAAAAAGTGTTCGTCGTTCAGTCGTGAAAAATGAACGGACCGTCGTTGAAGCATCCTTTTACGTGTATAGTAGCCGGTCCTACGGGATGCGGTAAGACGACGTTCGTCGAGCGTTTGATACGTTACGACACTATGATCGATCCGCCGCCGGAGAAAATCCTGTGGTGTTACGGACAGTGGCAGAGCGGCTACACGTCTATGTCTTCGAAAATAGAGTTCGTAGACGGCCTGCCGGATCCGAAACGTTTAGACGGTAAAGCGAGAACGCTTCTAGTACTCGACGACCTCATGGAGAAGACCGATAGCCGGGTGACGGTACTATTTACTAAAAAAAGTCATCATTGTAATACGTCGGTCGTACAATTGCGACAGAACATGTTTCCGAAAGGGAAAGAAAACCGTACAATCAGCCTGAACGCTCAATACATAGTGCTATTCAAGAGCCCTCGAGAGGCGGGTGAAGTAGGTCACCTAGCGAAACAGATGTACCCGGGAAAGGTCAACTACATGATAGAGGCTTTCAAAGACGCGACGTCGTCGGCGTACGGCTATCTATTCGTGGATCTGAAACAGGAAACGGAAGAGGACATGCGCCTGCGTACGTGCATATTTCCGGACGATCGTCTTCAGTACGTGTACGTACGGAAGGGTGGCGGCGGTGGTGGTGGTGGTGGCGTCGGCGGCCTATAAGAAGAGAGGGACGACGGCGCGTCCGTTTATTAGTCGCTATGACGGGGCGCGCGGTGGCAGCGAAGAGACGACCGAAGGTGGCGGGACCGACGAATCAAATAAAGAGACACATCGTTGCCCTGCAGCTGTTGGAGAGACATAGGCGGAACATCGCTCTGCGAAAAGCCCTACTCGCCCACGCGGACACCGGTCTCATTTGTAGCCTGTGCAATTGCGCGTACAACATTCTGAAAGGGAACGTGAAGTTGTCGCCGAAACAGAAACGCGTATTGTCGAAATACCGGGATCACCTGCGTAAACTCGTCGACAAACATGTTACGCGTAAGCAGAAGCGTGTCATCTTGCAAAAGGGTGCGGGTGGTTTTCTGACGGCCCTGCTAGCGCCGTTAGCGAGTACCGTTATCCTGCCGCTGCTCAGACAGGTGTTCGGCGGCGGCAGCGGAGGGTGATTGATGCAGTACGCGAAGAAGATGGCGTTGGTCGATCCACGATTGGTGGAAAGCCTTCTGCCACGTGTCGATCAGTCGTCGACCACGCCCCGATCACGTGAGCTGAGTAGCCTTGACAGCGACATGAAGGACATTCTAGAACGTTCGGATTTATTGGAACGCGAAAAGGTAGCGTCGAACAATCAACTGCTGAGTCGGTACAATACGACAGATGCGGCTCGAGCGGCGTAACCGGTACGCGTGTCGGTGGTCAACAGCGGCGAGATGCCTGCGGTACCGGCGGCGGCGGCGGCGGTGGCGCCACCATCGTCGGAGGTGATAGAGCGCGAAATCATAGCCAGTATGCCGAAAATGTTGAAAGGGAAGGCGGGACTGCTTATCGAAAAAATGAAAGCCGATCCGTTGTCACGATGGAACGATCGCGGTGAATTCGTGTACGACGGTAAAACGATCGCGGGGAGTAATATGGTCGATCTAGTAAACGATCTCATGCGAACGAGACCGAAGACGACGGCGCCCGTAGGATGTCGGGAGTTCGGATTGCACATGAAGGATATGAATATCCCTATGGAATTCGTAGGCAACCCGCGCTATCGATCGTACATGGAGCGACGATAGAAGCAGCTACTAGAAGAGGCGATGATGATGCCGACGACGTCTAGTTCATCTGCGCCGACGGAGTGGAGACGTCGTCGGATGCGAGGCGAGCCTAAACGCAGACAACGATCCTCTTCGTTGGACGTCACGGCGTGGGGTACGTTGTCGTGATACCGTCACGACGCGCGATCATCGTCGTCGTCGGCTTCACCATCGCGCTTATCGCACTCTATATAATAATCATCGTATCATCATCGTCGTCGTCGTCATGGTGTCCGGGTGGAGTCGTCGTCCAAAAACGAAAGCCTCGACAGCAACGAAACGACGACGACGACGAGCTCAGTAACGTGTACTTCGATCCGAAACGGGTGGGGAGTTATGGAGGCGTCGACGCGTTGCACCGGGCGTCGAAGCTCCGACGTCCGGCCGTCGAGAGGTGGCTAGCGTCGCAGGACGCCTATACCCTACACAAACCGGTTAGACGTCATTTCAAACGACGTCGCGTCAACGTGGGCGGTCGAAACCAGCAGTGGCAAGTCGATCTGGTCGACTTGACTAGACTGAAAACGCACAACGACGTTATAACATTCCTATTGACTGTGATCGATGTGTTTTCGAAGTGGGCGTGGTGCGTTTCGTTGAAGAGTAAGTCCGGTCCGTTGCTCGTCGCGGCCTTCGAGCGCCTGCTGAGCGACGAGACGCGGAACGCGCTGCAGACCGATAAGGGGAGCGAGTTTTTGAACCGACCCCTGCAAACGTTGCTAAAGAGTCGCGGCGTTCATCATTTCGTGACGCATAACGAGGAGACTAAAGCGAGCGTCGTGGAACGGTTTAATCGAACTTTGAAGACGCGTATGTGGCGCTATTTTACGAAACACGAAACGCTGCGCTACGTAGAGGCGTTACCGGATTTCGTGCGATCGTACAACAACGCCTACCACCGAAGTATCGGTAGGACGCCGGCGAGTGTCGACGCGACGAAGCAGGAGGCCGTATGGCAACGACTGTACGGGGGTGACGGCGTCGATCAAAGACAAAAACCGAAACTACGCGTTGGAGATCGCGTACGTATCAGCAAGACGAGGGGTCAATTCAAAAAAGGATACATGGCTAAATGGAGCGAGGAGCTGTTCACCGTCGTAGAGGTGCATCCGTCCGAACCGCCCGTTTATCGCCTGAAGGATGACGCCGAGACGCCGATAGAGGGCGCCTCCTACGAACCGGAACTACAACGCGTAGTCGTTCCGAAAGACAAACTATATCGCGTGGAGGCGGTTCTACGGCGTCGTCGGCGTCGTGGTGGCGGTTCGGAGGCGCTCGTAAAATGGAGCGGATATCCGGCCTCATTCAACAGCTGGATCGACGCCGAGTCGCTCGTGGACCTATAGTAGCGATGAATCGTTGGATGCGTCACACCGGCTGCTGGCGACTGCACGAGGCGGGAATATGCAACGGATCTTCGTTCTTGCCGTATAAAGGTCCCTGCTGCATCGACAGTGCGCAGTGGCGCGACGATGTGCGACGACGACGAAACTACCTCAAATCGTCGAGGAACGAACGCCGAGCAATCATCCGTCGTCGACGAAGACGAGCACGACGACTCCATCGACGCTACAACCAATGTCGAACCCGTTCCATGGCGAATCTGCGGCAACGAAAGCCCTAAGGCCGAAATCGTATTCCTCTGTCAGGTCGTCGTCCTGTACTTCGTCATCGCCGTTAGTATATACAATCTAACGAAAGGTCAAGGTGACTCCAACCTGTGGACGGCGCTGTTGAGCAGCTGTCTCGGTTACCTGCTTCCGAGTCCGTCTATGAGTGTCGCCGACGAACGCCGACGACAACACGATGGCGGTTTCGTCTGACTTTTACCTGACGCTGCCGAGCAACGCGTCTATGAAACGTCACCCCGAAAATACGTTGACGCACTACGTCACGTCGTTGCCGCGACGTTTCGACCTGTCGGGGGAGTGGGAATGCGGCGCGGTGTCGGTACAGTATCCGCACACGTGGTACAACGTGAGAAAGAAGGACGCCTACTTCTATCTGACTTGCGCGGCGGGCGAACCGGGTGTTTACACGTAGATAGACAAAGACGGCTCGACCGTGCTGATATATCGTCAGACTACGATTCCTCACGGTTTCTACAACAACTGTTATACGTTGTTGCACAAGATCAACGAGGCGCTAGATAAATTACACACCGATAAGGTCAATGCCTTGCTAGAATACTGCGCCGTCTCTAACCGATTTACGCTACGTATGTCGGCTGGTGTCGAATTTATCATACCTCATTCGAGTCGTCTGAGCTACGTGCTAGGTTTCCATACCAACACGATCATGAGTTCGTCCGCGTTCGGTCCCGCGCCGGCGGTGAGACCCGTCATCAGCACATCGTCCGCCTCGTACACGTTCGAGTACGAAGGTCGCATACGGTGAATATGTCGGCGGGCATCGAGAGTCTGTACGTGTACACGGATCTCGTGGAATCGCGCGTCGTCGGTGACGTGTACGCGCCGCTCTTTCGAAACATCGCCGTCCGCGGTGAGAACGGTGACGTTATTTCGGAAACGTTCGATCGCGTGCAATACGTGAAGCTGCTGCGGAATCAATTCGACGAGATCGAAGTCGATATAAGAGACGATCACGGCCAACCGATACCATTCGAGCAGGGGAAGGTGGTGACGACGCTTCACTTCAGACGCTGTAAATCGAAATTGTTTTAATAATATGTCGCCGTCGTCGTCGAAGAACCCGTACGTGGACTACTACGTTCGTCAGGTCGGCGGACAGCTGCCGGTCTTCGTCGGTGCTCGGGGTCAACGAGGTCACGGTCTGGGTAATTTCTTAGGGAGTCTGTTTCGAAGCGCCATGCCGCTTATCAAGAGAGGCGCGTTGGCGTTGGGAAAACGTGCGCTCAACACCGGCATGCACGTGGCGCGCGACGTCGTCGCCGGCGGCAATCTGAAACAGTCGATAAAAAGACGCGCGAAGGAGGCTGGTGCCGATCTTCTCGACGGCCTATTGAATTCGCAGCAGGCACCGCCAAAGAAGAAGTAGAAGAGAAAGAAACAAACGCAGCAGCAGCGCCGTCCCCGCGGCGGCGTCGGCGTAAAGAGAGCGCGCCTAGCGACGACGGCCGTCAGTAGGCCGAAGAGAGCGCGTCGAACGGACATATTCGACGAGTAACGACGATGGACCTGTTCAGCGCACCGGTGATCGAGAGTAGTCAGTGGATCGTCTACCAGCCGCTGACGTCTCTCGACCCTATCGAGGGCGAAGAATATACGAACCTTCGAGTATACGCGCGCTTCATGGTGACGCGGGGGGTCGGTCTGACGGCCGCCGCCGCGCCGGTGCATACGATGTTCAGTCAACTCGACGTGTCGCTGAACAACGTCCTCGTGTCGTTGTCGTCGACCAATACGTACCGCGCCTACGGAAGAAACAAACGCAGCAGCAGCAGCGACGCGGCGGCAGCGGCATAAAGAGAGCACGCCTAGCGGCGACGGTCGTCAGTAGGCGGAAGAGAGCGCGTCGAACGGACATATTCGACGAGCGATGGCGTTCGTGAACGGCTCGACGTGCGAGGGCGTGAAGGCCGAACTGGAGCTGTTCAGCGGACCGGTGACGCAGACGAGCATCGAAAGTAGTCAGTGGACCGTCTACCAGCCGCTGACGACTCTCGACGCCGGCGGCCCTATCGAGTTCCTCGTCCCGGGTTCGGGCGAAGACTATACGGACCTGGGGAGCGTTCAATTGTACGTGCGCTTCAAAGTGACGCAGGGGGACGGTACCGATCTGGCGGCCGCCGCCGCGGTGGCGCTGGTCAACAATTTCCTGCATTCGATGATCAGTCAAATCGACGTGTCGCTGAACAACACCCTCGTGACGCCGTCGACCAATACGTACGCGTACTGGGCCTACCTCGAGACGTTGCTTAGTTACGGTAGCGACGCGAAAAATTCGCATCTCACGGGTTCGTTGTGGTACAAAGACACCGCCGGACGGATGGACACGCTCGGCAACGCCAACGTCGGCTTCGAGGCACGACGCCTCATGACGGTCACTAGCAACGAGGTGGAGATGATGGGACGCCTGCACGTCGACGCGTTTATGCTAAACAGACACATACCGAACGACGTCGACACGAAAATACGCATAGTGCGCTCGAAGGACGCCTTCGCGATCATGGGCGCGCAAGCCGTACCGGGGTGGCGCATCGTGCTGCAGGCGATTCGACTGCACTTGCGAAAAGTAAAGTTGAACCCGGCCGACCAGATGGGACATATCAAAGCGTGGGGGTTGGGAACGGCTAAGTTTCCGATGCGCCGCGTCGACTGCAAATCGTTCTCGATAACGGCGGGTAAGCTATCGCACACGCACGAGAACCTGTACATGGGTGCGATTACGAAACGCCTCTTCCTGATGATGATCGATAACGTCGCCTACAACGGCGACTACACTAGAAATCCGTTAGACGCGCGTCACAACGACATAAACTTCCTCACGCTCGTCGTCGACGGACGTCAGGTGCCGAGCAAGCCGCTGCAGCCGGACTTCTCGCACAACCGGTACGTGCGGAGCTACATGAATCTCTTCGAGGCGACCGGAAAGGCGTACGAGGACGAGGGGAACGACGTATCGGCGCCGGCTACACCATCTTCGGTTTCGACCTGACCCCCGACTGTTGCGACGGCGATCATTTCAACGTCGTGCGTCAGGGGAGCGTGGGCGTCGAAATGCATTTCGGGACGCCGCTACCGCTTCCGGTGAACGTCGTCGTGTACGCGGAATTCGAGACGATGATGGAGATCGACCGGAACCGGAACGTCGTGTACGACTGGTAATGGATACGTTTCAACTGATGCGTCGTCTGGAACGCGTTACCTACGCTAAACGTATCGTCGTCGGCGTCGTGCCTAAAGACGCGCTACTTACCACAGCCACCGTCGCCGTCACCTACCCGGCGGCCTTCGTGTGCAACACCGACGACGGCGGCGAACCGGGACAGCAGTGGGTGGCCGTCTACGTGGACGCCGGCCGACGAGGCGAGTACTTCGATTCGTACGGTCTGCCGTCGCTGCACGCCGGCTTCCGCGCCTTCCTGCGCCGTCACTGCGGCGACGCGTGGACGTACAACGACAAGCGGCTGCAGAGCGTCATCTCTAACGTGTGCGGACAATATTGCGTCGCCTACCTTCTCCTCCGATGTCGCGGTATGCCGTTGACGACGTTCCAGAACGTATTCGGCACCAATCTGGTGAACAATGACTGTCTCGTATACGATTTATTAAAACCGCATCATTAATTTCGCTTCGCTTTTACGTGTATAGTAGAAATAAAAAACAAACAAACGATGTACACAATTGTTGGTGTTTATTATTACCCTACCTATACATACATACATACATACAGAAACTACCCATAGGGGGGTGGTTGGGGTTAGGTTAGTAGTAGACGAGTTAGACGAGAGTTGTTTACGAGTTAGACGAATATCGGCGCCGTGGTGACGCCGTCGTCGAGCACGCGGCGTTTAGAGTAGAAGTAGCTCAACGCCGCGCGCTCTTGAACGTACGTCAACACGGACGAGTCTTTCACTTGGAAACCGCGGTTCCAGCTGACGCCGTTGCGAAGGTCGCGCAGTACGGCGAGGAAGGTGTGCTCGTCGATGTCGGCGTTCTGTCGCTTGCTCAGTCGCTTCGTGCTGTACTTCGGACCGGCGGCGCCGCCGAAGCAGTAGTAGGTCTTGCTGCACAGCGCCACGATTCCGTCGCCGCGCCACTCTTCTTTGAAGAGACCCGGCGTTCGACGATCGAACAGGCGTCGGCGCGCGCAGCAGGCGGCCGCGTCGTCCCACGCTAGTCCGGCGACGCGCCGTCGTACGTAGGCGTCAACGTGCGCGTCGCAGCATTCGGCCGGAAACCAGAGCGAACGATTCCGGAAGTAGTGTCCGCAACGTTCTTCCGGTACGAGCGCGTCGACGTCACGTCCGGCTAGGGCGATGTACGCCGAGTCCGTGTCCATAGCGCAGTACTAGAAGAGCGGACGGGGAATGTAGGCGTCGACGAAATCGAAATAAAATTCCAGCATTCTCAATTTTGCGTACTGCAATACGAAATAGCCGATATGTATCGGCAGGCCGTAGATGATTTTGCGCTTATTCAGCGCCACCTCGTACAGCGCGTCGTCGACGAGGACGTCGAGTTGCCGGAAGCGCCGATTGTTGATGAGCATCGACGCGCCGACCGGCGTCGCATACTTGATTTCCCGGTGCCGATCGACGCGCGTAATCGTTTTCCCGTAGGAACTGTTGCCGAGAAGTTTAAAGGTATCGGCGATGATCGATTTGTCGGGATCGATATCGCCCTCGCGTCGCGCCGTCGAAACCGCGTCGCCGAAGCGGCGAAAGCACGCGATCGGCGAGTACTCGACGGTCTGGTAGACGCGCTCGACGACGAGCCCGTGCGCCAGATACCAGCGTAGGAGCGGCGTCGCGAGCACGATCGCCGCGCCGAAGTAGCTACCGACGAGCGTCCGTTGAGGTCGCGTGAGGAGATCGTGCGACTCGGCGTAGTCGCGCATGAACGGGCTGAGATCGTCGCGTACGATATCGACGTTCTTGAATACGGGCTGCATCTCGGCGAACTTGTCGCGCAGCGCTTCCGGTACGGCGATATCGCACTGCACGAGGCCGAACAGAGAGCCGTCGCGCACCGCTTCCAGTATCGTCGAGAGCGTAGTGTTCGTGGGTTGTCATCCTGACGCGTCGGGCGGCGTCGGCGCCGCCGGCGGTCGCACGGCGTGCCACTGGCACTCCCACATTTCGACGACGTCGTCGACGAAACGGCGCAGGTAGGCGGTCACGGCGATCGTCGCGGCGTACAGCGTCGTCATCGGTTGACCGTTGACGGCGTTCGTCGTCACGTGCGCCTGACACGTCGGGCACCCGGGAAAATAGCAGCCGTGAAATTGATACGCCGTTCGCGTGGCGGCGCACCAGCCGTCGACTCGGTGCTTTCCGATGCGCTTCTCGCGTCCGTTCAACTGGTGAAGTATACGCGCGCCGGTTTCCGCCTCCACCCACGTCAACCACTCCACGGCCGTACGACCGTAGCGGTGCACGCGTTCCGCTCGAAAGGTATTCTCCGCGCGTCGGCGCGTGTACCAGCCCGTCGGCATCTCCTGCATTATTGCCCATAGATAGAGGCCGTTTGCATCGAAGCCTACTATCGATCGGCACGGCGCACCGTCGCCGCCTCGTATCGACGTCACATCGGCCTCGTGGTGGCGCGCGAAGATGATCGACGGGCCGCCGACGATCTGCGCCTGCAGCAGACGGTGCAAATCTTTGTTCGGCTCGTTGAAGAGCGAGAAATGGATCGACGTCGGCAGGTCGTTGAACAGATACAACGTCAACCCCGGTACGCTGATGGCGTCCTTGAACATGTCGATACGTCGGCGCCGATAGAAGGCGAACTGGCGATCGACGGCCTCGAGAAACGGCGCCACGTCACGATTGTTATACCACACAAGAAAATCGCGCATCGACGTCATGCCCTCGTCACGCCACACCGTCGCGCAAATCTCGTACGCCTCCGCGGAGATTCCCTCGCGTTTCAACTGGCTGTAGAAAGCTTCGCGCGACAGCAGGGCGGTTTCGTCCATACGCGTGAACGCGTCGATATATTCGTACGGAAAGTAGCCCTTCGTTGCCGAGCAACCGTACGCTTTCAGAAAGCGATCGTAGCTAACGCCGGGCGCGAGGTAATTCGTTATGTTCAGGAACTTCAACGTCGTCGTCGACAGGCACATGTAATTGTTCTGACGTTTAATGGTAAACGCCGACGACGTATGCTGCGCGTCGCCGGTTATGAGCAGGGGGGTCAAGTACTTTTTGACGACATTCAGGTCGTACTTACCCGAATTGAATCCCAAAACGGGCATTTGACGAAGGTGCGTCCACAGCCGGTCGGCGAGAGTTGCGTACGGTGACGCGTCGGCGTCGTCGTCGTTGCATCGTCGCTGCCAGTCGGCGTCGAGCGCGTCGAGCGCTTCGAAGGTCGCGTCGTAGCGGGGACGTAGAATCGCGCACGCCGCCACGCTCACCGCTTCCAGGTCGTCGATGAGGCGACGCGCGAGTTCCGTCGAATCGCCGGTCGTGACGTAACAGCGCGCCGTTTCGTGACCGGGCGCGTTCGACGCGACGCTCACGCTGAGCAGTTCGTGTCGCGCGATCCAGCGGCATTTGTCGGTTTCCGTCGGCAGATCGTTTTCGGCGAAATAGCTCTCGAAATCGAACGTCGCGCGGTACGTGTAGTAGCGCAGGTCGTCGTCGCCGACGTCGATGCCTTCGTCGTCGAGCCGCTCGAATACGGACGGCGGCGGTCGGTAGACGCCGCCGGGGAACACGTGACGAACGCCACCTTCGCACGTCGCTTCGTGACATCGTAACTCGCGCGGGTTCCGCCAGAGGACGCTGCCACATTTCCCGCACTTGTACGTTTTCATGTACGCGCGCGGATCGCTTATGTACGAGAAGTGCGACTCGTACAGGTTGACGTTCAGCGTCGTGGGGTGCGCTTCGCGCGATCGACGGACTAGTTCGGCGGCGTCATTCGTCAGTCGACGATAGACGACGACGTTGATGCCGAAAACCGTCTCCACGCGATCCAGTTCGTTCAGGCGCACGCCGTTCGAGGCCGACGTGCGCGCGTCGCGACAATACTGCGCGCGCAGACGTTTAGCGTCTTTCAATAAACGGTTCGTATCGATGTGGCGGATACTTTCGCCTCGTCGGTGACCTTGCAGGTGGAGGCCGATGCATCGGAAGAGACACAGATGGTCGTCGTAGGGCGTGCCTCGATGATCTTTCGTCAACGTCACGATGGCCCTGTTGAGACGCACGTAGGCGGGAAGCGTCGTCACGTCAACGCAGCCGACAGGATGATTGATGATGACGTTCACGAAGTAGGTGGCGTTAGTTACCAGCTCGACGATCCACCCCGTGTCGGGACGCTGCGCGATGGCGTACTGCAGTACGTCGGTCGTGCGCACGGCGTCGAGGAATCGTTCGAATGAACGGCTATCGGTAACTAGGGCGGGTGTTTCGAGGAGGCGACCGCAACAGTTACACGAAGAATGGAAATATCGGTACCGACCCGACACCTTGTGGCGTAATACAAAACCATAGCTTACGTTAATTTTAAACGCGTTCTTTTGTTCGCAAAACATTTCCCTCAGACGCGGTTCGAGCACGCGCGTACTCGTACAGGCGGTCATACGATAGTTGTAATGCGACTGTACGGCAACGCGCGCTACCGACGTCTCTATGCTACGCCGGTGCTCGTCCACGACACGCTGTAGATCGTCGGGTGACGGCGCCCTAGCGGCTGCCGCCTCCTCCACCACTGATTCATTACTACTAGGAGGTGGCGAACACCGCAGCTTCAGATGTCGTAGCATAGCGTGACGCGTAGTGAATAGCGCGCCACATTTTGGACACTCTCGACGTTTTACGCATAGCGCTTCGTCGCCGCATCTTTTCGAACTCTTTACGTGTCGTTCGAACGTCGTCTGCGTCGCGAAATAGTGCCCACATTTCGGACATTGCCATCTAGTAGGTGGTGGCATTCTCTCTAATGATATTTTTTTGAGCACCGCTATTTATAACAGCGACGGTGACGGTGGTGGTGGTGGTGGTGGTAAGTACACCCTAGCGGGAGGAATGTGGTAACTAGCGGTCATTTTTATAACTACGGTGTGACTAGCGGTAATTTTTCTAACTGTGTGCGGTATCTAGCGGGAGGAATGTGGTGTCGGTCATTTTTATAACTACGGTGCGACTAGCGGTAATTTTTCTAACTGTGTGCGGTAATTTTTCTAACTAGGTAACTCGGAAACGGAAAGTACATTTTCAACGTTTTATTCGGTACTCTTACAACATTCAAACACAGCGTGAAGCCTTTGTTTCAATAGCAAGCAAATATTAATGTTCTCTATTCTACTAGTGTTCGTTCGTTCATTCCAGTCCGCTCCGGCGTTGCACGTACGTGTGCACGGCCGACTCAAGTTGCACGCGATTCATATAATCGCGCCAATTTGTTCCCAACAACCAGTTCGACACAAACTGCACCAAATACAATTCTCCTGCACGGTCCGTTTGCGGCTCTGATCACCGGAAGAAGTCGACACCGTAGTCTCGTGTAGAATATGCACTAGTCTCGTGAAACAGGGGATGAGCGATCGACGCAGGAATGTTTCGATAACGCCGTTGAAATAGCGCGTCACAATACAGCCCGGCTTATCGAAACGTTGCATGTATACACGATTTGGCCGCCCCGCACGATAGCCGGGCATGTGAACGTATGGGCAGCCTTCATTCGGTTCGCATACCCCGCATTGATCTCGCGCCTTCTCCAGAATCATTTCGCCGAGAGTCTCGGCGACGAGATCCATCGCCAGTCGTTCGTAACGCCCGACCAACTGACTCCGGCTCGGCACGACAAGTTGCCGTTGGCACGTCCCCAGCTCCTCCGATACGCTCGAGTACGGCGAGCACGTCGGTCCCATCGTCCCCAGGCTTTCGTTATACGTCTGTGGAGCGGGACGCATTCGGTTCGAGCAGCCGCCCAGCGCCTCCTCGATGATCGCCTCCAATACGTGGGCGTCACGGACTCCTCCACTACCCTACAGCACAAAGCAGTTCTACTCTTTACGAATCACCGTCAGGAACGCGTGTAGGAAGTCGCTCATACACTCACGCCTAGTGTGTTGCATCAAAGCGTCCTACAAACACATTATTATGATTAGTCCGCCTCCTTCTTGTTCTCTTCCTCATCCTTCTTTATCGACCCCTGCACACCCCGTTCCAACAACGTTCTTACGAACGAGGCAACCTCGTCGTACTGTGCGCGAATCCTTTCGTTGTTTGCAAACATTTTTTCCAGTACGCAGCGCACTTCCTAAAGCATATAAAAGCACAACTGTTAGTACATCAAACTACTACAAAATAGGCTTGCTTCGTAGGCCAACCAAAATGCTCTTATATATTGTTCGGCCGACTCGGCTAATAGTTCAAAGCTCTCCGCGCTTAGTTCCCGACCACGACGATCTCTCATTCGTTGTCGTTCGTTCGCGTGCCTCAATAAATCTACCAGTAGCGGCCAATTTTCCTCCTACAAAAAACACAAGACAACAACACATTAGTCATCGTTGTCGTCGACGATGACGTATCTCTTTAGTGTGCGGACTGTATACGAGGGGTCCCCGTTCCAACTCGTCTTCCGCACACTAATATCCACTTTAGTACCGGCCAACTCGAGCACGGTATCGCGGAGATCCTCCTCGTTCAATTCCGTCAAGTACTCGGCCGTGTACTCGACGAGATTAGACATTTGGCTATCGAACAACGTAATCCAAAGCTCGTCTTCCTCCTCCTCGCCGTCCTTCACCATGACACGCAACGCGAAGAAATATTTCGGTACAAACACTTCACCGTGCGTTCGACATATCAGGACCCCCTCTTTGTTTGTCTGCAATTTCCGGCGACAACGGGAACATCCCAAATAGGGGGTGCCGGGCTCACCTTTGTACGAGACGGCATCGATCATAACGGGCGACAGGAGTTTATACACACCGTTGACAGCACACTTCAGATGTCTCAGACTCACCACTATGGCGCGCGTCGACGCCGACGATTCACGCTCCATATAACCGCTCCGCGACAGCACCGGGGGCTGCTCGGCCGTCTCGTCGGGCTGCTCCAAGGACGCCTCTTCAGCGCTTCGCTTTCGGCCGACAGTCAACGGGGCCGCAATGAGCGCGACGGGGCGCTTAACGGGTGGTGACGCCCCCGTTGACAAGGCTGCAATCAGTGGCGAAGGTTGACTGCTGCTTGCCGCCGCCGCCTTCATCGACTGCTTACGCGGTGCCTTCGTCTTTTTTGGTTGTTGTTGTTGTTGACTTTCATCCGCCATGTTGCGGAAGAACGTCTGCTGCTTGCTGCTCTGCTGTTGTAGAAAGAATACACGTTAGAACTTCAGCGTCATACAATATAGCATTTTTCTCAACCGTTTTATACCTTTTCCAAATAACACGCATGCGCACTTCACGCTAATACGTCATCTTACTCAATTATCAGCGTGAGTGCCTCGAACATTTTAGACATTTTGTTTTGAGAAAAAAGTTTCCGGTCACGTCAGTACATTCGCCGTTAAATCTCTCCTTACATCGATTTTCTCTAATATCGATGCATCTCACGTTTCCTGACTCCACAGCGAACCTATACAACGTTTAGTTTCGTACTTTTAACGTTTCGTTTATTGTTTTTGAAATGGCATTGTCTACAATATAACGCGCATGCGCACTTCACACTTATACCGTTATCTTATTCAATTATCGGCGTGCATACTTCATCCATCCCAGGCATTTTGTTTTCGGAAAATAGTTTCCGGTCACTTCAGTACATTCGCCGTTAAATCTCTCTTTACATCGAATTTATCTAATATCGATGCATCTCCCGTTTCCTGACTCCACAGTGATCGTATACAACGTTTAATTTTGTGCTTTTAACGTTTCATTTATTGTTTGTAAAAATCCATTGTTCTCCGTTCACATTCCAATCGCGTTAAGTCACGCGCAACAGATGTCACACATGTGCGCTTAACGCATTCCGCCTAGTCTACCGAGGAATTTGTTTTAGGAAAAAAGTTAGCGTTCACGTCAGTGCATCCATTGTCAAATGTGACTTTTACAGCGAATTTCTCTAATATCTATGCATCTCGTGTTTCCTGACCCCGTAGTGATCGTATATAACGTTTAATTTCGTGCTTTTAACGTTTCGTTTATTGTTTGTAAAAATCCTTTGTTCTCCGTTCACATGTCAATCAAGATAAGCCGTAGTGTCATGCGCCGCCGCCGCTGTTTGACGACGCGCACATTTCATACACACTTTTACAAACACGCGCGCACGACGCCTCTACATCGCTCCATCTAACATGGCCACGTCCACAACTCCACGGTAAGACATTTAAACAGCATGCATGCATTTTATTTAAACAATTGTAAGTGCTTACTACAGTAGTACGCAACATAAATAGCATGTATTTTATTTTAAACATGCATGCATTTTATTTAAACCATGCATGCACGTTTTTACTACAGTTGTTGTAACATACCGTTTAAATTGCATGTATTTTACCGTTTAAACATGCATGCATTTTATTTAAACAGTGCATGCACGTTTTTACTACAGTTGTTGTAAGTACGCAACATAAATTGCATGTATTTTACCGTTTAAACATGCATGCATTTTATTTATAAGTGCGTGCATATCTCTCATTTTATTTTTACTACAGACGTATTTTACCGTTTAATGTCTCATTTTATTTCATCGTTTAAACAATGTCTCATTTTACCGTTTAATGTCTCATTTTATTTCATCGTTTAAACAATGCATGGTCCTTTGTTTATTGTGGTTTTATTTCATAGACCGATCCAACTGCCTACAAGCAGCATATCGACGACATATAGGCCGATCCAACTGCCCGACGCATCGACGACGTCGACCCAGGCAACATGTGCGGTCGCTCCATACATCCACACGTCGCCACCTCCTACGCGCGACATCACGCCGACAGGCACTGACAGCTCTGACGACGATGACATCATCCCCGATCTGGCACGGGTATTTCTCGTAAAGCAGGCCAATGGACTATGGAGAACGATCACGCCTCCCGAACTGTATCGTCGGGAAGGTTTCGGTTCCCCGCCGGAGAGCAGCAGGCAACCCGTTGGCCGCGGCCGAATGCTCGCCTCCTATCAGAGCAGCAGGCAACCCGTTGGCCGCGGCCGAATGCTCGCCGCCTATCATGATTCAGAATAAAATATTTCAGTCACTACTCACGTTTTCACGCATCTGTTTCCAATGCATAAACACCCTACTGAACGTTAGTGTATTTATGCATTTGATTTTCATTGTAATCCCACGACTAGATGTATTTAAACGCATTGGTTTCGTTTTAATCCTTCCACCAGAACAACGTTGTTTACCGTTAGCCAGCTATGCTGTCATCCAGGGGTCAAAGTCCACTAGAGCAGCAGCCGGCGGCGGCGCCTTATCGCTGCAGCAGCAGCGGTCGTCGCTCTTGCTGTCAACATAGGGTACAGTGCGCCATTCACATACGGGGGGGGGGGTCGACGTTTATACAATGGTTTTAGCGTGGTTTATACAATGGTTTTAGCGTGGTTAGCGCGATATTATTGCTTACGTCAGCACGCTCTAGGTACGACGTTGATCGCTAGGACTAAAATACTCTCTGCACTCACCGCTAGGTGGCATCTCTAGTGTAGGGGTAATCAATCATCCAGTTAGTATCAAATTACATCGCTCATCAATCATGTTTTGTATAAGTAGTTTTCCGAAACTAATTAGTGTCAAAAAAAGCCTTTGATCTTTTTTTTATAAGTAGGTTGCCGAATCGTTTAGTGGTCATTAAATTCTTTTTTATAAGTAGGCGTTTGAGGTCGTACATAGCCTCTATACTACTCACGAGTACGAGAATGCTTAATCCTTTGGTTTTGGTGCGCCACTGAGCTCGGATTGTCTGAGGATATTGGCGCTTAAGAAGTTATTTATTATTATTATTATTATTATTAGAAGCAATTTTTAGATAATAAACCATAGGTAGCTGAAGAAAAAAACTTCTCCCGATTAACTACGGATGTACATCAAATGGAGAAATAAACGCGATAAAGCAGGCATGTTCTTGTATATAGGTAAGTGTAAATTTGAATGCAGGACAGGCGTATAATGTCTGATGAAAACAGAGTTTTTTTCACTACAGAGGTCCCCAATAAAAACGACAACGTTTCTGTAATTTTTGTTTAGTATTTCGTAGTTTGATCAATGGCGATAATTTCCGGCGAAAACAATATTCACAATATACAGATTCAGTTATAATTTAAAGCTCCGATGTACAGAGAAAAGCGTATAGCTGGAACTGTGTTTTGTTCATACAGCAAACCTAAGACACTAAAGTTACGATCAAAGCAGGGACTTCGTGTTTTGCAATTGTACACCAAAGCTGCAAGCACCGGGAAGCCACAGCAGTGTAATGTTAGTGTTAGTAGTTAATTTTTTTGAAATCAAATATAGATATGTCAAAGGTTGTTTCTATCCTATATAATATTTTTTGTATTTTAGATTCACACAATATTGGTAATTTTCATTTAACAACATTCAACAGACAAACGGCAAATGGTAAAGAAAACCTGTGGCGTAATGCGAGTCCTACTTCTTCTAATCCATGTGTAGCCATATAACAAAAATTAATAATTTAATAGATAAAATCTACGTTATATAATTTTTAACTACCTGTGAGAAACCTTTAGCGTTTACGAAGATCAATAACTTGTTCTAACATGTTGACTGTTGTTAGTTGTAGCCATTTTCTTGATTGGATGATTAAGAAATTAAGCACAAGTACAATACAGAATAAAGTAAAAATTACAACATTACGCAGTGCTAATAATAATTGTCATCCGTGCCTCAATTTGCATCGAATAGGCGGGCGGCAAATCCCCGAAAAGTGCTTTGTTTTAGGAGTTTAAATGCCTCTCCATACACACACTCAAATGTTATATTATTTGAAATATCCACATCTCCCCCTCACAATGAGGCCTAGTGTAGTGCTGCCAAGTGGTGCAAGGATAATTTCAATGGTCGCACATCTAATTTACTTAATTAAAAGATGGTTAAGTCATATATTTTTGGAAATGTACAACATGGAGATGTTACCTGATATCGTACGAGTCGAGATAATGTTAAATAAGGTCACTGTGAAATTATGAATGTTCGATTTTTTGCAATGCTGCGAAAGTCATAAAGTTACATATACATCATTTATATGCACGAATCATACACTTTGTGAAAGAACCATTTCTCCCCGCGAAAATGAGATATTAGGTGATGGAGTAGGTATGGAGCGACGATCAAACAGAGATAAATGTTCGAAATAGTGTCATCCCGCAAACGTCATCCATTATAAATGGTTGCGTATATCTACGTTACCTATCTATTCATGGCAATACCGTATACAATTGGAATGCCAATTGTCTCCCCGTAAATAACATTTTCGACGGGGAGATATAAAATGGTGCAGTAGGTGTGGAGTGACGGTTAAACAAGGTCACCATGAAACCTACGCCATTCCATAAACGTTCTACACTTTCAATGGTTACTTAGCTACGTTATCTACATACACTAGGCTGTGTTACATACCGTTCGAAAGAGCATTGAATCGTCATTAAAATGAGTTATGGTTTGGAGTTGTATCCTGCTGCACTAACTGTGGAGTGCAGGTAAAACAAGGTCACCGTCAAAAGATGAATTTTCGAAATCATGCCATTCCGCAGATAGTACGTTAGCCATTATGTGAAGTTATACTTTTAACTGCAACTTTTTGTTAATGGCAGGAATTCTTGCTAGATCCGTCACATAAGGGATAAGAAAATAGGTGTATGTGGATGCCACCTTCGATTGTGAAGGTTATTTGAATGTCATAAACTCAAACTTAATTAATTGACATCTACTTGTACACTCCATTGCATAAAACCAAATATTTTATTATTTGTACATGTAGCGTCTGTGTTATCAGGTGTTGACCTTTGAATTTACTCATAAATATATGGGATAATCTAACATAAAAACGTGATCTTCTCAAATGTGTGTATCGCGTACACCAAAGTTGTTTACACACCCAATTATTCTTTATAAGCCTTTTTGTATATTTTCCTCTTGATATAGTATGCATATTATTTATTACTACACTTGCATTTGGTGAAAGAAACAAATCTTGCCCAAAATGTAGTTAGGATGTTGAAGAAGAGAGATGGCAATCGCATATTAGAACTCTACTCGCAACACAGTCGACCAACTGTCAAATGTTATGAGAAACAAGACAATTCAATATCTCAAGGAAGAATCAAAATTTCAGGATACATGGAAGCTATAGAGATTATGCTGGACATCATCAGGGCTGAGTCGATTGGCTGCTATATAGGATTTTTCTCTGGAATTATACATTGGCTAACCATCTGCGATCATACAAACTATGCTCTTCCGATGAACAGTGTCTCTGGCAGAAACCAAAAGGACCTTCAACCAAATTCCAGCTGTTCACCTAACTGAATTGATGAATAGATTATACAAGATGCATAATGGCATCATTGGCCTTACAAGGGACGATCATGCCAGGGATACGTTTTGGGTCACATGATCAGTACCCCCCTCTTCAATATGGAAGACGACGAGGAAGAGACCACGTTCAACTGCTCTAATGGTATCGGCCACGGACGAAGCATGGAAGCCTGACGCTGATGAACCAAAGAAGCATGTCACAAAATTATTGGTGTGTTCAAACGAACAGACGGTGAATACGGAAACACTGACTTACAGGTGGGAGCGATGGTCACGGACGCAAGAGTTTTTTTTTATCTCTGTCGATCTATTTGCTTTCCTGTCAAGTGTGCGTATGTCAGCTGTATCGTCGCTGACTCTATACAGGAGCCTACAGAAGAAACCGGATTGACCGACGGTGTCACTACTGGAAGAATAGTGGAAATGGTGAATGCCATGAAGCTTTAGCTATCCCCAGTCCCGCTGCCTATAGCCACATTTGGACGTGACATGAAGTAAACACCAAAGGTATAGCTGCCTACTCAATGTCCACGCACTAACAGGAATTCAACATCAACTTTTTGTAGTCATGCATGAAGACATCGAGCTTGCAAAATTTCCAGAAACAACCAGCTCCTTGTCAAGGGAGTTGGTCACGATAGGGAACTTGCATAGGCTGGATATGTTGAGTGTCACCTATTTTATTTTGTAGTACCGATATCATTATGCAGTATGCATCCTGCATGTGCTAGCAATGAGCTCAACTGCCTGATAAGCAGGCACTTGGTTGAAGCGCCTTTTGATTTTCATGAATACTGCACGAGCCTCTGGTGCTGTCTTCTCGGGGTGTTTCAGAAAATAAATTAGATGTTTAGTTAGCACCAACACATCTACCGGTGATATGTAATAAATATCATTGGATTTTAGTCGATAGTTTGAGGGATTATTTAAACAATTAAGCGAGCAGCATAACATATAACATGTAGTTAAACATTATTTCAGCCATCAAGCCGTAATCCCAGAAATTAAAGGGTTTCTTTAAAATAAAAACCGATGACCTGAAAACATAAAATAACAAGGTAGTTTTAGAGGACCCATTTATTATATTTTAGATGACCCCTTTATGTTTTGATGACCCCTTAAATTTATGTTTTTTATATGATTTCTTAAATAAATTTTTTGGTGACACTTACATTTTATAGATGACCACTAAACTTTTTTCAGTTGATCAGTTAGTTACTTTATTAAATTACCATTACATGTTTCAAAATTATTCCATAATTTAATAATAAAATCCGCTTAATTTATACAGATAAACCTTACATTTGTAATAAACTAATTTATTTTGATGACCCTTTGTGTTTGTATTAGATGATGCATTTTGATATGATTCGATTTTCCTTAATTACACAAACTGACCGCTTCCTTTTATGACGTGACAACTTATTTATAAGATCCGATCAGCCAGCCAGATAAGAGTGTCAATGATCCTTGTTTTGTAAATGATCCCTTACCCGGTTTTGGAAGACCCCCATTATTTCATTAAACGATTCCCTAATATACTGAGACGATCAGCTGGCTCATTTTTATGGCTAGTTACACTGCTTAGTTTAATCATTTAATTTGTTAGAAGACCCCTATATTTTTAGATAAGCCTTTAATTTGTTGAGAAAATCAGCTCCTTCATTTGTTAATGACTACTTACGTATTTTGTAACGACACTTTTTTTCGAGAAGACCCTTCTTTTTATCAGATGACCCCTTAATTTAATTAACGTTTTTGTCTTAAAGACCATTTAGTTTTATGAAATGATCCTATCATGTGTTGAGATGATCTGCTAGCTTGAATGACCTTTCCAAAACTACTTTAAATTTTTTCTTTAAATTGTTTGCTACATAATCTCTTATCATTAGGCATATTTTTAAATACGTAGGTGCCCTTTAATAGTTTATATTTATTTCATTCAGATAACACTTAAGTTTAGGTTTTTTGAAACTACCCTTGTAATTGTTTCAAGTATTATTATTATTATTATTATTATTATTACTATTATTTCGAGATTACCCTTACGTTTCTAATAATTTTATAATAACAGTCTTCAACATTACATTTTGAGATATCCCCTAAATTGTTTAAGAAACCCTTTTATTGAGAAACAACTACGTATTTTTTAAGATGTTCCCTTAATGTGTTGAGATGATCAACAATTATTTTAACAACAATATGTCTATGTTGACAATGAGCTCTTAACTTTGTTGAGAAGGCCCATTTATTTTATAAGATGACCGTTTAATGTTATGATGGTTTTCAAATTTATTGTGACGATCAGTTAGTTATTTTTAGTGAACGTTTACATTTTTGTGGAACAACACCATAATGTATTTTGAGAAAACCCTATTATTTATGAGAAGACCCTTAAATGTTTTCAGATGATCCCTAAATCTGTTAACATGATCAGCCAGATCATGTTAATCAATACTTGTATGTTATGAAATGTTCCCTTAACTTAGTTGAGAAGACCTTTTTATTTGGCAGATAAGCCGTTATTATTTTAAGATGGTATTTTAATTCATTGAGACGAACACCGTGAACATTTACATTTTTGATATGACCTTTTATGAGAAAACCCCTTCTTGACAGATGAGCACTTATTGCTTTGCGATGATCCGTTAATGTTTTAATGACTTCTTAAATATTTTGTAATTATACTTTTTTGAGAAGACCCATTCTGTTTATGAGGTGTCCCGTTAATTTAATTAACTTTTTCGAGAAGATGGTCTTGATTCTATGAGATGACCCGCCGTGTATTGAGATGACCAGCTGGTTCATTATAAAATGACCCCTTAATGACTTCGTTTAAAATAATTCTTTATATTGTTTTTGATGTAATCCCTTAATATTAGGCGTACTTAAAAAGGTGCTCGTTGTTCGTTTACATGAATGAAGTCGAATGAGATTACACTTAACTTTACCTTAGTTTTTTTAAGATTACCCATTAACTGTTTCAGCTGTTCGAATTAATTATATTATTTTGAAATTACCCATTATCCTTAAGTTTCTAGTAACTTTATAATATCACTCCGCAACATTGCATTTTGAGATTTCCCTTAAATTGTTTGAGATGAACCCTTAATTTGATCATATGATGATTAGTGAACGTCAACAGGGTGTCAGCATGGTTAGCCGTTAGGATGTCATTGCCGTCGTCCTCACCATCGTAATAATCATTACCTTCACGGTCATCATCTTTGTCATCATAATCATCATCATTATCGTCGTCATCGTCATCATAATCATAATCATCAACACCTTCATATCACTAATATGACGCCTTCGATGTTTTCATCTTCTTCCTCCTCGTCATCATTATCATTTATTACCCTCATCATCACTGACGTTATCAACATTATTAGCATTGTCTTAATCAGTATCATAATAATAATAATAATCATAATCACCATCGTTCTAATCATCATCATTGCTAAGGTGATTCCTTATGTGTCTTAATTTCCTCATCATCGTAATCATGTATCATCTTTGTCATCTTAAGTAACATCTTCACTGACGTTATCAATATTATTAGCATTGTCTTAATCATTGTCATCATCATTATAATAATAATAATAATAATAATAATCATAACCACCATCGCTACACTCATCATCATTGCTAAGGTGATTCCTTATTTGTATTCATTTTCCTCGTCATCTTCATCGTAATAATTTATTATCCTCATCATCTCCTTCACCGTCATCATTAGTAACATCATCATCATCACCTTCATTATCATCGTCATCGTAATCAATTTAGTTTTTTGTATTACATTACCGGTCGATTATTACAATACCGGTCGATTATTACATTACCGGTCGATTATTACATTACCGGTAGATTAATTACATTACCGGTCGATTATTACATTACCGGTCGATGTATTACATTACCGGTCAATTTATTACATTACCGGTCGATTATTACATTATCGGTTGTAACAATCGTACCGAAGTTGTAAAGACTCACGAGATCAGCGACGAGTTGAGGTCGACTTGACCGGATGTTCTGGGTGTGGACGTTTGCTTTCGTTGTTGGAGGTGAGTATGTTATTGTTTTGTGATACTAGGGCTACTAAGACATCCTAGTTGACACAGATTATGATCTGTTTGTTTGGTCACTAATTGGTTGGTATCCGTGGAAGGTCATCATGGTACGTACGAGTGCGTGGGTGAGTGAGTGAGTGAATATCTCAGTTAGTTGATGAGTACTGTTATGTCAGTACACCAGGGATTGTATAAAGCAGTTAGCCACCCGACCAACCAACCAAACAACAAATCAGTTGATGTATCCAGATTGTCGCGGTTTACTTACGTCAATAAACATTCTGCGCGTGAACTCCGTCAAGCTTTGCCACGCCAACAATGGTGGTAAAGATTAGATTTGTGAATTACATTACAATTGCTGCATGACATCTCATAAATCAAACATTCCCGCATACAGTTGCCATTTTAAAAGTTTACCTTATGTTTTTGTAATGAAGAAACACTTTTGGGACCAGAATTTCAAAAAAATATACGATGGAATGTCTTAACAGCTTGTCGGAGGTTTTGTTAGGCAACATGTCACATTCTACTGATTAACTTACTTTCTCTCACTCATTCACTCATTCACTCATTCACTCACTCACTCACTCACTCACTCACTCACTCACTCACTCACTCACTCACTCACTCACTCACTCACTCACTCACTCACTCACTCACTCACTCACTCACTCACTCACTCACTCACTCACTCACTCACTCACTCACTCACTCACTCACTCATCCACCCACTCACTCACTCACTCACACACTCACACTCACTCCACCACCTCACTCCTCACTCACTCACCTCACCTCCACTCACCTCACCTCACCCACCACCACCTCACCTCACCACCACTCACCACCACTCACTCACCTCACCACCTCACTCACTCACTCACTCACTCACTCACTCACTCACTCACTCACCACCTCACCTCACTCACTCACTCCTCACCTCACCACCACCACCAACTCACCACTCCACCACCACCCACCACTCACTCACTCACACCTCACCACCACTCACTCACCACCACCCACCTCCACCACCACCACCACCTCACCACCACCACCACTCACCACCACCACCACCACCCACCACCACCTCATCACCACCACTCACCACTCCCCACCACCACCTCACCTCACCTCACTCACCTCACACCTCACCTCACTCACTCACTCACCACCACCACCTCACCTCACTCCACCACCACCACCACTCACCTCACCACCACTCACCTCACCACCACCACCAATTCCTCACCACCACCCACCACCACCTCACCACACCACCACTCCACCACCACCACCACCTCCACTCCACCTCACCACCACCACCACCACCACTCCACCACTCCACTCACTCACTCACTCACTCACTCACTCACTCACTCACTCACTCACTCACTCACTCACTCACTCACTCACTCACTCACTCACTCACTCACTCACTCACTCACACATGCATGCTTTCTCTTACTCACTCATACATACATTATTTCACTCACTCACTCATTCCCTCAGCTGCCCACACACCCACTCACTCAGTTGCAAGTTTATGTTTGACGACCCAACTCACGAGCAGTGGACAGTGATTCGTCCATTTCCACTCTGTTGTTACCACTTTTTAACCATGCCCAACTACTCGGCACCGACATGTCTTCATCCCAAGCCGTCAGGTGAAACTGCTTCACAACTGCGCCGTTGTCTTCCGACTGGCATAAACATAACATGCTACGACGCACGCATTGAATGGGCGTGAATGCGTGAAGTTACATACAAGCTGGAATTGTTGTTTGTAACAACAGTGACAGAATAAAGATAAAATCATGATTATCAGAGTCCTGAAATGATATAAATACGTCAGATTCGACTCTACCCACTCAATGCAGCTTCGCACGATATGTGAACATTATTATTATTAATTTACCGACCACCATCGTCTGGTAGCAAGTCGAAGTCCTTTCGCCATTTCCTCGTAGAATTCGGCGAATTTCTTGAATGCGTTTCACTTCGAAACACGGAATCGTTATACTAGTTGACTTCAATGTTCGCAATGGAAATGATGACGACAAAGATGCACGTGACTTAGCTGCATTGCTGAACGATGTAAACCTAAAACAACATGTGACATCGGCAACACACTGCCGGGGTAACATTTTCGACCTCGTTATCACCCCGGTGAATGGCTCTATTGTGACAGACGTGTCGGTGGAGTCCTTGCTCACAGACAACCACATCATCATGTGTAAGTTGGTTTCATCTAAGCCACGACCAGTGCGTAAGGAAGTGATTTGTCGTAAATACGCTGCAATCAATATGCAGCAGTTTTCGTGCGACTAACGCGCTTCGCCACTGATTAACAACCCCGCCGACAACATTGAGAGTCTGTTTGAACAGCATAATGATGAACTTCGAACGGTAATTGACAGACATGCACCAGTCATCCAAGGATTAATAAATGTTCGTCCAAGACAACCATGGCGGACTGGCAACTTGCAGTTGATGAGACAGCAAGTGCGACGAGCAGAGTGCAAGTGGCGTCACACGCGGTTAGCTGTCCATCGTGAAATGTACAGTGACTTGCGTGACGCATTTAAGCAGAGCATCGCCACAACCAAAGCTGCTTATTACTGTGCTGAAATCGAAGCTACATCTCACGATACCAAAGCAATGTATCGCATTACGAACAATTTGATGGGTCGTACTCGTACGCCTGTGCTCCCCGAATGTGACGACGACCCGGGTGCTCTAGCTGAGCGATTGGTCTCTTATTTCACAGATAAGATCACTGATATCCGTACACGGCTGGTGACTGCCCGCTCGCAATGCCAATTGCCCGCATTCCTACACGATATCGAATGCCGTATTGAATAACCACTGTACGACTTTCAACTTGCTACAGTCACCGACATCTGCGGTCTGGTCGAGAAGACATCCAGCAAATCTTCTTCCAGCATTGACGTAATTTCTGGAAGCATGCATAAATCTAACATTAACATTCTTGGACCAGTGTTAACCACCATTGTTAACATGTCCATCGTGTCGGCATTACTACCTGTCGCCATGAAACATGCCGTAGTAACACCGCTGTTAAAAAGGAACTGTTATCGAATCATCATCCAATATCAAATCTGTCTTTCGTATTGAAGCTTGTAGAGAGATGGATTGCAATTCAAATACGCCAGAATATGGATGCGAACGGCATCTTCGATATTTTCCAAGTGCGTACCGTCCAATGCACAGCTGTGAAACAGCCCTAGTACGCATACAGGACGACATAGTGCTTTCTCACAATAACAAGAAGAGCGTGATACTGGTGCTACTAGATCTCAGTGCCTCTTTTGATACTGTCGGCCACCATTTACTGTTCAATCAACTGCACAGAATTGGCGTGAGTGGCAACGCAGTGTTATATGGTCTGCTGGAGACGCAATTGCGAAAGCTGCAGATGGTACATAATTCTGCAGCACATCTCATTACCGGGACAAGAAAGCGAGAACACATAACACGTGTTCTGTACCGTCTACACTGGTTGACTATACGCCAGCGGATCGAATTCAAACTGTTACTGCTGGTATATCGTGCAGTGCACCATCTCGGCCATGCGTACATTTCATCGCTCGTGTCATCTTACACGCCGACCAGATCACTTAGATCGGCCGAACAAGGTCTGCTGACTGTTCCGAGATACCACCGTGAACATTATGGCCGTCGTTCCCTCTCGGTGGCTGGCCCGATCCTGTGGAATGCCCTGCCTCATGCAGTCAGGCATGCAAACTGCGTTGCCATTTTCAAATCACTCTTAAATACTTGCTTATTTCGACAGGCCTTCAAAGAACTTTGCAGTCCGCATCAGTGACATTTGTGCAATGTTGACGTTCAGTTATGTTCTTAGGTTGCAGTTATTTATTAATTAATTTATTATTATTTTTTAATTAACATATTATATGTATTTATTTAATTTAAGAATATTATTTATTTTAGGTATTTAAACGGCTAATTCATTTAACTTATGTATAATATATACATTTGTAAATATATATATTAATTTTTATTCAGGTTTATCTAACTGACATTTTATGTAATTTTTAAATGCTACGTTTAAATCTTTTTCATTTACCTTTCTATTTAATATTTCTATTTAATATGTTTTAGGTCATTTAATGTATTTTACTTATACTCTACGATTGTCGGCGCATTTGAGCAGATTTGTTATCCGGACACACGGCGCTCTATAAATGCTTTATAATAATACTAATAATAGTGTATGTAAGTACGCGTGTATGTGAGTGGGTATGTTAATAGTTTCCTCCTAGTTGCTTTTAAGGATGCTTCTACAACTCCTTGGCAGAAAAAGTAATGCCTCTATTTTTTCACAATTCCTCCTTCTTTAAGATTTGTTTAAACGGTTTTAGTGTTTTCTGCCATTGTTCCGACCATGGGTCAGTTGTAGACGTATCACGTAGAGGAACGACGCGCAAAACGTGCCCCCTGCCCAAACCGGAGCCCAGCCGTTTAGCTTTATTGTACTATGTACAGCTAAATGTGTGGTGGCTAAGTAACTCATAAATGACCACCATTGAACATTAGTCGGAAGCGCGAAACCCACTTTCAAAGATGTGAGCTTAAACAGATTTTTATTCACACTTTTTTTAAAAGGATAGCACTATTTTCAAAATATCATATTTCCGTTTATGCGTTCTGAAACCAACGAACACTGTAGTATGTATAAGATAAACGAACACTGTGGTATGCATAAGATAAACGAACACTGTGGTATGCATAAGATAAATGTGTATGCTCTGATATGTATATATTATAATTTAAAAGCACGGATTCAAACTGATAATCAACCGAAGAAGGCAGAACAAGTAATGTCAATGTTTTTATAATTCCTCGTTCTTTAAGATTTTTACCGTTTTTAGTGTTTTCTGCCATTGTTCCGATCATCAATCAGTTGTAGACGTATTGGATTCTTAACCGATCAATAGGCGGCGCCACCATTCCGTAAGCGTCAGCCTCACAAAATAAGCACCACGCCAACGCTAGGCGGCGACACCACCACACACAATCAAATCGCTCGACCCCTTTTACTAAGCGTCGGAATCTTTATCGACCAAAACCGACGGCGCCAGTCCAAAGCGTAAGCATCACAAAACAAACACCACAAAGACACTGGTAGGCGGCGACACCCAACACCAATATCTTCCCACGCTCCAGCATCTCTGGAGTGGCGTAGTGATGTTGGGAGGTTCCCCTGGGACCCCTAACACCACAGCCACGTCGATATGCCGCTAACCCCAACAACTAAGGGGGCCCCCTCGACCTCCATTTTTTACACCGAAACTTCTAGAAACGGGGCGGGACCATCGTTGATGTCAGACATTTCAAAATAATTGTCGCTGATTGGTGAATTTCACGCTGCGATGATGACGCTTCTAGCGTGTAGCTCGACCTCCATTTTGTTTACACCGAAACTTCTAAAAAAAAGGGCGGGACCATTGCTGGTGACAAACATAAAAAAATACTCGTCGCTAATTGGTCAGTTTCACGCGACGAAAATGCCGCCCATAGCGGGTAGCTCGTTAAACGTTTGCCATATCTGCAAAAATGTGTCATGTTAAAGGATAGGAAATATGACGTAATTTTACACTATTTTACGGTTTGGTGGACCGTCATGGATACTACTTATTATTTCAATGATCTTTACCGGTCATAACCAACCCGGATGACACTTTCTATTGTATTTTTTTTATTGCGTAGCTATTTTGTGAAAATGTAGTCATGGCTTTTGGAGGTTTCTCAACATGTACATAATCCGCTATATATCTACTATTTATAGTGTTACACGACTTTTTACTTCGGCATGTCTAGAAAAAACAATGCACTTATATGCAGCAACTTTTAAATCAAATCAATATAATAGACAGGATTAAAATAACAACACAAAACATACAAAAGTATACTAACATTTTAGTTCGGTTTCATGACCGAAGGTCTACTATAGTTCAAAACCATTACTTAAATACGTGGCACATGACAATTGTTTAAAAAAATAAACAACACTAAATTTTCTGACAAATGATGTAATATGTTGCATACAAAACCAAAACATTAACCCTACCTCCTTATTTTTCATAACAGCCGTCGTCAAACACAATCCGCTATATGCCTACTAATTATTATTTATTATTATTACTAGCATTTCTATAGCGCCATATCTCCGGGACCAGCCCATTTCTATAGCGCCATATCTCCGGAACCAGCCCATTTCTATAGCGCCATATCTCCGGAACCAGCCCGTTCATAGGAGCATAAGCACATTATAAAACGTTCATGGAAACAAATATCAAAATATATAAGTATAAAAATGCCGGTAAATATAATGTTAAGATTTACCAGATTGTATATATATATATATATATATATATATATATATATATATAATGTATGTACATATATATATATATATATTATATATATATAAATATAATTACAGGGATATATAGTTACTTTTGGTATCAAAATGTTTGCAATGGTGAGATAAATATTTCAACTCAATTGGCACATCAATACTATAGACGTCGTTGACAGAAAGGCACAACATATGCTAAGCTATATTAATATTTTAGTATGGTTTCTTGAACGAAAGTGTGCAATAGTTCAAATCGTAACTTACACATCTGGTGCATAACAATTATTTTTTATCTCCCGACAATCCCAGTTCATTAGCAAATAAAACAACACTAGATTTTCTGACAATCAATGAAATATATCACATACAAAAAAAAAACACTAACACTACCACCTTATTTATCTTCATACCCAATCGACTATATGTCTAACAATTACAGAGATACGTAACTAATGTTTAAATCACAATGTTTGGAAAGGTAAGTTATGGATTTTATGTCAATATCAATGTCAATATTATACACCTGCTTGAAAAAAAGCACAACATATGCTCAGATATGTTAACATGTTAATTTGGTTTAGTGATCGAAGGTGTACACTAGTTCAAATCATTACTTATACACGTGGCGCCTGACAACTATTTTATCTCACAATAATCCCGGTTAATTTCAAAATAAACTGACAAACAAATAATGTAACAAATTGCATACAGAACCAAAATACTGACCCTACCCCTTTATTTTCCTTAACCTCCGTTCTCAAAAACAATCGCTTATTATGTCTATTAATTACAGAGATACATAGATAATGTTGGTACACAATGTTGCAAAAGATAAGATACGTATCGATTGTTAATATAAATATCAATATTACAGATCTACTTGAACGAAAAGCGCAAAATATGCTAATATATGTTAACATTTTAGTTTGGTTTAATGACCACACATGGTGCATGACTATTATTTTTCTCTCTCACAACAATCCGAGTTAATTTCCAAGTAAAATAACATTAGTTTGTTAGAAAGAAATATTATCTTGCATACATGGCCAAAACACTAATACTACCCCCTTACATTTCATAACCGCCTTCCTAAACCAAACTCGGTTATAATTATATTTACTAACTACAGGGCTGCCAAACTATATTTGGTATTGCGATGTTAGATATAGTACGTTACATAGTCGTGGTAAGTACGCATGTCAACATCGTATACATAAATAAAAGTAAAGCAAATATTATGCCACCAGATGTTAAATTTTAGTTTGGTTTCTTGACCGAAGGTGGACAAAATTTCATATTATTTCTTACATTCGTGGCATATGACAATTGTTTTAATATCAGAATAATTCCTCACCATTTCTTAATAAAATTATGTTAGATTGTCTAAAAAACAAGGTCATATATTGCATGCAAAACCAAAACACTAACACTACCCCCTTATTTTCAAAAAGCGCCAAACCTCCAAGCCATCGGGCTATAATTATAGATCTACTAATTACAGGATTTTTTAATGAAAATATTTAGAATAATACGTTGTTTAGTTGTATTAAATACCAATTTCAATATTATAGACGGACTTAAAACGAAAACACACAATAATATAGAAATTATGCCAAAATAGATTAACATTACAGTTGGATTTCGTGAAGGAAGGTGTATAATACTTAAAATCATTACTTACATCCATGGAACATGGCACAATTATTTGCCTATGAAGAGGCAAGATATTCATACGTCAAATAACACGGCACTGTGCGCTTGATAATCGCACAAAATGATGTAAAGCATTCATGAGCCAGACATTGTGAGTTATCACATCTGAAAGCGCAGCAGGATTGTTCCATGGTCAAGATGTTCATACACACGATCAATCCATAAAAGGACAATTTAAGTGTATTGTAGCATATGCTGATGCACTTGTCAAGCAGGGTTTTAGTTACTATCTTAAGCAAATATTTCTATTCGTTGGTGCATTCTACTCCTTTCCATGGTAAATTGCAACGCAACGAAATCAAGAACTATGGACAAGAACAGGTAATATGTTACAACGACGCTCTGTTGTTGTCCACGTCATCTTAACTGACACTCGAGGGAACATCCCAGCATATAATGCATTAAGAAGATGTAACACTTAGCTAAGTAGGCTTGGAAAAGTAAACCTGGAAAACAGTCCAGAAGCATGCGCATAGTTCTATTGGATAATCACAGATGTGAATCTCTATCTGAAGCCAAATAGATCAACTAGAGGATCTAGCTCGCAGAGCCTAAGTACGGTAAGAAAAATAAGAGGTAGTGTTAGTGTTAATGTTTTGGTTTTGCAAGGAAGATATTACCTTGCTTATCAGACAGTCTAGTTTTATTTTCTTTGGAAATGAAGAGGGATTATTTTGAGTTAAAAACAATTGTCGTGTGCCATGAATGTAAGTAATGATTTGAACTATTGCACACCTTCGGTCACAAACCCAAACAAAAATGTTAATATATGATGTCATCATATGTGTTGTTCTTTGAAGTATGTATATGATATTGACATGCCTTCTTATCACAAATATGAAACGTACTATTTATAACGCAGTGATTCCAAAATAAAAATGTTGCCCTGTAATTAGTAGACTTACAACCGATTGTGCTTGAAGAAGGCGGTTAGGAAGAGTAAGGGGGTAATGCTAATATTTTGGTTGTGTATGCAATATATTACATTCTTTGTCAGAAAAAATAGTGTTGTTTTATTTGGAAATAAACTGGAATTATTGTAAGTAAAAAATAATTGTCATACGCCAAGTGTATGTATAATGCACTGAACGTTTGTACACCTTGGATCATTAAACCAAACTAAAATGTTAACATATCTGAAACTATTTTGTGCTTTTCTTTAAAGTAGGTCTGTAATATTGACATCTGCATTAACTGAAAATACATTTTGATACCAGTATTAACTACGTAGCTCTGCAATTAGTAGACACAATAGCCTATTAGTGTTTTGGTTTTGTATGCAATATGTTACATTCTTTGTCTGACAAACTAATGGTATTTTATTTGGAAATGAACAGGTATTGTTGCGAGATAAAACAATTGTCATGCGCCACGTGTGCAAGTAATGATTTGAGCTATTGTACACCTTCGGTCACGAACCCAAGCAAATATTGTAATATCTGGTGGCATTAGTTGTGCTTTACTTTCAAGTAGGTATATAATATTGACCTGCATTCTTACCATAAATATTTAACGTTCTATTTTGTAACATGGTGGTACAAAATAGATGTGTAGCCCTGTAATTAGTAGACATATAACCGATTGTGCTTGAGGACGGCGGTTAGGAAAAATAACGCAGTAGTGTTAGTATCTTAGTTGTGTATGCAATGTATTACATTTTTGTTAGAAAATGTGTTGTTTTATTTGGAAATGAACAGGGATTGATTTGAAATTAAACATAATTGTCATGCACCAGATGTATTGATGCCAACATTAGCCATGGCAGTAGCTCTGTAATTAGTAGATATGATAGCCAATAGTGTTTGCGGAAAGTGGTTATGAAAAATAAGGGTAGGATTATTGTTTTGGTTTTGTATGCAATATCTTATAATATTTGTCTAACAAATAAATGGTATTTTATTTGGAAATGGACTAGGATTACTGTAAAATATAAAATAATTTTCGTGCGCCACATGTGTATGTAATGCTTTGAACAATTGCACACCATGAATCATTAAACCAAACTAAAATGTTAACATATCTGTGCCAATTTTGTCTTTTTGTTTAAACAGGTCTGCAATATTGACATCTACATTAACTGCATATATGTGTATTATTTTTCAAACATTTTGATACCAATATTAATGCATCGGCGACTCGGCATTTGGCGCAGCAGCACCGCGACTATGGAATGAACTACCGGTGGACATTTGTGCATCAGGGACACTGAATAGGTTTAGAAAGTCTTTAATGACTCATCTTTTTATTATATATTTTAATTAATTTAAATTGTTTCGTCGTGACGGACATTATTTTTTAATTTGTAGTATTATTTGTCTTAACATTAGTGTTTCTATTTTAATGTTCAGTATTATATGTCTTAAAACCGATGTTTCATTTTTAATATATTAATATACATTTATTTTATCGCATGTACAGCGCATCGATCCGCTATGCGGAAATTAGCGCTAAAGAAATACCGTATTATTATTATTATTAATTATGTAGCTGTGCAATTAGTAGATATAATAGCCTATTGTGTTTGAGTACGGCGGCTATAAAGGGTAGGATTACTGTTTTAGTTTTGTATCCAATATATTTCATTCCTTGTGTGACAGGCTGATAGTACATTATTTGGAAATGAACTCTGATTATTGCGAGATAAAAGAAACTGTCATGCGCCACGTGTTCATTTACTGATTTGAATTATTGTACACCTTCGGTCACTAAACTAAATGAACATGTTAACATATTTGAGGATATGTTGTGGTTTTCTTTCAAGTAGGTCTATAATATTGGCATTCATATTAAAAACAAATTCGTATCTTACTTTGCATAACATTTTCAAATAAAATTATCAAGTAGCTCTGTAATTAGTAGATATGTAGTAGATTGTGTTCGAAGACGGTTGTTATGAAAAATAAGGAGATAGGGGTAATGTTTTGTTTTGTACGCAACATATTACATTGTTTCTTAGAAAATCCAGTGCTGTTTTATTTAGAAATAAACTGGGATTCTTGGGAGATAAAACATAATTGTAATACATCAGATGTGTAAGTGATGATTTGAACTAATGTTCACCCTTCACGAAACCAAACTAAATTGTCAATATATCTTAGCATATGTTGTGTTTTTCTTTCAACTTCGTCTAGCAGAGAGGGTATGGCGGCAGTAGTATAGAGGCGGGTTTCGGCCTCAAAATCCTACTTACAAAAAATAATTTAATGACCACTAAACGTTTTCGGGCACCTACTTATAAAAAAGATCAAAGGCTTTTTTTGACACTAATTAGTTTCGGGAACCTACTTATAAAAAACGTGATTGATGACCCTTGTAATTTGATACTAATTGGATGAATGATTACCCCCTAAGTACACTAGAGCTGCCACCTAGCGGTGAGTGTAGAGAGCATTTTATTTGTCCCCTAGCGACCAACGTCGTACCTAGTGTGTGCTGACCTAAGCAGATTGTCCCCTAGCGATCAACGTCGTACCTGCTGAGTAGAATGTACACAAGCACGGATTAGCGCGTGCTGACTTAAGCAGATTGTCCCCTAGCATGAAACCACTGCATAATCTGAGTAGAATGTACACAAGCACGGACCGCAGAGTAGACCTACCGCAGAGTAGACCTCTCAAAGTACCTCTCAAAGTAGCCTGATTGTGCGACTATATAGCGGCGAGGACAGTGTGCTGACCTAAGCAGATTGTCCCCTAGCGATCAACGTTAGCGCGTGCTGACCTAAGCACTATATGACGCGGTTATATAACCGCAATAAAACACCTAGCGGTGAGGACAGTTACCTAGTGCGTGCTGACCTAAGCAGATTGTCAAGCGTGTGCTGACCTAAGCACTATATGACGCAACTATATAATCACGATAAAACCACTGTGTGCAGACTCCCCCCGTCAGCCCTATGTGAATGGCCCACTGTACCCTATGTTGACAGCAGCGATAAGAGCTGCTGCTGCTGAAGTGGACTATGACCCCTGCATGACAGCATAGCTGGCTAACGGTGAACGTTCTGGTGGAAAGATTAAAACGAAACTAATGCGTTGTGCGTTTAAATACATCTAGTCGTGGGATTACAATGAAAACCAAATGCATAAATACACTAACGTTCAGTTGGTGATACTGTTCGTAGGGTGTTTATGCAGTGGATACAGACGCGTGGAAACGTGAGTAGTAGAGAGAGTATTTATTATAGACTGCTGTGTGCATTGTATATTCATCACGGTGACACTTATTCCAGCGTTCGTCGTCGAATTGGGCTTTGTCGCTGCTGCTGTTGACAGGGCGGTTGTAGGCAGTCGGATCTCTCTATGAAAATAAACCACAATACATGTAGGTGTGTTTAAACAAAGGGCGCCAAAATAAAATGAGAACTATGCATGCATAAAAGCAGGCTTACTGAAATAAACCACAATACATGTACGCGTGTTTAAACAAGGGGTGCCAAAATAAAATGAGAACCATGCATGCATGGCGAGGGCGGTCACTCCGTGATGTTGGGGCGACCGTGCATACTGGCTTTGTTGCTGCTGTTGACAGGGCGGCCGTACGTGTAGGCAGTTGGATCTCTCTATAAAATAAACCACAATACATGTACGAAGCAGGCTTACGTGCTTACAACTGTTTAAACAAATGTACGCACGTGCACATGCATGCATGCATGCATGCATAAAAGCAGTGTGTTAGGAGACGATGTTTTATCCATTGTGACATGCATGCATGGTAGGCTTACAACTGTTTAAACAAAGGGTGTTATGCATGCATGCATGCACGCATGCACGCGCACATGCATGCATACATAAAAGCAGTCTTACCGATGTGTTGGCGAATGATGAGTCGATGATGCGTAGTTCATTGTGGCAAATCGATGAGAGGTTGAAAACCGATCAGGAGTGTTTGACTGAAAAATGGTGAATGAGCAATGAGCAATGACTGTCAGAGTCCTAACCTTCTGTCTATATGTTATATGTGTATGGGGGAGACTGGACACTGTCAGAGTCCCAACCTTCCGTCTATATGTTATATGTGTATGGGGGTGACTGGACACTGTCAGAGTCCCAACCTTCCGTCTATATGTTTTATGTGTATGGGGGAGACTGGACACTGTCAGAGTCCCAACCTTCTGTCTATATGTTATATGTGTACACTGTCAGAGGCCCAAACTTCCGTCTATATGTTATATATGTATGGGGGTGACTGGACACGGTCAGAGTCCCAACCTTCTGTCTATATGTTATATGTGTATGAGGGTGATTGAACCCTGTCAGAGTCCCAAACTTCCGTCTATATATTATATGGTGAATGAGCGTCAAACACAGCGGTGGCGCATGACACTACGGCTTATCGTGATCGGAATGTGAACGGAGAACAATGGATGTTTAAAAACAATAAACGAAAAGTTAAAAGCATGAAAATAAACGTTGTACACGATTAGTTTGGGGTCAGGAAACGTGTGGTGCAGTGATATTAGAGAAATTCGATGTAAAGAGACATTTCTCGATGAATGTACTAACGTGATCGCTAACTTTTTTCCTAAAACAAATTCCTCGGTAGACTAGGCAGTATGTATTAAGTGCGCATGCGCATAATTTTGTAATCTGTAGCGCGTGACTTATCGCGATTGGAATGTGAACGGAGAACAATGCATTTTCAAAAACAATTAACGAAAAGCTGAAAGCATGAAAATAAACGTTGTATATGTTCAGTGTGGGGTAGGGAATCGTGCGGTGAAGTGATATTAGAGAAATTTGATGTACAGACACATTTGACGATGAATGTACTGACGTGACCGGTAATTTTTTCCGAAAACAAATGCCTCGGATGTGTTAAGTATGCATGCACGTAATTGAGTAAGATAACGGTATTAGTGTGAAGTGCGAATGCGCGATATGTTGTAGAATAACGGTAGACTAGGCAGTATGTGTTAAGTGCGCATGCGCCTTATTTTGAAAAGTGTTGTAAGCACGCACGCGTACATGTATTGTGGTTTATTTCATAGAGTACTGAAGATCCAACTGCCTACAAGAACGGCCCTGCCAGCAGCAGCAGCAGCAGCAGCAAAGCCGGTATGCTCGGTCGCTCCCATATCACGGAGTGACCCCCCTCGCCCAATCACTCCACCATCACCACCACCACCACCACCACCACCACCTATCAGCCACGACGCCGATGACTTCGATGACGACATCAGTCTCGTGTCTCCGTTCTTAAGAAGAGGAAGCAATGGATCGTGGTACACGCCTATCCCACCGACCGAACTATTACACTACCCTGACAGACATCCACACAAGCTAGTGGTGTTAGTTGACTACACTACCCTGACAGACATCATCACAAGCTAGTGGTGGTAGTGGTGGTAGTTGACTACACTACCCTGACAGACATCCTCACAAGCTAGTGGTGGTAGTTGACTACACTACCTTGGCAGACATCCTCACAAGCTAGTGGTGGTAGTTGACTACACTACCCTCCTCACAAGCTAGTGGTGGTAGTTGACTACACTACCCTGACATACATCCTCACAAGCTAGTGGTGGTAGTTGACTACACTACCCTGGCAGACATCCTCACAAGCTAGTGGTGGTAGTTGACTACACTACCCTGGCAGACTCACAAGCTAGTGGTGGTAGTTGACTACACTACCCTGGCAGACATCCTCACAAGCTAGTGGTGGTAGTTGACAACACTACCCTGGCAGACATACTCATAAGCTAGTGGTGGTAGTTGACTACACTACCCTGACAGACATCCTCACAAGCTAGTGATGGTAGTTGACTACACTACCCTGACAGACATCCTCACAAGCTAGTGGTGGTAGTTGACTACACTACCCTGGCAGACATCCTCACAAGCTAGTGATGGTAGTTGACTACACTACCCTACACAGACATCCTCACAAGCTAGTGATGGTAGTTGACTACACAACCCTGACAGACATCCTCACAAGCTAGTGATGGTAGTTGTGTACACTACCCTGACAGACATCACTCACTCCACTGTCTACTACCTACTGGCCACTTTCTACTCACTCCACTGCCTACTACCTACTGTCCACTGACCACTCACTCCACTGTCTACTACCTACTGCCCACTGTCTACTCACTCCACTGTCTACTACCTACTGCCCACTGTCTACTCACTCCACTGTCTACTACCTACTACCCACTGTCTACTCACTCCACTACTGCCCATTGTCTACTCACTCCACTGTCTACTACCTACTGCCCTCTGTCTACTCACTCTACTGTGTTGGGACTCTGACAGTGTCCAGTCAACCCCATACACATATAACATATAGACGGAAGTTTGGGACTATGACAGGGTTCAATCACCCTCATACACATATAACATATAGACAGAAGGTTGGGACTCGGACAGTGTCCAGTCACCCCCATACACATATAACATATAGACGGAAGTTTGGGACTCTGACAGTGTACACATATAACATATAGACAGAAGGTTGGGACTCTGACAGTGTCCAGTCTCCCCCATACACATAAAACATATAGACGGAAGGTTGGGACTCTGACAGTGTCCAGTCTCCCCCATACACATAAAACATATAGACGGGAGGTTGGGACTCTGACAGTGTCCAGTCTCCCCCATACACATATAACATATAGACGGAAGGTTGGGACTCTGACAGTGTCCAGTCACCCCCATACACATATAACATATAGACGGAAGGTTGGGACTCTGACAGTGTCCAGTCTCCCCCATACACATATAACATATAGACAGAAGGTTGGGACTCTGACAGTGTCCAGTCACCCCCATACACATATAACATATAGACGGAAGGTTGGGACTCTGACAGTGTCCAGTCACCCGCATACACATATAACATATAGACGGAAGGTTGGGGCTCTGACAGTGTCCAGTCTCCCCCATACACATATAACATATAGACAGAAGGTTGGGACTCTGACAGTGTCCAGTCACCCCCATACACATATAACATATAGACGGAAGGTTGGGACTCTGACAGGGCCCAGTCACCCTCATACACGTATAGACGGAAGGTTGGGACTCTGACAGTGTCCAGTCACCCCCATACACATATAACATACAGACGGAAGGTTGGGACTTTGACAGTGTCCAGTTACCCCCATACACTTATAACATGTAGACGGAAGGTTGGCACTGTGACAGTGTCCACTCACCCCCATACACATATAACGTATAGACGGAAGGTTGGGTGTAGGGTTAGATAGAGAGAAAAAGTTGGGGTTAACCTCGCGAAAATTTTATGTTTTTGTCAGAGAGGGACAAAAACAAAATTTTCTGAAAATTTATATAACCACCTTGTGGTTGTTTAAATTTTCGCGAGGTTAACCCCAACTTTTTCTCTCTATCTAACCCTACACCCAAACTTCCGTCTATACGTTATATGTGTATGGGGGTGACTGGACACTGTCAGAGCCCCAACCTTCCGTCTCTATGTTATATGTGTATGCGGGTGACTGAACACTGTCAGAGTCCCAACCTTCCGTCTATATGTTATATGTGTATGGGGGTTACTGGACACTGTCAGAGTCCCAACCTCCTGTCTATATGTTATATGTGTATGGGGGAGACTGGACACTGTCAGAGTCCCAACCTTCCGTCTATATGTTATATGTGTATGGGGGTGACTGGACACTGTCAGAGTCCCAACCTTCCGTCTATATGTTTTATGTGTATGGGGGTGACTGGACACTGTCAGAGTCCCAAACTTCCGTCTATATGTTATATGTGTATGGGGTTGACTGGACACTGTCAGAGTCCCAACACAGTAGAGTGAGTAGACAGAGGGCAGTAGGTAGTAGACAGTGGAGTGAGTAGACAGTGGGCAGTAGGTAGTAGACAGTGGAGTGTGTAGACAGTGGGCAGTAGGTAGTAGACAGTGGAGTGAG
>CM034539.1:52562374-52596131 GCA_020002185.1 Paraescarpia echinospica | reverse complement strand
CAGTGGAGTCAGTAGACAGTGGGCAGTAGACAGTGGAGTTAGCAGACAGTAGGTAGTAGACAGTAGAGTGAGTAGACAGTGGGCAGTAGGCAGTAGACAGTGGAGTGAGTAGACAGTGGGCAGTAGACAGTGGAGTGAGTGGACAGTGGGCAGTAGGTAGTAGGCAGTGGAGTGAGTAGACAGTGGGTAGTAGGTAGTAGACAGTGGAGTGAGTAGACAGTGGGCAGTAGGCAGTAGACAGTGGAGTGAGTAGACAGTGGGCAGTAGGTAGTAGACAGTGGAGTGAGTGGACAGTGGGCAGTAGGTAGTAGACAGTGGAGTTAGTAGACAGTGGGCAGTAGGTAGTAGGTAGTAGACAGTGGAGTGAGTAGACAGTGGGCAGTAGACAGTGGAGTAAGTGGACAGTGGGCAGTAGAGTTAGTAGACAGTGGGCAGTAGGCAGTAGACAGTGTGCAGTAGGTAGTAGACAGTGGAGTGAGTAGACAGTGGGCAGTAGGTAGTAGGCAGTGGAGTGAGTAGACAATGGAGTGAGTGGACAGTGGGCAGTAGGTAGTAGACAGTAGAGTGAGTAGACAGTGGGCAGTAGGCAGTAGACAGTGGAGTGAGTAGACAGTGGGCAGTAGGTAGTAGACAGTGGGTAGTAGGTAGTAGACAGTGGAGTGAGTGTACAGTGGACAGTAGGTAGTAGACAGCAGAGTGAGTAGACAGTGGGCAGTAGACAGTGGAGTGAGTAGACAGTGGGCAGTAGGTAGTAGGCAGTGGAGTGAGTGGACAGTGGGCAGTAGGTAGTAGACAGTGGAGTGAGTAGACAGTGGGCAGTAGGTAGTAGGCAGTGGAATGAGTAGACAGTGGGTAGTAGACAATGGAGTAAGTGGACAGTGGACAGTAGGTAGTAGACAGTGGAGTGAGTAGACAGTGGGCAGTAGGTAGTAGACAGTGGAGTGAGTAGACAGTAGGTAGTAGACAGTGGAGTGAGTAGACAGTGGAGTGAGTGGACAGTGGGTAGTAGGTAGTAGACAGTTGAGTTAGTAGACTAGGAAGTAGACTGAGGACTGAGTAGACAGTGGGCAGTAGGTAGTAGACAGTGGAGTGAGTAGACAGTGGGCAGTAGGTAGTAGGCAGTGGAGTGAGTAGACAGTTGGTAGTAGGTAGTAGACAGTGGGCAGTAGACAGCAGAGTGAGTAGACAGTGGACAGTGGGAAGTAGACAGTAGAGTGAGTAGACAGTGGGCAGTAGGCAGTAGACAGTGGAGTGAGTAGACAGTGGGTAGTAGGTAGTAGACAGTGGAGTTAGTGGACAGTGGGCAGTAGGTAGTAGACAGTAGAGTGAGTAGACAGTGGGCAGTAGGCAGTAGACAGTGGAGTGAGTAGACAGTGGGCAGTAGGAAGTAGACAGTGGAGTGAGTAGACAGCGGGCAGTTGGTAGTAGGGAGTGGAGTGAGTGGGCAGTAGGTAGTAGACAGTGGAGTGAGTGGGCAGTAGGTAGTAGACAGTGGAGTGAGTAGACAGTAGGTAGAAGACAGTGGAGTGAGTAGACAGTGGGCAGTTGGTAGTAGACAGTGGAGTGAGTAGACAGTGGGCAGTAGGTAGTATACAGTGGAGTGAGTGGACAGTGGACAGTAGGTAGTAGGCAGTGGAGTGAGTAGACAGTGGCCAGTAGGTAGTAGACAGTGGAGTGAGTGATGTCTGTCAGGGTAGTGTAGACAACTACCATCACTAGCTTGTGAGGATGTCTGTCAGGGTAGTGTAGTCAACTACCATCACTAGCTTGTGAGGATGTCTGCCAGAGTAGTGTAGTTAACTACCATCACTAGCTTGTGAGAATGTCTGTCAGGGTAGTGTAGTCAACTACCACCACTAGCTTGTGAGGATGTCTGTCAGGGTAGTGAAGTCTACTACCATCACTAGCTTGTGAGGATGTCTGTCAGGGTAGTGTAGTCAACTACCACCACTAGCTTATGAGTATGTCTGCCAGGGTAGTGTAGTCAACTACCACCACTAGCTAGTGAGGATGTCTGCCAGGGTAGTGTAGTCAACTACCACCACTAGCTTGTGAGGATGTCTGCCAGGGTAGTGTAGTCAACTACCACCACTAGCTTGTGGGGATGTCTGCCAGGGTAGTGTAGTCAACTATCACCACTAGCTTGTGAGGATGTCTGCCAGGATAGTGTAGTCAACTACCACCACTAGCTTGTGAGGATGTATGTCAGGGTAGTGTAGTCAACTTACCACCACTAGCTTGTGAGGATGTCTGTCAGGGTAGTGTAGTCAACTACCACCACTAGCTTGTGAGGATGTCTGCCAGGGTAGTGTAGTCAACTACCACCACTAGCTTGTGAGGATGTCTGTCAAGGTAGTGTAGGCAACTTACCACCACTAGCTTGTGTGGATGTCTGTCAGGGTAGTGTAGTCAACTTACCACCACTAGCTTGTGATGATGTCTGTCAGGGTAGTGTAGTCAACTAACACCACTAGCTTGTGTGGATGTCTGTCAGGGTAGTGTAATAGTTTGGTCGGTGAGATAGGCGTGTACCACGATCCATTGCTTCCTCTTCTTAAGAACGGAGACACGAGGCTGATGTCGTCATCGAAGTCATCGGCGTCGTGGCTGATAGGTGGTGGTGGTGGTGGTGGTGTGATGGTGGAGTGATTGGGCGAGGGGGGTCACTCCGTGATATGGGAGCGACCGAGCATACCGGCTTTGCTGCTGCTGCTGCTGCTGCTGACAGGGCCGTTCTTGTAGGCAGTTGGATCTTCAGTACTCTATGAAATAAACCACAATACATGTACGCGTGCGTGCTTACAACACTTTTCAAAATAAGGCGCATGCGCACTTAACACATACTGCCTAGTCAACCGTTATTCTACAACATATCGCGCATGCGCACTTCACACTAATACCGTTATCTTACTCAATTATGTGCATGCATACTTAACACATCCGAGGCATTTGTTTTCGGAAAAAAATTACCGGTCACGTCAGTACATTCATCGTCAAATGTGTATGTACATCAAATTTCTCTAATATCACTTCACCGCACGATTCCCTACCCCACACTGAACATATACTACGTTTATTTTCATGCTTTCAGCTTTTCGTTTATTGTTTTTGAAAATGCATTGTTCTCCGTTCACATTCCAATCGCGATAAGTCACGCGCTACAGATTACAAAATTATGCGCATGCGCACTTAATACATACTGCCTAGTCTACCGAGGAATTTGTTTTAGGAAAAAAGTTAGCGATCACGTTAATACATTAATCGAGAAATGTCTCTTTACATCAAATTTCTCTAATATCACTGCACCACACGTTTCCTGACCCCAAACTAATCGTGTACAACGTTTATTTTCATGCTTTTAACTTTTCGTTTATTATTTTTAAAAATCCATTGTTCTCCGTTCACATTCCGATCACGATAAGCCGTAGTGTCATGCGCCACCGCTGTGTTTGACGTTGCGCGCAAACGCGCGCTCATTGCTCATTCACCATTTTTCAATCAAACACTCCTGATCGGTTTTCAACCTCTCATCGATTTGCCACAATGAACAACGCATCATCGACTCATCATTCGCCAACACATCGGTAAGACTGCTTTTATGTATGCATGCATGTGCGCGTGCATGCGTGCATGCATGCATGCATAACACCCTTTGTTTAAACAGTTGTAAGCCTACCACGCATGCATGTCACAATGGATAAAACATCGTCTCCTAACACACTGCTTTTATGCATGCATGCATGCATGCATGTGCACGTGCGTACATTTGTTTAAACAGTTGTAAGCACGTATGCCTGCTTCGTACATGTATTGTGGTTTATTTCATAGAGAGATCCAACTGCCTACACGTACGGCCGCCCTGTCAACAGCAGCAAAAAAGCCAGTATGCACGGTCGCCCCAACATCACGGAGTGACCGCCCTCGCCATGCATGCATGGTTCTCATTTTATTTTGGCACCCCTTGTTTAAACACGCGTACATGTATTGTGGTTTATTTCAGTAAGCCTGCTTTTATGCATGCATAGTTCTCATTTTATTTTGGCGCCCTTTGTTTAAACACACCTACATATATTGTGGTTTATTTTCATAGAGAGATCCGACTGCCTACAACCGCCCTGTTAACAGCAGCAGCGACAAAGCCCAATTCGACGACGAACGCTGGAATAAGTGTCTCCGTGATGAATATACAATGCACACAGCAGTCTATAATAAATACTCTCTCTACTACTCACGTTTCCACGCGTCTGTATCCACTGCATAAACACCCTACGAACAGTATCACCAACTGAACGTTAGTGTATTTATGCATTTGGTTTTCATTATAATCCCACGACTAGATGTATTTAAACGCACAACGCATTAGTTTCGTTTTAATCTTTCCACCAGAACGTTCACCGTTAGCCAGCTATACTGTCATGCAGGGGTCATAGTCCACTTCAGCAGCAGCAGCTCTTATCGCTGCTGTCAACATAGGGTACAGTGGGCCATTCACATAGGGCTGACGGGGGGAGTCTGCACACAGTGGTTTTATCGTGGTTATATAGTTGCGTCATATAGTGCTTAGGTCAGCACACGCTTGACAATCTGCTTAGGTCAGCACGCACTAGGTAACTGTCCTCACCGCTAGGTGTTTTATTGCGGTTATATAACCGCGTCATATAGTGCTTAGGTCAGCACGCACTAACGTTGATCGCTAGGGGACAATCTGCTTAGGTCAGCACACTGTCCTCGCCGCTATATAGCCGCACAATCAGGCTACTTTGAGAGGTACTTTGAGAGGTCTACTCTGCGGTAGGTCTACTCTGCGGTCCGTGCTTGTGTACATTCTACTCAGCTTATGCAGTGGTTTCATGCTAGGGGACAATCTGCTTAAGTCAGCACGCGCTAATCCGTGCTTGTGTACATTCTACTCAGCAGGTACGACGTTGATCGCTAGGGGACAATCTGCTTAGGTCAGCACGCGCTAGGTACGATGTTGATCGCTAGGGGACAATCTGCTTAGGTCAGCACACACTAGGTACGACGTTGGTCGCTAGGGGACAAATAAAATGCTCTCTACACTCACCGCTAGGTGGCAGCTCTAGTGTACTTAGGGGGTAATCAATCATCCAATTAGTATCAAATTACAAGGGTCATCAATCACGTTTTTTATAAGTAGGTTCCCGAAACTAATTAGTGTCAAAAAAAGCCTTTGATCTTTTTTATAAGTAGGTGCCCGAAAACGTTTAGTGGTCATTAAATTATTTTTTATAAGTAGGATTTTGAGGCCGAAACCCGCCTCTATACTACTGGCGGCAAACCAAACTCACCGTTCATGGGCAGCTGTTCAGGAAGCAATGCAATGCAGTTAACAAACAGATAATCAGTGCGAAAAAAAATTCTTTTCTGCAAAGATCAGAAACTGCGGCAAAGATCAGAAATAACTGTTCAAATTAACGAGACATTTTATGGGTAACACGGGAGAAGTAATCGTACCAATCCATGAATCGGCCGAACAGTTAGCGACTACTTTCGGTGATTTTTATATGGACAAAGTCGTTACTATCCGACGTAACATCGATATCGGCAACGCAATTGATATCTACGAAACAGCACTGGACGATGACGACGTGTTTGACGAGGCTTTTGAGACAGTGTCTAGATCATTTCGTGCCGTTGATTACATCCATTATCAACAAATCGTTGGCAACGTCAGTGGTACCCGTGTGTTTCAAACCTGTAGCTGTGAGACCATTGCTTAAAAGGCCGGACCTCGATAAGGAAGTTCTGAATAATTATCGGCCTCTATCAAACCTACCATACGTGTCGAAACTTCTCGAGAAAGTGGTTGAAGATCGGTTGAAGATCACCTGGACATCAACAATCTACACGATATTCACCAATCGGCGTACCGCAGTAATAACTCAACCGAGTCAGCTCTAGTGAAAGTCCAGAACAACATCGCAGAAGCTCTTGATCAAAGACGTGTAGTTGTCTTGGTCATGCTTGATCTGTCCAGTGCGTTTGACGTCAGCGTTTTCAACACTCACTTGGCGTGACTGCAGAAGCCCTGGATTGGATGCGATCCTACATTAGCAGCAGAAAGCAATGTGTCTCGGTCGGCCCGGCAACTTTGTTTAACGCTATGGGCCAATATTTATAGGACGTACAAACACATACTTAGTAGAACAGGTAATATTAAGCCCGCTATTATGTTAAAACTTTATTATTAATAATAAAACACATGCTTAATGGTTGTCTTTTTAAACAAATATTCATGATAAGCTGATGACGGTAAAATGCTTTAGGTTTAGTGTTGAGAGGACAGTGACGACAATGAGAGTTTAGATATTGAGGTTACATTTGTTTGACCCTGCTAGTAGCGTCTCTTCCAAAAGACACAGTTGACCTGGAGCGAACAAAATTGCCCAGGTTTCAAGACATCGGTTGGTAATGTGATTTGAACCCAGGTAACCTCGACCGACGACCTCCGTACCCAAATACTTTAACAAACACTTTAAAGAATTGACATTGGTTGTCACAATATAGACAATATATACTGACAATTGCAGGATTATAAGGAGCGCAACGCTTCCACGCCGTCCAGAACATCCGGTGAAGTCGACCTCAACTCGTTGCTGATCGCGTGAGTCTTTACAACTTAGGCAGCACGATCATTGCTAATACTATTCCGGTTCAATATATTATATTAAACTCAAACAGTTCTATTTATGGGAAACCTAGGATCGGAGCATGTTCAGAGTTGTCCTTCACAAGAGAGAGTCCACGACAGGTTACATATGTATCTCTCGTGTGGGATCGTTTACGTCCCCTTGCATATATACCAAATAGAAGACACAAACAACGTATAATGTTTCTTCCGAAAGACATAGGCAACGTGGGCTGACTGATATTGAAAAACCTTTCGAAACAGCGGATGGTAATAGAGTTCTAACCCCGATCCCCTAATCCCGAGCTCTAACGCTCCACTATTGCACCCCACTATGGAACATACATTATTCTGGTGTTCAGTGTCAGTTCGGTCTCTTTGCGTAAACTTCAGTGTTCAACATTACGATTGGTACAAAGGCTAGAGACCGTCAACATTTCTGGCGAGTTTTCAAACCTCAAAATTACCCAAATGACCGCCATCTTTTCAGCAAATACCGAAATTGATATTGCCAAAGCAAACAGTTCATGTCGTCTAAATGTTACATTAATTCATGGAGCGTAACATTTTGAGAGGGACCAACTTTACAAAAGGTGAAGGGTCTGTTGACCAGCAACTTATTAATTATCCACTCAGATGTAGAACCGTGCTCCAGTTCACGGTTGGGTATATGAATGTATACATAAAATTAGACACCGTTTGGGCTATTATCATGTTATTATTACTAACTATAATATATTTATTCGCCATAGCGCTATTTAAATTATGTTTTCTTTGTTCTTTACATGATATCACAAGCCATTACCATGTTAAAATAGTATTGTTACTGTTGTCGATATTTTTATTTTTATTAGTGTTATTATAATTATTACAGTGCGTGGTTTAACTGCCTTGTAGGATCCATATCGGTTCTTGTACGAACTAACCCTGGAGTACATGGCACAATTTGATAGTATGCCAACTTCAAGTTGAGCCACCGGAACACACGCTAACATCAGCGGACAGATCAGCCATGTCGATTGTAACACGACGCTGCTAGTCGACTGCAGAAAGATGCATCTTTCAAGTGTATTGTACGACACATCACGTCAGCTACACTATACAAGATCTAACAAGATTGCCATATAGACCAAGAATCAAGATGACAAGTGGACACCGACGCATTTTGCACATGGAGAATTGTATACATTAGTATATAGCATATCTATCTGAAAACTGCCCTTCTGGACTTTTAGTTTTTAAACGACACATATGTCGATTGTATCAAGTAGCACGGTTGTAGATTTCGTCGTGCAGCATATAATGATGCCAATTGTATAACATACATTTATCCTGGAAGAACACCTAATGATTTCGACTATATCTCTCTATCTATCTATATATCTATATATCTATCATTCTACAGTTTTAACATGTTTTATAGCCTATAGTTATTATCATTTTATTATTTACCTGGACTAATTATAATTTTAAGCTATTTAGTATTTTAATGCTTGTACACACCCGTGAACGGGCCCCAACCGTCCCGGATCTATCTGTCTGTCTTTCTATCTGTCTGTCTATCTATCTATCAATCTATCTATCTATCTATCAATATATCTATCTATCTATCTATCTATCTATCTATCTATCTATATATATATATACCTATCTACCGATATTTCTATATATCTAGCTATCTATCTATGTGTCTATCTGTCTATATATATATATATATATATATATATATGTGTATCTATCTATCTGTCTATGTACGTAGGTATGTATGTACGTATGTATGTATGTATGTATATATCTATCTATATGTCTACCTATCTACCGATCTCTCTATCTATCTAGCTTGCTATCTATCTATCTATCTCTCTATCTATATATCTATCTAACCATCTATATATATATATATATATATATATATATATATATATATACATATATATATATATATATATATACATATACATATATATATATATCATATAACGCATGTGTCGATTGTTTATATTGTATCGATGTTACCGTGCTGCATGTATGTTGATTGTATTCTATAACACACACATATTTATACAAGAAGAACACCTAATGATATTTACTGGGTAAGAAGAAGTAGGACGCGCATTACGCCACAAATTTTATTTTCTTGACCATTTGCCGTTTGTTTGTTAAATCTTTTTAAATGAAAATTACAAATATTGTGTGACTCTAAAACGCAACAAAACATTATATAGGAGAGAAACTACGTTTGGCATATCTATATTTGATTTGGAAAACAATTAACTACTGCCATGCAGACACTAACATTAATACTGCTTAGTCTTCCTGATGCTTACAGCTTTGGTGTACAATTTCAAAACACGAAGTCCCTGCTTTGATCGTATCTTGAGTGTCTACGGTTTGTTCTTTGAACAACCGTACCCACACAAGATACTCGTATGTCACCGCAGCGGCAGATGCCTTGACCTGGTGTGGAGGCAGCCTGCTCCGGGGATCATCAAGTCAGCATGACAACACCTTCATGACGTCCAATCCGTGACATGTCTACGATCAAAACACAGTTCCAGCTATACGCTTTTCTCTCTACATAACCTTTGTAGGCCGGTCATGTGTTCTTCGAAGGTGTCGTGACGAGATGTGTATATATTCCTGTATGCGTAAATGTAGATAAATTAGCATTCGTTGGTAAATTTGCTAGTGATGTGTTTGAGACGATCTTTAAATTTTACGTTTAAAGATCGAAAAGAATATCGATGTCTAACGACAGTGTTAACGTAACATTACAGTTACATGACTTGTAATTGTTTTGTAATTGTACAGTTTAGAATGAGATAGCACCCTGCTGGTGGAAAATCATTCAGGTATAATGGAAATTACCGCCAAGACACTCACTGCGCGTAATAATCAATTTCTCACCGCTTCAAAAACAAACTTAATGACGAGACTGTATTGTGGTTACGCATGCAATAAGATATACTTATAGCCTATGCATTAAGTACTGCTGTAAGTTCCGTACTTTATCTTTGAACTGAAACTGTATATTGTGTATATTGTTTGCGCCGGGAATTAATGCCATTGATCAAACTACGAAATACTAAAGAAAATTTACAAATACATTCTCGTTTTTATCGGGAACCTCTCTGGTGTCAAAACTGTGTTTTCATGAAACATTATACGCCTGTCATGCATTCGAATTTACACTTTCCTAATTCAATAACATGTGTGCTTTATCGCGTTTAAATCTCTAATTGATGTACATCCGTATTTAATCGGGAAACGTTTTTTTCTTCAGCCACCTATTGTTTTTATCTAATAATTGCTTCCATTTGCTAGGTGTCAGATTTAATCGCGAACATGGCTGCGGCAGGTTTGTGGTGACTACCGGAATAGAAAAATCATTCCGATGCACTGTTCACCGGGTGTTGATGTGACCAGGATGTGTTAACCGTTTGTAAATACTTGGTGTGTATTTAAGGAGCACGTATCACCATAAAGACAATAAAAGCAAAGTTTGAAGTGACATTGTGAATATCTGACGGCCACATGTTGTGGTAACAATGGCGGACATGAAAGTTGGAGAAAGGTAACAGCAACACGTTTCAAATTGCACCTGAAAACCTACAGCTTAACATCAGCATCACAACGCTATAGGGATAATAAAAGTTGATGAGCGCCATCTTTACAAATTGTGGATATATGAATATCAGCAAAGGTAAAAAGAAACATATTTCAAATCGTCGCACCTGAATAAATAGATTTTATATCAGCGACAAGGCTCTAGGTGATGGACAATATTCAAACAATGGCGAAAGTAGACCAATACCCATATTTATTTGAAACGAGAACACCAAAATAAGCGAAAACAACCAGACGGTGGATGTATCAAAACTCACGATGACCCATTAAGCAGTAGTTGACATCCACCCACTGGGCAACAAACCACGGGCAGCTGTTTTCACCATTACAGTGTTTTGATAGTAAACTCTTTCCCGATGACCAATTAATATTTGCTATCACCACGGCGTGACATGCAGCCGATAATCAAGTTCGGCTAAGAGAGAAGCCAAACCCTAAATAAGCCAAACTCTAATCACAGCTAACCCTATCTATGACTAGCCTTAACGCTAACGACAATTTAGTCCAACAATAACTAATAATAATTACAAAATTTTAATATTAAACTTACACACAAATAATTGATCCACGTCGTTTATTTGGCTCCAGCCACTCGGCCCTAGTGTAACAGGTTTCTTACTACTCAATTAGTTTACAGGAAAAGTAAATAACTATAACTAACTACCTTTATGTTTAATAATACATCACCAATTGGTAGGTTTCAGGCCAATGGTTCAAGGCAAGGAATGAAATTAAGCATATTCAGGTATAGACCACATGATAAAGGATGATGTGTTTATAACTTGCGAACTTGACAAAGAAGCATGTTGTCGAAGAGGCTGCCAATGAGCATGTGCCGGCCGTAGTGAACTGCGACGCTTGCACCAGGGATTTGTTGTCCATCGTTGTAGTACACTTCCTCAACGTGACACACCGTAGCGCCACCGTCGCACACCTTCAGTCGAAACACCTACGTCGTGGAACAGTATGTGGACTTGTAATCAGAGAGTAAATACACACACGCACACGCACACACACACACACACACACACACACACACACACACACACACACACACACACACACACACACACACACACACACACACACACACACACACACACACACACACACACACACACACACACACAAGCACACATACACACACGTATACAAACACAACAAGCATACGCACGCGCGCGCCCATACACACTCACATTCGCACTCACACACACACACACACACACTTACACACGCACACAACAATCACTCGCACATGAGCACGCACGCGCACGAGTACTCTCACATTTCCGTGTATATTTCTGCACGTTAAAATTATGTTAAAGTATATAGTGAGACAAACAATATGCACCAACAGATCTTAGTCATGATTATGATATACATACACTTATGTATTCACGAGCCTATACGACTATGGGAAATTATTATGCATTTTGTAAAATGTCATAATGTGTTATGTCCTTCTAATATCCCATTTACAAAGTCATTGTACATTGGTTGTTGTAATAGCATTCACATTATCGTTATGCCATCCTGTTTACATTGTCATATGCCTTTGTGTGTCATTGGAGTTTGCGTTGTGCTTGTCAACAACGGCAAGCTTACCAGTTGCAACCTACCACCATGGTTGTTCTCAGAAGCCATCATGACACTAGTCTGACACCATAAGACATTTGCCACGTAGCATAATGTAATCTGCTCAAATGTGAAACTAGATTACCCAAATGTAATCTGCTCAAACGAAGTTATTCAAATAAACAATGATTATATTTGATTACAGAACATTCTTCAGGACCAGATCATATGATTTAAACAATTTTAAACAGCGATTTAAAATCATTTTGACATATTCATGACGGTAATTACGTTGTATAGGGTTTCATCTGGTTGTTGTGGAAACTTCTGAGTACATGTGACGTCTAATGACCTCTCATGTACTTTACAATGGGAGCTCGGCTAGTGTTGTGATTAGCATACCAGCAGCTCTCTGATTTCGAAACCCGGACCGGAGAGGCATGATATTTGGTCTAAAAACCTGGCTCTCAGCACTGGGGTCTGTGAATCCCTGGTGACTCGGAGATCATGTTAATGTCGCTCCCGCCTCAACTTAGGACGTAAAAGAACCACTGAGGACGACAAGCTCCCTGACCGTGACCACCCCCAGTGCCATCATATAAAGGTCGATTTGGATATAAAGTTCTGAAAACCGTAGTTGAATGAGACCTCATATCAGTTCATTGCAGTGTAACCACAATAATACAGACTAGTCAGTTAATAGAACGTTGCCAAGCGCTGGAAACAACTAGGAAACCTATGAAAATTGTACACGTGATATATCATAGTTGCCCTCGTCTCGAGTGATTTGTGTTTGGTCTTTCTTATATAGATGGTTCGTTTTATGTGTCCGATTCTTCGGTTCATCTCACTGTCTACTATTTTCGCTTCCTCCTAGTCTGTGGTTTTCTGTTGCTATGTGGTCCGTGAGCGCGGATTTCTTTGTAAAATAGCATGTAGTATGATGGAATGTTTGGCCTAATGTCATTCCATATGTCGCAGGATGTAATACACAGTAAGAAGTTAACTTACGTTTATTACGACTTACTTATATAGGCCTATAATAATTATAATAGTGACTGCGCCACACACTATGAATCAGCTGAGTTGTTCCATTGAAGTCACAGTGCGACGTCCCGCTAAACGCATGTGCACGGGTTTATACAGAGGTGTTATGGCGCAACCATCCACGGAGTTCGACCGGGCCCCACCACACTCTTCCCTATTTATGTCTTTTGGAGAGGCTAACGAGGCCAGTGAAGACAGAGCCACATGTATCTACGACAAAGCACAGGGTGTTGGGGTGTTGATACAGACGCACCAAACTGTTATTTTTTATAATCTCTTAATGCAGACTCGCGCATACTCGTACCGATGCACTCAAACGGTATTTACCTGCGACGGCGAAATAGAGGTGTGTGGTGGCGTAAAGTATTTCAATATCAGGTAGGTGTCTGGGTGCGCTCCCACCCACAAGTCCCCAGTCGCTACGTCAACGTCGATCAGGTCGATCATCGAGCAGAAGGGAACTACCTGAAACACGCGAATAACTATATGTGTGTGTGCGCGCGCGCACGCGTGTATGTATATGCATTTGCATGTGTTGTGTGTGTGTGTGTGTGTGTGTGTGTGTGTTTGTGCGTGTGTGTGTGTGTGTGTGTGTGGGTGGTGTGCATATGTTTGGGTGTACATGTGTGTTGTGTGTGGTGTGTTGTGAGTGGTGTGTGGTGTGTGGTGTGTGGTGTGTGGTGTGTATGTGTGTGTGTGTGTGTGTGTGTGTGTGTGTGTGTGTGTGTGTGTGTGTGTGTGTGTGTGTGTGTGTGTGTGTGTGTGTGATCCAACTTTTTTTTCGTTTAGCTCAAGTAATGATAAATGCATTATTATTACAAAAAGTAAACAAAACAATAAGCGAGAATAAATTGTTTTTTGTTGTTGTTTTCTTTCTCTTCCGATGAATAACAAAAACTATTCATACTCGATCTCTTTGTTCCTATGGGATATATTACCACTAATGTAAATTAATCAATTTAGTAAATATCTTACTTGCATTTCAGCATCATAGCAACTCAAAATCACCTTTGGGAATCGTTTCCTGTGATTCTGATTTGTTACATACATTATCTTACCTGCCTCAACCTCAAGGAGTTGTCCGACTTCCGGTTGTAGACAGTCACTCTTCTCCTACCGTACTCCGACAAGTATATGTATCTGTAATATTGTCAAGGCAATTGTCAATCGGACACGTACATGTCAATTAGTTAATGTTCAAAATAATAGATTATTAAAAATGTTTGTTTGCGCCATTTCTATTTCCGCAAGACCGTTTCATAAACATGAAGGATGCACGAACAGGATACCATTAAATCGTCCTTTTAAATAACTTGGCATTTTGTGATCACCTATCCCTTTCTATGACCGTTGAGTTATGACAATAATATCGCAATATTATTGCATATGTCATCGGGTCAGGAAGCTGCATATCCAGATCATGCTATGATCATTAATAAAGTTACTACTGTACAGTACGTTATAAAACTTGATATTTCAAAGAGATATATCGGGTGGTGCGACGAGGGAATGGGACGCAGAGATTGATACAACAATGGGAATATACACAAACATGCGATATCTTTGACAGATGTGACATTTTGTAGACATTTCAGCAAACGTTTCGATGTCATTTATTGTAGTTTACAAATATTACTGACGTCGTAGAGAAAAAGATCACGCTTCCTGATCAAGAATGTCTTTACCATCAGGTATATCATCAAGACATCGCATACATAACAATACAGGGGATACCTACTTGCCATTTGGTGACACGTTTATGCCAATTGGAGTGGCAAGTTTCGTTAGAAGAATACGTCCACTTGTGCCATCGTAGAAACCAACATTGCCAACCCGAATGCCAAAGATAAATTCCAAGATAAAGTTAAACTCGAAGAAGTTGACGTAGTAGAAAGTGTCTTCTCCTGTCGCCACGATGTCAACGAGGCTAATGGGGCAAACAAAAAAGTTATCAGACCATTAATTTTGATTTATATATTTAATTCACGAAGAGACACCATATATATTATCAATATTTGTCTACGCCGTTCAATAAAGATATCGATTGAGATCAACAGTGTAGTTTCCTAATCGGAAATTTCATCAGAATAGTAGAAATATGAATTACGACGTGAACCTGAATCTGAAAGGCCATTTCAGAGTCACCAATATCAAACCGGTTCACGGGTAAAATGATCTATTATTGTGTCAATTTCTACATGGTAATATTTAGTAACGATGATGTGGTTTAGCAACACTGACTGCGTGATTGTTGGGTCCTTGTATGTTCGAACGTGGTACAACGTTCGTGTCTTCTCGTCGAAACGAAACTTCTCAACTGTATTTGTATTGTTTCCAGGAGTACTGGTAACAAATATGTAGACTAAGTCTGAAAACAAGAAATACGATAAGCCATGAGGAATAATTTAAAATATACATTATAACCAAGACTATTCTGACTGTTATCATTAGTTAGACAACAACTCTATGTGACACAAATACTGATTTCGAGTAAGTGATGCTAACGGCGACATATTTTATGACCTCAGACAATAAAAGAAAACATCTTATATTTGAAGAACCGTACTACGAATGGTGTCTCTCCAGATGCTTAGACTGTGAGGAGCGAAACCGGCTATGTCGAGGTCCCCTACGATGTCAAGCACCTGTGCCCCATCTGCGCGCTTCTTGAAGTCAAACAGCAAAACGTTGCCACGAACGTTTGCGGCCAGGCCCTGTCCAACAACAACGATGATAGTATTGTTTTTTTATTGTTTGTGTCAAACAAAATTGTGTGTCATTGTATTTTGACTACTTCTACAACATTTCCCCAATGTTGTTATTTTCGTTATGAAATTGACTATGGAGGAATTGTCGTTGCTGCAGCTGTGATTGAAGTTGTGTTAAATGGGAAGAAAAAGCATTTTGGGGGCCTATGCATCCGATAATTTTTTTTCATAATTAACTGCTACAATAAAAATATTATGTCATTAGTTTAATATATTAACCTTGTTGACGACACATAATCTAAATCGCATGGACGTCACAATTGTTGTAGAAAGCTTGACGTCACCAATTCCTACTCTTCCCAGTTCGCCAGTCGCCGAACTTTATTCTAATTTGCGTTTCTCACAAACCCATGTATTTCGGCTAACCGTTCGTTTGCGACTTTTGGTGAAATGGTTCAGCTGATTATGCCACTGTCAGTTACGTGTGTTTTTTTTGGTACTATTGTGACACGTTTATTTCGACATCTGGATCGTCTACAACAGATCCAGTCAATAACTGTGGGACATATCACAATGTCACTAACAGTTTGTATTTCTTTGATTTCTTAAATAGAGTAAAGTAGCCAGCGAAATTCATCGAACAAAACATAACGGAATAACTATTTCTTCCCCAAAACATGTTTCTGTCTTCGTTCATGATCAGCTTGATTAATGATGATGCTTAATATATTAAAGTCAACAAATGTCTTACTGTTGAGATTTATACCAACACCGTGAAGCTATCAAGTTAGTGGTGATGCTGAAGTGTACTTGCTTGACAACTAATTATGATGCAGTGACAAACTGGTCGAATGAAGCACCGGGGTACCGAATAAGCATCACTTGGATCCGCCAAGGGCAGCAGCAATAAGAATTAACAAAACAGCCACAGGAACTTACTGATGTGATAAAGGCCAGTCCATTCGGTAGCACCTGAATGTCCACAGCGCCGTCACCTAGAGGATATTACACAACGATGAAACATTGAATGTAAATATACCCAAATAAATACGAATTAATTCATGGCATAGCAACGAAACAATATCACGCAAACAATCACAAACGGTCAAAACAATGTTAGGAGTATATATACTGTGGTTACAACGTTGCAATAAAATAATTACTTGCAATAATAGTATTGTAGATACACGAGCCCGACCATCGCGTTGTAATTGTATTCTCTAGCAACAATAACCGTACTTCGGATGGCGCTATAGCGGACACACACACAAATTGACAATACAGTGGAACCTCGGTTTTAGGGTCACCCATGGGAATAAACAAAGGTGACCCTAGTAGCGATGTGACCCTAAAACTCAATATGGGGACTGAAGAACCATGGGAACTTGGAAAATTTCTCAGATTGATATGATTTTAATAGCGATGCCTATTAAGCAAATGCATTGTGATATCAAGTATAGTGTAGTGTCTGGATTATTTCTGGATACAATTACATGGTGTACTTGCTTTTCCTAAACTGTTAAGTACACCGTGCATGTACAGAATTGCGTACAGAGAACATGATATTACGGGATTTATGCTCCCTCCTGACACATCTCTTACCTTTCGCTTCCATTTCGCATACTCTGGTCAAAATATAACAATTTTTAAATCATACTGAACCTACTGCTCCAGTTGAGCTCAGCTTTGTTAGATAAACAAGCAGCCTAATTAATGACACCTTATTGTCAGCATAAAAACCGACTGTGCTGTCGTATTTATCTTGGAAATCCACTCATCCAATTAGAATTTGAATTCAAATTGTTACCTAAGATGATGACGATTTTAAGTGCCGTGTCTGTTATAGTTTTCTAAAGTTTAGTGGCCTCTGAGTAAACATGGCAGGATCGTGGCTTTTATTGCAATTAACACTATTGACGGTTCTTTTGAGTCTCACAAAGGGGCAGCCGGCAGGTTGTAACAGACCTGCAGTGGCTAATTTAGTTAATTACTATTACTATTAGTTATCAGAGAAAGACTAGACAGAAAAACCAGAGTCATGTTAGATAAAAGCATTATATAAAAGAATGCTGCACAAGGCAAGCATATGGTCGCCGTCATTGTGGGCGCGTTTCTAAAGCAACAAGGTTTGAACGATTTGTTTATTTTCGCGTCTGTAGGCGTAGTTCTTGGTGTCTACCGGAACAGAATGTAGTTGACAGTTAAGAGTCATGACTGGAATTTGGTGCAGACATTGGCCTGACCTTAGATTCACTTCGTGACCATGTCCTGGTTTTAAGATCGAACCGGAAAGATTAAATTATGCAAATATATGCAGACCCCCGCAGAACCCCTCACGTGAGTGAGCACCCTCATCCCCATAGTATGACAGCATTAAAAACACGCATGCGTAGAGCCATAATTCTACAAATGTCATACTATGCGTTTCGATACCTTACGGTTTAAAGACAATTCCCGGATTTGGCTTGAGGCCAAGCCAGTATGTTTAAAAAGGGAACTATTTTTTGAATTAGGGAGGGCGGCAATGAACAAACACGAAGAGACACGTTGACGCTCTCTACGGGAAACTAGGAAAATGTTCCCACATTTTAGACTTATCAAAATTTCGGCAAATATAAACCACGGTGGTTTATATATTGCTTTATCGTTCGATCTTCAAAAATCACGGACACTTTAAATATAAAATAGAATTGTACTGTCGGCGCACAACAATGTTGTCTGAAGTTTCTACTGACGAATAAAGCATATATATTCGTGACGAACCTGGAACGCTTGTTTGTTCAATTCCATTGACAAGCGAATACACCCTTAGTCGTGAGGGGACAATGCATCACTACAGCACGATGTTGTACACGGCTTGGCGAGCGACATACCCGAGGTAAGGCTCCGGTCTTCTGAAGCCATTGCGTACCGCCCAATTGAAGGAAGGAAGGAAGGAAGACGGAGGGGACAGGATAACTTTACAACTGGCGAGCGCGCCAGGATCAGTATAAAGAAACAAACGATGACGCAGTCTTACAACTGACGAGTCAACTCGAGATCGACAACGATGTCAAACACTACATCGACAACGTCGAAATCTGCTCCGGTGGCAGAGATTCAAGCACCGACGCCCCGTATGATACCTGCCGGCATGGAAGAAGCACCGTGGCCAGAGCACGGAGCATCGTTTCCCGAGGGAGACTGGCTCGACGAAGACATCGAAGCTTTCGACGAACCAGATCAAGGTCACCGACAAGACATGAACGACTCCGGAACGAGTGCGGAGAACAAAAAACAGTGAGTGACAGTCAAACCATATTTGTAACGATCGAACTAAGTAACCATGGACAATAATCAATTTCAAAATCTTACGCAAGGCTTGGCCGAGTTAGAAACTGAGAGGCGAGCGATACAAGCATCGCGAGAACAGATCCGTGATTTAATCAGACAAACTCAAAATTGTGACGGTTTCACCACGGCAGCAGTGAGAAATTGGATCCGTGAAGTAACATTAGCCTTTAACCAGGTGGGTGCAACTCATGTCGTTGAGATCGCTTCAAAAACTGTGTCCGGACAGTTGAGGTTTGAGTTAGAACGTTACATCGAAGGTGTAATTGCAGCTAATCAGATCGCACGAGTAGCCATTCCTTGGCCTGATATCAGAGATCACATAGCTGCACAATTTCTCAACCTTGATGAGAGCGCAGCACTGCGAGACGAACTGGAAAAACTGTGTCAATCCGCGTATGAACCGACTGCGCAGTACGCCAGACGTTTCCGTGACGTAGCCGACGTGGCTTATCCGATCGGACAGCGTAACGCCGATCAAGAACGCCTCCTGATTAGAAGTTTCGCCCGAGGACTAGTTTCCGACGAACTGGCAAGGAAGCTCGTCGAACAAACAAATCCGGGAACCATCGAGGAAGCGATTACGGCCGTCACGAGATTTTGTGAGCGAAGTGACGCTTACAAACGACTTGGACGAGTGGAGGTTCCAATGGAGGTTGGAATGATCAAATCACGAAGAGGTGACATCGATTCGACCAGCCAGATCGACGCCTTGACAGCGACCGTTGCCCGTCTGTCAACCAAACTCGCGAAACTCGAGATAAACAACCAGGCGACGCGAGCGTCAACAACGCTGAGAGATGACAGGCACCGCCAACGATCTACGCGCCCGGCTGAACGAACATTGCCTCCGCCTGCAAACCACGCGCGAATGCGACACGTACAGTGTTATCAATGCGGACTCTATGGTCACCTCGCGAGAAACTGTAAACAGGAACAGTCCGGCCGACTCAGGCAGCAGCCGGGAAACGAGACGACGTCTTAGGAACGCGCAGCCAGGTAAGCGGCCGCCCGACGTGTAATGTTGTTGTATCGGGTATTAAGCTAACCGCTTTGATAGATACAGGCGCTAGTTGCTCGCTCCTATGACGTGACGTTTTTGCAATGATTGTGAACAGGACTCATAGAATGTATTATTTAGAACATGCGACGCCATTGCAAGGTCTAGGTGGTGTATCTTTAAAGGTTTGTGGGAAAACTCAGGTAACTGTTGCAGGAATTGCATCTCCAATTGAGGTAGTAATATGTGATGATTTGCCACATGATATGATCATAGGGGATCCTACCTTAAGGCAAGGGAGAGCTGTCATTGACATGTACAAGAATGAGTTGACATGGTTTAGCACTAAATGGCCACTCAGGAGACACGCGAAACAGAGTTATACCAGCATCGGTCCGATTTCTCCTGAAACGGGAAATGCGGGAATTAACAAGTTAATTCAGAGGAACGCTGATGTTTTCTCAGCAAAAGGGGAGAGGAATGGAGAATGTAAGACTAGACCTCTACGAATCAAAACAACGGGTCCCCCGATTTGTCAGAAAGCATACCGTATGCCTTTAAATAAGAGAAAGACAGTTGAAGGAATGATTGATGAAATGTTAAGCGAGGGAGTCATTCGACCTAGCAATAGTCCCTATTCCTCTCCGATTTTGCTAGTCGATAAGAAGGATAACGGTTCTAGACTATGCATAGACTACCGCAAATTAAACCAAGTAACAGAGGCTGATGCTTTCCAATTGCCACACATCAGAGATATTTTCGATCTGACGGGAGGTAGCACCATCTATTCAACACTGGATTTGAAAGCTGGTTTTTACCAGATGCCTGTAGCTGAAGAAGACATTCCAAAAACAGCTTTCCGATGTCATGTAGGACATTATGAATTCACTAAAGTGCCATTTGGATTAAAAACAGCTCCAACTTTTTTCCAAAGAGAAATGAACAGGATTTTGGCAGATTTGATTGGGAAATGCGTGTTTGTATATATCGACGATATTTTGGTATTTAGCAAGAATGAGAAAGAGCACGTTAAACACTTACAGCAAGTCTTTGACAGACTCAGAGAGGCAGGGCTTAGGTTAAAACCTACGAAATGTGTTTTCGGCCTACCAGAAGTAAAGCTTTTAGGTTATGTCCTAAACCAACATGGCATCCAGACCGACCCTGACAAGGTAACAGCTATTGCAAATTTGAAACCGCCAACCACAGTGAAGGAAGTCAGATCAATGTTGGGTATGTGCAATTATTATAGGACCAGCCTACCTAACTACGCAAAAGTCGCGGAACCTTTGATAGAATTGACACGAACTCATGTACGATTTACATGGAATGACGAACGACAGGACGCTTTTGACGAGTTAAAGCGACTGCTAATCTCATCACACGTAATGGCACCACCGGACACAAACAAACCCTATAAATTATATACCGACGCTTGCGACTATGCAATAGGGGGAATTTTAGTTCAGGATTCCGACGACGGAGTTGAGAAAGTAATACAATATATAAGCCACACTCTGTCAACCACGCAGCGGAAATGGCCAACAATTGAGAAGGAGGCTTATGCAGTAGTGCATTGTATTGATAAACTCAGACCATATTTATATGGAGCGCAGTTTAAAGTATTTACAGATCACAAACCCTTACTGAGCTTATTCACACAGCCAATGAATAATACCAAGATTCAGAGATGGGGAGTGCTACTGGCAGAGTTCGGAGCTTCCATACATTATTGGCAAGGTAAACGACTTGTCAGAGCGGATATGTTGTCGCGCATTAAACAGACAGATGATGATGTAGCAGCGATATACATTGACGAGCCCTTTGACCCAGACGACTTGCCCCCAGACGACGAAATAAGAGACATTCTACCCTTGATTCATGACGGCCTCGAGCTCACGACAGTTGCAATAGATCAGCGTAGGGAATTCCCAGGCCTATGGCAACGGGGTAAATATGATGATGACGAAGAATACACGATCGTAAATGGGGTATTGTACAGTGTTAAACCACCAAATATGACATCACCTCTATATCCAAGATTAGTTCTCCCAAAGGCTTATCGAGAGGCAGTCATTGATCGCGCACACGGAGAATGTGGGCATATGGCAGTATGGAAGACTGTCAGGCGCATAACAGAAGCGTATGTCTGGACGGGTTTACGCCGAGATGTGAGAGCACACCTGCGTAAGTGCACAGTGTGTATGATGCATAATCGACACCACGCCAGACACGCTATGGGTGAGATGCCAATAGCGTCGTATCCAATGCAGATAGTGGCAGTGGACTTGATAGGACCTTTTGTTGAATCACCTCGCGGGAATAAATATATTCTTACGGCGATTGACTTTTGCACAGGTTATGCTGAATGTTTTCCTATTCCATCTAAGACTAATGAAAGTGTGTGGAACGCTTTCACAAACGGCTTTATCTCCCGTCACGGCGTTCCTGAAATTCTTTTGTCAGATGGGGGTTCTGAATTTACAGCATTAGCGTTTGAGAGATATCTAGAACAGATGGGAATAGAACATAGAACGACAACACCTTTCCACCCCCAGTCGAACGGTCGTATAGAAAATTATAACAAACAAATCAAATCTCTTATTCAGAAGGCTTTGGATAACCAACCAAGCAAGTGGGAAGACGTAGTGAATGACGCATTATTGGCATATAGAACCAGTGTATCTTCCGCGACTGGTTATACTCCACATTTCCTACTGACGGGACGAAAACTTCGGATGCCAATGGAGAAAACCTTGCGTGTATCCAACGAGCAAGCATTTGGTAACAGGTTAGACGATTTAGCCACAGCGTTTAAGATTGCCCGAGCAAATACGGAGGAAAGCCGCAAATACAATCGCGAACGTCTGGCCAGGAAGGCGAATGCTAAACAGATATCACCCGGAGACACGGTAATAATCAAAGCTGAGGGACGACTCACGTTCACTAGCCGTTGGGACCCAGAATGGATTGTCACACGAGTCCGAGGACCTGTTGTGTTCTTACATCATCAACGCTCCGGAAAAACAAAAGTTGTAAACCATGAAAAGGTGAGAATTGTAGACCCCGAGTTGAGATGGGACCACTGCCGTAGTCGCCCGAAGCGTAAACAAATTAGAGTAAGCCGATACCAGAGACGGCTGGCCCAGTTGCAGAACAACAGACCGCTTGTAGAAGTTGACCCCGCTGATCCAGATATTGAGGACAGAGAGCAGGAACAAGAAGACGTAAATGACAGATCTGGGACACCCCAAGATTTGGCACAGCAACCGCTAGAGGCCGCAAATCACCATGGAAACGGATCAAGTAACATACCGAACCGGCACGATGACTTGCCACATAGAGGTGACACAGTTAGACGTGGCCGTAGATTCAGGACACTGTCTACCAAAGCGCGGTTGGCAGCAGACCTGTCCGACGACAGCGATATCGAAGTAGAACCTGTCATTTCGCACTTCAGGAAACGGAGGAACTTAGCACCTACTGAATTTGTACAGAAACGTTCTAGGCAAGAATGTATCTGTTTAGTGGCGTTGTTTACGCATTACTGATTGTTGTACTGGCAGGTGATTATGCTAGAAAGGATATACGACTTAACGAGCCGCGATTCTTGGCTGACGGACTGTTGGTGACAGGAGCCGATGACACACGTAACCACGTCGCAACATGGGTGGTATTAATAACCATTACGGCCCCATCCGAGATATCAGGACTACGACAGAAACTGGAACAATTCAAAACCGCCATTCTTAGGCTGCGAGCAGTCCGAGAATTCAATAATCAATCGATGGAAAGCTGGAGTGATCGATTAGCTGAAATCAAACAAGCGATGTACGTCCCGCAACCAACAGGACGACAACGACGTGGACTACTGAACATTTTTGGACAGATTTCTAAAACACTTTTTGGTGTTGCGACAGACGATGATGTGTTAGAATGTAAACGACAGATAAGGCAAGTCGGCAGATTGAACCAGAGAATCGTGCACTCAGTAAGTGGAATGCTTTCTGTAATAAATCAAACACATGTACAGCAAGTCGAGGACCGTAAACATATCCTCGCGATAGAACGCTATGTAGGTGAAATGTCACATGAAATACGATTCATTGAATCGCAATTGAGTCAACAGGACAACCTGTTGCAGGTGCTTGACGCGCAGATAAAGATTGACCAGGTTCTAAGTGCGATGGAATCGGCACACGATAACTGGCTCCGACAAGTTGATAAGTTTAACAGACAAGTCGCTTCTCTAGAGTTAGGATTTTTAACCGAAGAATTAATAAGCAGGCAAGAAATAGTGAGAATTCTAACAGCCGGCAGACGTGCTGGTTATGAATCGCCGAGTGCACATTGGTACTATGAGAACATTCGCGTGTCCCCAATCACCAGAACGGAACACCAGTTGATATTTCGTATTAAACTCCCATTAACGGACGCTATAGTGTATAAGCGATATTTTCTCACAAGTTGGCCAATTCCGGGGAAAACACACAACTTTACTGTCCAGCTAAAAGTAGCCTCTGATATAGCAATCAATCCATTAACAGGCGGAATGTTCGAACCGACCGCTTGCCAAGGCAAAAAGCCAATGGTGTGTAGAGCTGGAGCAATATATGACAGGACTCGTTTTAAGTGCCCTAGGGGAATTCTTACCGGTGAGGTTGCCCTACGAAATAAATGTAAAGTAACGATAAGAGCACAGACAGACACAGACACGACGGTGACAGAACTATTCCCTGGAACATTTGTGATCGTGACATATGGCGAACATGTCTCACTCCTTTGTACTAATGAACCAGAACGAAGACTAACATTGACAAGTGGTGCATACGCGTTAAGATTAGAACGAGGTTGCCATTTAAAGGCCTCCGGTTGGACAATAACAAGTATTGCCCGAATCAGCTCCAAAGTTTTGGTCGATTTCTCAGTCATTTCGATTCCCCCAATGTCGCTTCTTCAAATACTTCCCCGCGACAAAATTAAACGCCATTTTGATAATCCTGTGTGGGAGTCTGTGGGAGAAATTAAGAATATCGCACTGGACAAGTTAGCGATTAGTTCCAGTGATGACACGAAAATTTGGGGTAGTTACCCCGGGCACATTTCTTGGACTGCATTAATCGGTTTAATTGGTGTGGTGGTTGCGCTAATGAGTATCCTATTAGTAATGTATCGTAAACGGATAATTACTATCCCAACCTGGGCTATAAGACGCTCAGAGGAATCAGCGGGTAGCTTGGAGGATATCTCCAGGAGAGATGTGGGCGTATCCCCACCTAATCTACCCGAAGCGTGGCAACCGGATAGCAGTGATCGATCTGGTCACTAAGTTGACAGTTGTGTAGTGTAGATGCTTTGCCATAAACATGACAGCTGACCGAAAGCGGTTCAACCTGTCATTCACAGGGCGGAATGCTGTTAGATTAGCAGGATGATAGTATATTGATGCTTAGCGACAATGATTGCAGAATAATACCTGCCGCATAATGGTGTATTATATAATGCATGTTTTGCGTTATGTTGTGTAATGACATCCTTTATGAATGTCACACTATTGGCCATTATTCATTTAAGCAACAGGGGGTGTTTTCAATAAACATTTATTCTTGCATTAAAAGCATGGCTTCCGCACTATAGGTGAAAACAACTGGTTGATTGTACCTGTTATTTAGCAAAGGTATTGAAATGTTATACACCACATGAGTATTATAGATTGGTTATTATGTTAACACCGAGTCGTATTAAAACTACTAAGCATGTTTTATTACCTTGATTGCCATTATTATGTCCATGTATGCGAATATCGGCGTATATCAGACCGATAACACTTGAATGTTATTTTAGACATATATGTATTGCTTACGCTCATATGGAAGGCGTTCAATTTTATTGTTAGAGTTGGAAGACATCTTTTACGGATGCCATTTAGCTAATCTCAAAGCGAACTGTAGGAGGCCAGAGGTTAGTAAGATATATGTATGCGCATGTTTTACAAATTAGCCATATAACGATAGAATCCTGCAGGATCTTTTGTTATTTTATTGTGAGTTTAAAAATGTATTTTAAACTAGAAGTGTGTATGGTATGTAACAGACCTGCAGTGGCTAATTTAGTTAATTACTATTACTATTAGTTATCAGAGAAAGACTAGACAGAAAAACCAGAGTCATGTTAGATAAAAGCATTATATAAAAGAATGCTGCACAAGGCAAGCATATGGTCGCCGTCATTGTGGGCGCGTTTCTAAAGCAACAAGGTTTGAACGATTTGTTTATTTTCGCGTCTGAAGGCGTAGTTCTTGGTGTCTACCGGAACAGAATGTAGTTGACAGTTAAGAGTCATGACTGGAATTTGGTGCAGACATTGGCCTGACCTTAGATTCACTTCGTGACCATGTCCTGGTTTTAAGATCGAACCGGAAAGATTAAATTATGCAAATAAATGCAGACCCCCGCAGAACCCCTCACGTGAGTGAGCACCCTCATCCCCATAGTATGACAGCATTAAAAACACGCATGCGTAGAGCCATAATTCTACAAATGTCATACTATGCGTTTCGATACCTTACGGTTTAAAGACAATTCCCGGATTTGGCTTGAGGCCAAGCCAGTATGTTTAAAAAGGGAACTATTTTTGGAATTAGGGGAGGGCGGCAATGAACACACACGAAGAGACACGTTGACGCTCTCTACGGGAAACTAGGAAAATGTTCCCACATTTTAGACTTATCAAAATTTCGGCAAATATAAACCACGGTGGTTTATATATTGCTTTATCGTTCGATCTTCAAAAATCACGGACACTTTAAATATAAAATAGAATTGTACTGTCGGCGCACAACAATGTTGTCTGAAGTTTCTACTGATGAATAAAGCATATATATTCGTGACGAACCTGGAACGCTTGTTTGTTCAATTCCATTGACAAGCGAATACACCCTTAGTCGTGAGGGGACAATGCATCACTACAGCACGATGTTGTACACGGCTTGGCGAGCGACATACCCGAGGTAAGGCTCCGGTCTTCTGAAGCCATTGCGTACCGCCCAATTGAAGGAAGGAAGGAAGGAAGACGGAGGGGACAGGACAACTTTACAAGGTGTTCCAATCTGATGGGTATAGCTGCTCGGTCATATCTGATCCTAATTGCGGGTTGCATCTGTGGGTAATCTAGTCATTTTGCACCCGTTACTGACCCTATTAGCGAATAACGAGGCGACCCTATTATCTGGACGAATGACCTATTCTTCACTATGGACATTATTTTGTACTAACCAAGCGAGCGTGGCCCTAATTGTGAGGTGACTAGTGATCTGACCCAATACCGAGGTTCCACTATATATATATATATTAATAATTATATATATATATATATATATTAATAATTATATATATATATATATATACATACATATATATGTATATACAGCGGAACCTCGGTATTGGGCCAATTTCCCCGGAGCGTAAATCGAATAGGCCGTTTTCACGAACATCTAATGACAATTTAGCGCATGGAATCGATATTCCAAATCAGCACATGTTACGTCATTAATTCGATGTACATAAAACTTGTTTGAAATGTTGTTATTTATCTATTGCACAATACGACAACATTGTAAAATAAAGCTAAACCACACCTCAAGAACCAACCGTAGCTCACGTTCTAATATTTGCATGACCATGGAACGACGCCAATAGGATTTCATGAAGTACTTAATTTCCACTTTCCACAATGTAGTCAATGTGATTTACGAATGAGTACTGAAACAACATCTAGAAATATGTAACAGTAGTAAAATAATCTTACTAATGAAAAGCATTATTCAAAATAAAAAGACGGCAAGCGTATATACCTTATGGCGGCGATAAACGGTACGATTGTCTCGGATGAAACCGTCCGATTATCACGTAAACGATGAAATCGTATCGTGTGCCTGTCTGGCCGAGTCAATCGCACCCGTGTCACTCGTACGATTCGAAATTAGGACGGGTTCTATATTCGTAGCGATTCCATCGGACGTTACGTGATATTGACCAATCAGAGAACAGCAACAAGATTGAACTTCGACCTACATCAATAAAATGGTCGCCGATGACTTCGGTAAACCTCACCTTAAATATTTGTCGAGCTATATCATGAAAGAATCGCTGAGGAACGCGGCGAACCAAATTTATAATGACAGAAACATCAGTTACGGATAGTCTAAAAGTTCTCTAGGATGACAGCCAGTGACGCAAGTTTCAAAAATGAAGAATTATAACACAGGAGTTCTGTCACTGCCAGAAATGTCAATGGACGGCGAACAGACTGAGTCAGAAATGACAGAACGTCAGAAGTAAGTAGGGACGGCGACGTCATGATATCTGGATTATCGATTATTTGTAATTATGTTAGAACGCTATACTTATATTAATAAGTGTCATCATGGCGTGAAATGGGCATTTTTATTCCGCAAAGCCAGTGCTACTCTGAAATACATTCATAACAATGCATTAACATAGTCTTGTCACCTGTCCTGTGCTTGTGCCTTTGTATTTCCTTTCCTTGTGTTGTACTTGTTTATTATCGCTGCAACTTTCAAGTGCCAACACTGTATCAAACTTGTATCAGCCATGAAATTATACTAGAATCTAGGCCTTTTTAAATGTTGAGGCGGCGGCAGTGGTATATTTAGAAACGTAATTTTCGTGTTTGATATTCGACTTCATACTAGATTATAGTAATATAGGCCTATTGACTGTCACTATCGTTGCGTGTCCCACTTCTGTGAAAGTTTAGAGCTACAATTTATAATAATAAACTTGGTTGCCATGTCATCATCCAACACAAACGTTGTTGATTTGAGAAAAACGACACTATATATCAAGATGCCACGGAATTACATGTCGTACGAATTTTGAGAACTAGTAAACCTCATAGTTCACTTGTTCTCATTCACGCATAGCATGGAAACACGTATACTATTTACTGGCAGTGTTAGCGTTTATGTTACTCGTATAAAAACGTTTGTAAACAAATATTGAGATTTAGGCCTTGGCAGGTACTGGTAAGGGGTTGGGCAGATGACACATTGCTGAACATTGTGCCTGTGCCTGTGGTGTCCTTGTGAATATGATATCTGGATCTTGATTCTTGTTGACATGTTGATATAGATGACAATCTTGTAATATTTTGTTAAAACAATATTCAACAATTTGTTTGCAGTCAACCGATGAAGTGATTGCTAATTTTGGGTTAGGATTATTGTAAGTCAGTTTTTTTAAGCTACAACATTGTGTGATTTATGATTAAATCGACACAAAAGTATATCTTTTTAATAAAAATATTTACTGAACGTACAAGTGATTTTTTGGCCATCTTGTTTTTAGAAAAGGTGAACATGACCAAGATTACAATCAACATCATGCAGTACATCTTGCTTTGTGTCATCGATTCAAGCCACAAGGATTGAATTTGGTGTGGACATTTATTTATGTACTGCTGCTCACTTGAGATATATTATTATAAGATGCGACGTTAGAAATAAAATAATGCAACATTATTCTGAAACTGTGGGTTATGTATGTTTCAGCAGACGTTTCTAGCATTAACATGACTTTGTAGTATTAAACTGTTATTGTATGAACTCTTGTGATAAGAATCACACTGGAACTTTGTCAAACATTTCAGTGTATATATATATATATATACATATATATATATATATATATATATATAATGTTCCTTGCGTCAATGATTGTACATTATAGTTCAAGCCAGAATGGGTGTATCACAGCGGTTCCTCTTAACAAAGTGGATGTTCGTTATACGATACATCCTTACAGTCATGGCGGGAGTCCGTTGTTCCTACCACTGTGGTGCAGACTACCTGGTAATGTGTTGAAGGATGACTGAACCTGTCAGTACATATGTAAAACTGGGTGAGGCCTTGTGATATTTCATTCTGTGATATGTTGTGCATCAAGGGGAATATTCTCCTTTATTATTTGCCATTGTTTTATTTCACTTTTTCAAATTTTGTAACTATAATTATGTTATTTTACACGTAATTGCTAAATGCTTTATGTATTGCAACTATATGTTTTACTACTATTAACTACACTTTGTGTAGGAATAGTCTTCATGTATTAATTGTAGTGTGGCTTAATGCTTAACACGTAAATAGTTTGTGACTCTCCTAGGAAAATCATAATTGAAAGGAGGCTGTACTACCGAGGTGACCATAAAGGGGGGTTTACTTTGTATTACCCCATATTGGAATACAAAAACAATAATAATTTGGTCATCAAACTGTAAACCTCCTGAGACACTTATTCCTGAGAGAAATATGTATGATGTGCCTCCTTGTTGTTGTGTTTACAATTTTAATAATTAATTATTATACTAATTACTTGAAGGTATGGGATGTATTGAACATTGCTTTAAAATAGTTTACTGTAAGTGCAGCTTATTGTGTAATAAAAAATGTGATGCATCATGGTGTTGTCATATTAGTTTGTACTATGGTTGAAAAATTTAACGCATTAAGAATGATCAGATGAAACAAAATACACAATTTCGCTGTCATTTAACTTTTAAAATCTTGCATTTCTACCCTAGCTCCCTGGCATATCCATCCGTCTGTTGACAACGTGAATACTGCTGCCTACAGATTTTGAAATTGACTAACCCTTTTGTCTTGAAACATCTCAGTGTTTGGTTTCCAAGGATTTAGGCACAGAAGAGGTTACCTTATTATTAAATAAATAATTACGTTGATTGTAACTGTTTGTTACCACTACACAATAAATATAAAACATGGATATTTTCAACCTTGATCGCGCAGAAACCTTCTAAAGGTTAATGTAATTAACCCCTCACATCAATGTGCAGGTACATATGTTATAACAATTATGAAATACATTGAATAATCATTATTAAACATAGTATGTGTGACTTAAAATGTACGTTGCCGGCTGAACTCATAACGTAAGTGCATGTCTCGTTCTTTGAAAAATCTATCATGTAAAATTGTCTGTATGACATTATTTTAATAATTAATTAAAATAATAAATGTGCCCGTAAGTGATGTTACAGCATCGGCCCAAGAAGTTCCACAAAATATCAAACCAAGTACTACCCCTACCATCGCATTAGCCCGATGGCCTACGGAATACGGCCGATCGTAACGTGTGTTTATTTGTACGATTCAATCGGACCGATTGACCCGGCCGAGTCACTCGTACGAGTCAATCGGTGCGATTGTATCGTAACGTGTATCGCCGCCTTTAGTAAGAGTCTCCGACTCCATCGACATACTTGCTAAGTAAAACACAGAGAAATCAAAACAAGTACGGGTTGTTCAAAATACCAGGAATTAGAACCCGTGCTCCCCGGCTATTCAATCTAAGTCCCACTGTAATTCGATTTTAAAACCGTAGTCACACACTAAGTATCACCTTCGTCTCCTTATTATTATATTCTTTATGTAACTGCAGAACGGCCCAAACAATCAGACCAGGCAGATGGAGATATCGAGCTAGCCGCAACATACCAAAACTTACCGATACCCGGAACCTGTCTACATCGGCCTGGCTGGTGGTTGCGATGCTTGTTTGATTGAGAAAACGCCCATCTGAAAGGTAGACTCATAATAAATGGGTTATGGCATACCAATGTCTGGCTAATGCATTGTTTGGTGTAACTGTATATACAACGATGAACATTTGATCGATGTGCAATAAAGCAATACTTCATATACCAACTAAGCGATGCGTAGACAATAATTACGTAATGGGTTCAGTATGGGCAACGTTACAAAACAATTACACTAGTTCTTGTTTGTAACACATAAGTATCCCGAATTCTTCTACGATTTTAAAACATATGATTATGGGTTTTATTTAACTTATTTATGTAATGAGTATTATAGTACGAAATATATCGAACACCATTTACACAATAATGTGTAATGCTGGCTTTGCTCTAATTGTGGCATAAATGCGCGAGAAGTACAAACATACCTAGAATAGAATAATTATAGCGAAAGATTGGGAACTATGAGCCACTTTTCATGTCATCAATGATAAACCTTGAAAACAATTGTTTACATTAAAATTGCACTATCATCATATAAACAACGTACGTATGTCCTTTAATATGATCGTTGCATTAATGAAGCTGGGATATATCAATTTCAAAATATGTGAACATTAGTGGAAGGATGTGAAGAGGATCAAGAGACCCCAACCGCATATTTTTGAGTGATCACCTGAGGTCTTTTGAGCCATAACAACTCATCTACATATAAAACAGATTGATGCATTTTACGTGACCTTTTATTACACTAGACATATGGTATTATGTGCAACGACTTATACATCCACGAACGTTTTGCATAAATATCAATTCCGTAATAATAATTACTATCGTTAGTTACCTCTCAGACTATTTACTGTTTATCATAACACATATTCATACACGGTGTTGATTTTTCATTTCATATTTACAGGAACAGTTTAATTAATGTTGTTCTCTTTGTAGGACATCGCTCTCCAGTTGTTCTGGAAACCCTAATTAGAATAACTGATTATTCTTACACATAATGGATGTTGCAAACAATCGTTTTTTGACGCGTTTCTCCTCTTCGTGGGGATATAAAAAAATCACCGAACGCTTTCAAATATTAGTAATTATGTAAAACTAAGTGAAACAGGTAAAATGTAAAGGTAAGTTCTTATATTGCGAAGTACCTAGTCATTACGAATGCTCAAAGCGCTTTACACTTTACTCCCTGGCAGACCTGTTCAATCGAAGACCATCTCAACGTCGATGGAAAATATTCAGCCATGCCGCAGATTATTCGAATACACTCCGCTGACTATGGCTAGGTACTCGTTCATATTACTGAATGAACTGCAACTACAAAGAACTTGCCGAATGTTCGAAACAGCAGCATTAGGACTCGAACCAGGGTTCTCTCGATTGAGAGTCCGAAGCGCTAAAGACTGCACCACTGCTTCCCACTAGTGATATTTTAATTAGCAACTGGTCAATGGTATCGTAGCATCAAGGAAACGGTTTAATTGATATCACGCTAACCTTAATATATCGTAAAATACCCATATTCGAAAGTTACCCATATTCGAACGCTACACACATGACTTATGGAACGCAAACACATGTTATGGTTGCACTGGATCCAAGAACCGGCCCACATGGACTACCGTTTCCAGCTTGAGGGTGCCTGACCACAAATGTAGATAGAAAACGAGTTACATCATACATAAGACAAGAATGTACCAAGAATTATTTCAGTGTATGACAGAATATGCATCCGTTATTGTCAATATACTATTATCGACAACCTGCCAATACTTGTGGTCCACGAATAGAGAATACTAAAAAGACACGATAAAAACGCATACAATCATGGTACAACACATCAGATAAATCGCAGTTTTAATTGTGGTAATTAGTCAAATGGTTCTGCTTCTAATAAACTCACAAAATAAAAATCCTTATAAGTATTAACGCAGCTTAAAATTCCTCTATTGTCATATGTCCCAACCTACTCCTAACAACAAACAACGTCGTTCAGACCGTTATGTAGAACTTACGTTGGGTGACTGCACAAGAATATTACGTAGGCAGCTGTAAAGACAACGACAATGAGTCGCGGCATGGTTGTGTCGACCGTAGAGCTTTGAACTGACGGAGCAGCGAACAATGTCAACCACAGCGACCCGGAGACGGCGACGAATGACGTGATCAGACACTTCTCAAACGGTGCTTATGTCGGAAACTGCGACGAAGTACTTGACCCCAAGCGCCAGTGACGTC